>OY982561.1:22530493-22690318 GCA_963859945.1 Euplagia quadripunctaria
CTTTAAAGTAAATTACACTATAATTTTAACTTTTACTGTAGCTATTTAATGGAATATCCACTTAAGGGAAAAAATGAAGTCAACAGTTCACGAGCATTCCGTATAAAAAGCCATCGGTATATATTCAATAAGTAGAATTATTTTTTTCTTTAATTTATAGTTCTTACAAGAAATTGGAGAAGAAATGGAAAAGGTTTGGAAATTTATATGTCAATTTACCACAGTTGAGTGGAAGAAATTTTTTCACTGGCAATTCGTTCTTCTAACAAGGATGTGACGTTCCAGTTTCCGAATTCGTTTAGAAACGTATAAAAAAATCCGTTTCTTCATCTTACGAAATTCACGCTCATGTTTCGCTCAAAGTTGGATTACAATTATTAATTGATAAAATATGTATCTAACGGTTTTAAACAAGAAGATCGTGACTAGTTTAGAACTATTAAAATCGTATTTCAAGTGTAATACATATTTTATAGTGTATTTATACTTTCATCTACCATAATTTTTGTAATACCTAATTAAATATATATGAGTTTTATAACACAATGTAATAAAAACAATATTTAAAGTCAAAACCATAAAAAATGATAATGTACTAAACGTAGCAATTAGCAATCATTCTCGACAGAAATGTCAAATTTTCCGTCCCCCCGCACCGCGCTGTCCGCACCCCATTCATCAGATTCTATAATCCGGTCTTAATATTGAAATGAAATGAAACAAATGAAAACCATATAATATTGATAAGTTCATAAAATAAAACTGTATGTAAGTTCAATATGAAATTCTTGATTAAAATGATAAATTTGTAGTATTTTACGTATTGAGGTAACGTTGAAGTAACAAGCATGTTCAAAAGTCGCGGAGATATTGTTTATAAATGCACAGTGAGACTTTTGGAGGATACAGAAATATTAGAATGTGAATTTCATGTAAGTCTTATCAAAACAAATGGAATAGTATTTTCGTTTGAACTAAATTCAAAAATAGAACGATTGTTTTCAGCCAAGTTATAAGGGAAAATTTTTGTTGGAACATGTATGTCAACAGTTGAATCTTACTGAGACTGATTATTTTGGACTTCGATATGTGGACGCTGGTGGACAAAGGGTAATTATTTAAATTAAATAAATGTAATGTATTGTAAAAACAAATATTTATACATAACTAACTAATAGAATGATAGAAACTAGAATGATAAAAATAATAGATAACTGAAGTGAAATATAAACCACTTAAAAAAAAGACAACAGTATCTATAGTTAAAAGATCTGTTATTTGAAAATGATTCTGGCTCAATTCTATATAGAAATTGATCCTCAAGAATTGTACTTAATTGAAATAATTTTTTCTGAAGTGAATATTTGAAAATCTAGCTTTATTAGCCCGTTATGTGTGACCTCTATAAAAGGATCTTAAATAGCTATCTATATCAACAAATAGTGATGATATCTGGGTTATTTTTGGTCATATATTTTTATTTGGTTTTACAGGCATATTTTAAATACATACATATTTATCAGTTTAAGTATTGATAAATAGGGTTTCACTTCAATGGCTTTTTTAACTTAGAGCAAATTTGGTATAAAATTCACAAAATATAAGAAAAAAAAATGTATGGAATAAGAAAATAAGAATGTTAACAGGCAGTTTTCAAATAGCTTCTTTTTTCAGCATTGGCTTCACATGGCAAAATTAATACTGAAACAAGTAAAAGGTAATTTTTTCTGTATATCTTTAAAACAACACTAATTTTAGTTTATGGTTTCAATCAGGACTTTTTGAAGTCAAGATGTACTTTGTATCCATGTGTGACACAGGGATAATCTAGTATTTCAAGAACCATGTTTAAAAATTAATCAATCGGTCTAAGGATCTCTCAATTTTGAAGTAACCATAACTAATGGATAAATGTTTTAATTTCTTTTCATAAAAAATACTATTTCTCTATTCTCAATTTGTATTTAATATACAAAAAATAAATTTTGTGCATTTTCTTTGAGATAAATATAAGTTTTTTGTTCATCAACTTGTTGACAGATGCATCACCAATATTATTCAGTTTTCGAGTGAAATTCTACCCTCCAAATCCCTTATTGCTAAAAGAAGATGTCACAAGGTTTCAGATATATTTACAACTCAAAAGAGACCTTTTGCATGGAAGGTTATATTGCACAGCCAATGAAGCGGCGATGCTGGGGGCTCTTATCATACAAAGTAAGCCTTAGAAATTTACTTCCATTATAATTTCATAAAAATATTATGTTTTAGAGTTTGTATATATATTAATACAATAAAGAGTCAAATGAAAATAAAGAAAAAACTATATAAAAGAACAAATGATAAGGCAAATTATTTGTAATTTAAAACTCTATTATAAAATTAACTAAAAATGTTGAAGTAAAACTGTATGAGAATTTTCATAGTATTGGAAGTTATTTTATTGTCCGGCTTTGCAAAATAATTTATTTTGAGCATAGGCATAGTCGTTCAGTAGCATACTTTTTTACTGATTTCTTTCATTTCATGTATTTTTGATGCCTGTGTTTAACCTAGTCCATAAATACTGCACAGGCAATAACAACATAATAGTAATAATAATAAAATATACAGTGTGTAAGTCTCAAAATTACTTACTTTATAATGTGCTAGGACGATATATAATGCTTTTTTATAATCAAAATAATGTCTTATAAAAAATAATAAAGGTCAAAGGTCAAGGACCTTAAACTTTCAACTAATATCAATCAATCTGTATATTTTACGTATTGATCTAAACATATTTTTCCACAGGATTTAAAAGATGAAGCTTTTAAGATGTCTTTGAAGTACTTAAAAATTTTTTCTATTAAAATTTTAGTTATAATCCGATTTTTTTATTGTTCCTAGACGAACATATATGAAACATTTTTGTTCTTAACTAGATTTAAAAGTTTCAAATAATGTTTGTTTATAATAACAATTTTATAATAATGTTTGTTGCAGTCGAACTTGGAGACTACGATCCGAATATTCACGTTGGGAATTACGTGACAGAAATGAGGTTGTTACTAAGACAAACGGAAACTATTGAAGCTAGGATACAGGTGAGAATAAACGCACATTCATTAGGAGTACAAATTATTAGAACATCTCTGATATTCCAAACCTACTTGATGATCATAATTATTATTTTGTCTGCAGAAAAATGTGTTACCGCTTTTCGTCTATCACTTTGACCTACCATTTCTATAAAACCAAAAAAATTTCCTATTTTTCAGTTAAATAAATTTTATGAACTTTAAAAACTAAAAAAAAATAAAAATTGAGTCAGTTTAGAATCCATGAAACCGTGTATCAAACAGTAAGCCATGTGCTACTTGTACCTACAGTGTCGTTCATCCTGTGTTAATAGGGGCTACTGAGAAACGGAGTTTGTCTTGTACAAAATCTTTTAACAGCATTCAATTATTTTTCTTTTAGTATAAAAATCGTGAATTCAATAAATGTATTTAAATAAATTGTAACTAACTTATCAACCCTATCACAAGTTACACAATATCACAAAATTCTTATCTTGCACAATGATTTTATTATTGTGAAATTATTTAGCCCTCATTCTAACCACTTCCAGGCGAGATATGACGAAGCCACAACATGTAGTTTGCTCTTCGTTGTGCAACAATAACAATTAGGTACTTATTTTGAGGAAGTGTTAAGTTCTAAATGATGTACTCATATTGCGGAAGTGTTACATTCTCGATTAAATACATTATGTATGATACTTATTGATTAAACAGATTGTGCTTGTAATTCGAAATTAGGTATATTGTAAGCCGGAGCAATGTTTCTTTGATACAAATAATAAGAAACAATTGACAAAAATTTATCCTGACTTCAACCAGAAAATGTATTGCTGTTCATATTTGCCGTAATTACGATAATGATATCGAAATATGTGGATTTAGTATTACATATTATTTTGTGTCGTTTTTGGCCAGTTGATGTTCCTGTTCTAGTAGTCTCTCCAATCACAGGAAAGACCTTCTCTCCTTCTTCAGATTCCGGCCTCTTCTAGCTACTGCAGTCTCAGTCCCGTTTCTCCATCCGAGACTTGCGGTATCCCTTACCCTGGCTTCCTCGCCCTATCCGTTTTTCTTTCCCCAATTTACCTTCTTCCTTTGTCATTTGTCCCGTCTGAAAAATTCCCAAGGAGGGTTAGCGTTAGGCACGCAGTCACTCTAAAGGTGAAAACAAAAACTGTAAAATTGGGAAACGTTCAGGAAGATGATGATGAGATCATGATTAATTTCAGTCGTTTGACGATAATAACGTGACACAATAAGTTTTTGGTAGTAGCTAAAGGCTTTTGTGAATGTACGTGCACCTCCTGTCTCGGACGATAATACATAGATGATATGACACGATGAAAGTACTTTTATTATAAAAATTTAAGTCCTGACGACTGCTTCTGGTGTTACAAAATTAAACAGCGCTGTCTAATCCTGGACCAACTATAGCTTGTATATAGTTAAATGAACAGTGACGTTACTTACTACTAATGTGTTCTAACCTTCCTAATAAAGCATGCACTTAGCTTGGGATCTCTTATTATAGAGAAATGTACCACGTAAGCGAATTGCAAGAAAATATAAAGTTAACATTATATTCAAAACACGTTTGCCGTGCATGCATAACACAGATACTTAAGACGTTGGCGGATGAATCTAATTATCCAATATTAACTTACATTCCCTAAATTAAAGAAGACAATCAATCAATCAATCAAATTCTTTATTTCCAAATAGGCCTTATAAATAAATTTATAAAAGTGGTTGCACAAATGTACATTAGACACTAGTAAAATATGCTAAATAGGAACGTAATGTTAATAGGCTCAAGTATTGATTCATTATGGACCTTACACATCAAAATAACATTGGCGGCGCCCCCCATTCGCGTGACGTAGTCTAATAAGAGTTAATGTTTGCAATAAAATTTGGTAATTATATTTATAAATAACGTAAAACGGAAATACAATTTATGTGAAGTGAAAGCGTCGAGCAAGACAATCTCGCTCTATTCTGATGAACAGCTGGGGCCGGCGTCGGATTGACGTACCTATATGTATTTCACAATATTATTTATTTACACAGTTTATTTGATTATATACATAGTAAACTTAAAAATCTATAGAATACTAGTATCTAGTACCTATGTTACTAATAGTCTTAAAAATATATAGATCTATACCGTACGTAATACTTTATTTGCACACTATTTGATAATATAAATACTTAGTTCATAAGTGGTTAGTTAATACACACTGACATAATAATTATATGAACGGAGGCCTTATTTCCAAAGTGCATTTCATTCATACAATAGACAAAGTAACATTTAACTTATCAACTACCTATTCTGTGACTTTATATATATTACTGTAATAAAGTCACTGTAATCGCAAAATTT
Organism: Euplagia quadripunctaria; assembly: GCA_963859945.1. NCBI lineage: Eukaryota > Metazoa > Arthropoda > Insecta > Lepidoptera > Erebidae > Euplagia > Euplagia quadripunctaria. The sequence continues at coordinate 22,535,945 of OY982561.1, forward strand.
TTGACGAACGTACCTCAATTGGCAATCCCGCTAACTCCATTTCCGTAATTCTTTTCAGGTGACAGTTAAATCTTTATATTTTTTTATAAACGACTACATATCGACTTATCTAGAAGTACGTTGGGTGTAATATCGTTAGCTATTGTTTTCGATAATGTGCACTACTTCACACATTTTATTATAATACCACGCGATTTTTGGAGTTATCTGTTTGTATTTCAAACAGTGGAGTTGGTTGGTTTGCCAATTAAGGTAATACTTAGCTTGGTTAGATGATAAACATTATTATTAGGTAATTATGTAAATCTTGTCATTAATATTTATAACGTAACAAGAAATATTATAGCTATTTTATGATTATTCGATCATGCAAACCGTGAATGTCTCTTTTTTTTATGATTTTTTTATACAAACAAAAAAGCAAAAAATAGATAATTAAAAAAATCAAAAACCCGACTGCAGAAAAGGTAATTGAAAAGTAATGCACTAAAAGACCGAAACAAGATTGAGAATAGGAAACAAAATTAAAATAAACTATAAACAAAGTAAACTCTACTTCGGTTTAACAGACTATATTATGAGCTGAAAGTCTATACTAAATACCCGCATTAAGTTTTGTAGCAGGCGGGCCCCATTAATTTTCTTTCGGTTTATAATTTGCAATTGGGTCCCACCTGCTACTAAAACTGCCATCTTGTTTTTTTTTTCAAACACCTATCTAAGGACACTTGGGTTTTTAAGACGAATATAACAATACCTTAACTATCGAAATCCATCCAGCCATTTGGAAGATACGAGGTAATAAAGAAATTTACAAACATACAAGATACACTTACAATACCCATATACCGCAACATAACCCTTCCTTGGCAGTCGGGTAAAAAGTAGCCCGGATTATTTTGCAATTTTGTTGATGTTTCTTTTTGTTAAAATAGAATGTAAGGAAGCTTTCAAACGAGAGGAGCTCCTTATTTTTCTCTTTTGATAAAATTGATTACAAATGTCGCTAGCAATCAAGGGATTAATAACAGTAATAATATGATTTATTGGTCACGGAACCCATAGGAACTACACAGAGAACCGGTAGAGGGCACGCCGGGTGGCAGCGGAGGCGTTAAAGGCATGACGACACAAGAGGCGGAACGCACCTTCGTCAAGATTGCCTGCCAATTGGACACGTACGGAGTCGACCCGCATCCTGTCAAGGTACCCATCACCTTCAATGTACATACTTGCCACCAGTGGCGTAACAATAGGGTGGCAGAGCGGACAAAATGCCACGGGCCCCCGGCTCGACGGGGCCCCGGGGGCCCCGGGCACCAAAGGTCTTGAACACAGCAGGCACTATATACAAAATGTATTAATGAATTAGCCACGGGTCTCAGATGGTATAGTTACGCCACTGCTTGCCACAAATATTCAAATTCATCAATTTTCCGTTTTTAATTTTGAAGAATGATTGACGAAGCTTATTAGGGTATTTTAGGAGAACGTTAACATTCATCTGACATCTAGAGATATCAATTTTGAAATGTATTTCTTCTTGTGTGTTCGAAATACAAATCTGTAACGAATGCGATTGTGTTATGTTTAATGTAAAGATTTTGGACTCGACAATAAAATATTATTATTGTCCGTTATCCGGAACACGAATAGAAACTACAGCTGATTTTACATATATTTTTCTTTTATATCGTTAAGCAGGACCATCGAGGCAATCAACTGTACCTGGGCATCAACCACAGCGGTATCCTCATCTTTCAAGGTAGTAGAAAGACGCACCACTTTAAATGGTCCGAAGTGCACAAAATCAACTTCGAGGGACGGATGTTCATCGTGCATTTGAATTACCCAGAGGTAAGAATTATGTAGGTACGTTTAAACTACTTAGCTTATTACACTATAGGGTGTATAAGCTCGTACTGAAATTCCGTACGTGTAATATAAAGCAGACGAGTATGTATGTTTGTTTAAATATCTGTCAGAAATGCTGTCTTCTTATGCCGCGTTCCAATAAATAAAAAACGATTCGTTTTGCTTACGGACGGTATAATTTTCATTGAAAATTCAACGAAATTTTACCGTCCGTAAGCAAAACGAATCGTTTCTTGTTTATTGGAACGCGTCATTAGTGTATTATGCAGGTTATGTCGAAAAAATTTCAGCACTTTTCATGTAGTGAAGTGACAAAGATTTAGCCATGCATTCTAAAAATTATCAATTCGTGTTTTTATCTCGTCACAATCATATTTTTTAACACACTTTTATAAGCTTGATATGTTGGTATGTATATATGTTACCATGAGCCTTAGAAACGGCGACAAAAGCCGAGGAAGGCAGCAGACGCGCAAATTCTGCACCCCCATCACAGGGAGGTAGTTTACAACTTTAATAAATTATCGTTGAAAAAAATTAAAACCACGCAAAAGTCATAAATTGAGCCAAAAAGTGAAAAAGAAATAATAGTTTAAAAAAACAAAAAAAGTTAAAAATAATTTGCAATAAATTTAAATTAAGAATAGCTTTTTAACAATAAAAAAATATTTTATTGTAAAAAAGGCTCGGGTGCTTTTTAAGATATTTTGACATATCACATAGTGACTTTATTTTTACCAATAACTGTCAATAATTATTATAACAATTGACATCAAGCACCGCAAGGCAAGGCATTTTTAACAATAAAATAGTTTTTTTTTGTTAATCACACTATTCATTATTTGAAAATATTTTTAGTTTGGTTTCCTATTAAAGCTTCTGCTTTTAGTATTTTTAAACTATTATTCATTTGACGTATGTACTTATTACTAAATGTGAATTCGCTGTGCATAAAATTACAATAAGGGTACCCGTTAGGCAACAATCGTTGACCAGTATGCCAGCAATCATTTCACTTAATAAGGGCTTATAGGTATTATTCGCTTAACGTATTGAGTCCTAGCTTTCAATAGAATGTCGGTAGTCTTTTATACTGCTACAATACTCTTTGTACAATACAATAAATTTTATTAAAGATTTTTTACTCTACAAAGGTCTCAAATTATAGTGTTGACATCTGTCCGTACCTGATTTAGTACATCTGCTCTCCCTAGATGTGACCTTGGATACTGGTTTTATAGCGGTTGCGTTTATTATTTTGAATTAATCTAAAACTGGTATTTATGGTCTGAATATCGAATAAAAAAACGCTGAGAGTTATAGACTTCAATTGGGATTCAAAATGCCGTTATTTTATAATAATTAATCACAGTACAACTGTAGTTCAACTAATGTAAATAAATGCCTTCAATGTTTAGCTGCTATACTTAATTGCGTGCTTTGTTCTAGCAGCCAATTACGACATATTTGACAAAATCTAAACTCTTGAATTAGGTATAATGAAAACGGCTTTTAATTACCATAAATTCTTTTACTATGGGTGGATTGGATTGCCGTAGTTATCCGTAGTCCAGTGGGGAATTTCTGATTATATTATGAGCCACACACTAATAATTATTAGTGTGTGGCACATAATACCTATATAAGTTGGTAATTCGGTTGTGATCAAACGTAAGGACATTTATAAAGTGCATTGTTGTTCTTGTTTAAATAAAATAATCGTAATGATAACACAGAAATTTTTGGTTACCTACACGTAATTAACAAGTTTAACGATCTCGGAAGTAGTGCAATGTGTTTTTAACCAGTGTAAACCATCATTAGCGCTAAGAGATTTGTTACTCGTAAATACATTATTTTAAGCGATGGTGGTCTTCACTTCACTTATTCATTTATAATTTTTAATGGTTGATGCGATTGAGGATTAAACTATTAATTCACACAATACGTTTGTTTTGTCGAGCCGGTGCTGGTGGTTCATCTCATGTTAAATAAAGATGTGGTCACATTTAATTTAAAAATCGTTCAAGTAGACACCGTGACTAAGGTTATTTTAAAAATTTGAGAGACTACACTTTGTACCTGTCGTGACTAAAACTATTGTAAAAATCGTTCGGATATTTATGGAAAGGCATTCATTTCAAACTATGGCGTATAGCTATTTCTATAGAAATGCTGTAATGTTACACAATAATAATAAACATATTTGAACATGGTCGTGTCACATGGTATAGGGATCGATCTATCATAACTGACAGAACTATTGTCGCCAATAAGCTTGATATGGTGGTGATAGGCCGATTAGAGTGCCGCGCAATGATTGTCATGACGAGAACCTCGTGAAATTAAAAAAGATAACCAAATGAAATATTTGAATTTGTCTCACGAAGTTACGAGATTGTCCATATGTGGAATGTGGATTCGGTGCTCATTGTTCCGATATTCACGCACATGAATTGATAGCCAAAAGCCTTGACCAACACCTTAAGGGGCTCGCGTCGGCTGGATCAAGGGATTGATGCAAAAGGCAGTCGATACGGTCTAGTGAGGAGGTTCCTGTCTTTGGAGCCCTAAGCACCGGTGTCTTGGTCCATGTACCCGATGTCGGTGCTGTATTATTTTTAAATTTCTAAATAAATTTCGTTTTTTTAATATGAATAAAGTGGACAATAAAATTACATTTATTACGATTACATTGATCCAGGGACATATTACACAATAGATATACCTACTATGGGTTCTAGAACAGGAATTACAAAGGTGGCAGCCGAAGGGGACTTAAAAGAATTTTCAATTTCAATTAAATTTGATTATTGCTGAACACAGTACATAATTAATAATACCTAAGGTGTTACATGATGATGTCCAAGCCATGTTCTGCCTGTTTGGGCATGAAAGAAACCGAAATTATTAAAATAAGAATTTAATTAAGTAAAAAAAATTACAATATTAACTTATCAGAGAAGAGATTGATACCAAGGCATACGGCGATAAACAATAAAGTCGTGTATACCTCCGACATCTGCTGGCTTGCAGACGCAGCATTGGATCCTCCAAAAGCCATCTGTGCGATTATTACCTCCTCCTTCGAAGGAGATCCTCCCATTAGTCACCGAGTCGAAATAATTAGTTTTGTCAGAAGCCCTGTACTAGCTGGTCGGGTCCCAACTTACATGTCGTTCTTCTGGTTGTTTGTGTCTTGAACAGTAGTGGGGGCGGCGTGCTAACGGCGAGGTTACGTATCTCAGAATCCTGGCAGGGTCGCCATGTGATGTTGGGTTCAGGAAATGAGACAGGTGTTTTGTCTTAGACAAGTCTCAGACGACAGTCCGATGTCTATAGATTTAATGAGTATATATACAACAACATGTGTGATTATATACTTATTGCTGGTATCTTACAAATTACGTGCCACACTACAAAATCTATTACTAAATCGGATGCGGCGTCAGCACATAAAAGTAGGTGAGCTGATACACGAGGCGGCGACGCGACGACTCCGCATTTTGGATGTTGCAATAATCCATAGAACTTCTATTGTACGTGTATCGCTATTCAGCTAAATTAGTGTAGGCAGGGCACGTAACACACAGATAAACATACATACATAGATATTTTGTTTTTGTAACTACAAACATATTATACATGGGAGAGCCATGCTTCGGCACGTATGGGCCGGCTCGACCGGAGTGATACCACGGCCTCACAGAAAACCGGCAGTAAAGCAATGACTGCATTGTTTTTAGCCAAGTGAGTGAGGTTCCCGGAGGCGTTAACCCTTCCCTCCCCCCCTCCCCTACTCCCACCTTAAAGGCTGGCAACGCACTTGTGACTCTTGAGATGCAGTTCAGGTGCCCATGGGCGGCGGTAGTCTTTTACCATCAGATGACCCGTCTGCTCGTTTGCCCCCTATAAATTAAAACAACCAACGATACCAACGCATTTAGACATTTTCATGCCTACAAATATTTGCATTGAGAATTGAACCATCCAACAATCATTTTTTTAATGTTACGCAAGACATCATGAGTAACGCTTTCCGTTCCAGAAGAAGCACACTGTTGGGTTCAAATGTCCGAGCGGAGCGGCCTGCAGGCATGTCTGGTGTTGTGCCATAGAGCAGATGCTGTTTTTTACGTAAGTAGCCCCTAACTCCTCCAATACTGGGATCTGTTATAGCCTGGAATAGCACAAAGGCTAATTTTTACCCCGAAAAAATGTACGGTTTCCGTGGGATACATTAGAATTTCCACGCGAACGAAGTAAAAATTAAAAAAACCCCGACACAAGATAATACAAATAGTATGAACGGCTATCTTGGATTTGAAATTTATCATAGTGTATAGTATTCTACTAGTCAAGCCCTTTTATTTGATACGCATATTGAGGGAGTTGTGAAAAAATATATAATCCGCCATTTCGTGGCGGCGGCCATCTTGGACCGATTTTCATCAAACATAGCTAAGAACACTCCCGTCTAATTAACCTTTCAAACAAAAAAAACAAAATCGGAATCGGTTCATCCGTTCGGGAGCTACGATGCCACAGAGAGACACACACACACAGACACGGCAAACTTACAACACAACACCCCGTCGTTTTTACATCGGGGGTTAAAAAGGGCCGTCTTATTGCTAAATGTAAACTCTTACAAGCAACCTTTACTGTAAAGTTTAATGTAAAAACAACAGCTCGTGTCACCAATAATTGACTGTAAATGTTGTAATGTTGATTGTAAAAAGACTGTTCGCTTATTTCTACAAAAATTATGTTACGACGATACTAAGGCACTTTTGGTGAAATGACGTCACTTATAGGTTTCGCATCCTAACATACCTACTGCATAAGCTTACACATCAGACAGACGCACCACTCAGCACAAACATACACATGTTCATGCATGCATGCACTACTCACAAACATGCATATACTAGAAATTAACCGACACACACACACACGCACACGCACGCACGCACAATGGCATATTTTTTTAATTTAATAAAACACCGGTGCTACACTAAATTTGACCTGTTTTGAGGGATCGGGACTGTTTTTTCCCTAACACAGGCTATTCTGTAGCCTAGCTGGGAGGACAGGACTCAGCCAAAACATTATTGTAGATTTATAATTGTAACACAAACTAATCTTAAGTGTAAAAATTGTGTAAAGCTAGAAGCTCTTTTATGCAATAAAAATTATTATTATTATATTATTAATGAAAGTAATTTGTACTTCCAGGTTGCCTTCATCATCAGACGCATGCGTTTACTCTGGTGGAGGTCTATTTTCGTGGGGCACTAAGTTCAAATACTTCGGTCGCACGGAACGCGAGATATTAGAAAGGGACGGCCTACTAGCACCTAGAGACTCCCAGGTATACGTTTTGAACGGTAATACCTAAGATGTTTTTATGGTAATACGATAAAAGTACTCTGTATTAATACCTGTCAGATCCATAAACTTAGTATAGCATACTAAGTTTATGGTCAGATCAGTGTCATTTGATAATGACAAATAGAATATCTATAGAAAAAAAATGTTGTTTTTTATTTTCTTTTTAATTTGTTATTTTTTTTATTTTCTTTTGAAGTTGTTATTTTATATTTGTTGTTTCTGTGTTTCATAGAATAAAATAATTTTCTTTTTCTTTCTTCTTTATTATTTATAAATGTATACAGTGAATATAACCATAAAATTTAAAATACCCCCGACTCGAAAATCCTTTCAACAATTAGAAAAGAGCTGATGATCTTCGAACGGCTGAACAAATTTTCTTGAATTTTATCTAAGAACACTCTCGAACAAGTCACCTTTCAAACAAAAAAAAAACGCATTTAAATCGGTCCATTCGTTTGGGAGCTACGATGCCATAGATATACACACAGACAGACACTCAGACACATAGATACACAGACGCATTAAAAAATCAGTTAATTACTTACTTAAAAAAATGATAGTCAAAATTAAACTCTGGTAAATTAGTCGTGTAGTTCTTCTCTAACTCTTTTTTTAACCCCGACGTGAGAAGAGTGGTGTTATAAGTTTAATGTGTGTATAAGTGTTTCTGTTTGGGCATCATAGCTTCTAAACGGATGGACCTACTAAATCAAAATTATTAGTAGCCAGTAACGTGATATTTGAAATACTTAAAGTTTATATATAGAAGCAGAAATTTTTAAAAAATCATCCTCCTCCGCGTCTTTTCCCGGCTAAGTTGGAGTCGGCTTTCAGTATAACCACGATACGGCCTAACTTTGATATTTTACGTGATGCGAGTGCCATCAGACCTCAACCACCCAAGTACTAGGTGATATCGAAGTTCTATAGTTAGACCAGGTTGTCGGACCCGGGACCGACGGCTTAACGTGCTCTCCGAGGCACGGAGGGGTCTCAATGTGTTAAGAATGGTCACCCATCCTAGACTGACCTGGCCAGTATTAGTTAAGTTTGTAATGTGCTAACTTACTCGGTTACCACTTGACCACAAGGCCCTCGAGATTTTTTATTTTAAACTATGTGTATACGCGTCCAGTGTATATATGTTAAAATGTCGTGGAACAAGTCTTTACAATAACAAAATGAATTACGAAAAAAAAGAAGGAAAAGATATATTTTTTTTTATTATTTTTTAATTTTTTGGTTAAACACTTTTAACTATACACTATCACAATGAGTAAACAGAATAGTTTATCTCGCATTGTTATGACGAACTGACTTTTGTATAAGTATCCACAGAAAGATGTTTTTTTATGTAAGTTTTTCGCAAAGCTGAAACTTACACGCTGTATAATTCAAAAAAATTAGTTCAACTGTTAAAAGATCATCAGCTCTTTTCTAATGGGGGGTATTTCAAATTTAATAATTCATACTCGTTTGTAATGTGGGGCAAGATAAGATACGATAAGATATTTATTCGCGAAGAATATGGTACATTAGGTGATTACATCAAAAACCTGCCCGACATATTCGCCTATTATATGCATGCGAAATTTTTCTTAAAACTTAAAAGTTTTACAACTAAAAAAAACCTTTATTTTCAAATAGCCAAAACTTTAATTTTGATGTTATTTGTTTATTTATTTGGTTTACGCACACCATATATATGTAACATTTATGGTAAAATTGATAATAAGGTTCTGATATACATGCCACTTACAAGCTAACACAGCATTCACAGTTTAGACAACATTAAAACGAAATCATATTGTTATATAGATATTAACTGAGTTAAAAAACAAAGATAGAAACATTATACTTATGTATAAGATCCAAAACATCAATTGGCATTAGATATATCAAATAATACAGACCGTTTAAAATATAAAATTATAAAAAACTAGCAACCCGCCCCGGCTTCGCACGGGTACAAATTATATACCAAAACCTTCCTCATGAATCACTCTGTCTATTAGTGAAAGCCGCATAAAAATCCGTTCTGCAGTTTTTCAGTTTATCGCGAACAGACAGACAGACGCGGCGGGGGACTTTGTTTTATAATATGTAGTGAAGAAAGAACAAACATAACATTTTACTTAATCTAGTGACTTTAGTGGTCGGTTGCAATGGTAATTCTCTTATTACTTGAGGAATATGGTTATAAATTTTAATTGACATTATATCACTATTTTTACATCGAAGAGTGCTCTTGCATCGTTTTTTAGTTTAGTGGGATCTCTTTTTAATGAATTTACTATCCTCACTAACTTTTGAATAGATTTTTTTTATTATTTCCCACAAACGGCTGAATCACGGCTACCATTTTACAAGGCAAGGAAACCCCACGACTACCATTTTACAAGGCCAATGTAAATCGAACCAATTAAAAATACCTGACAGACATTCTCTAGTCTTTGGAAGGAAATTCCCTTAGCGCCCACCGATTCTTCAAAGCTAGTCTTCTATTTTCTATAGTCTTGATTTAGATCATGCTAGTTTAAAAATATGTATATAAGCCTTCAAAATTGTTATTTCTCTTTTTTTATTAGGAGGAATCTACTACAGGAGGCAAGAGAAAAGCATCCAGCGTGCCAGCTACCCCATCTACTCCTATGACAGGAGACTTTGGTACGTTATTTTTAGCTTCACTTGTAACTAACTAACAATGTAAACCAATCTTAGAAATCAATTTTAACCTACTTCCAATTGTCGAATCTAAATGAAATTATGTAAACAGGGTGTAAGTGACACCGTACAGAATCCTGAAGTAGTGTATTCAGACCATCATTCTGAGTGGAAAATCATTGGAAATTTCTGCCGAAATTTTTTTTATTTTTTTTTTATTTTTTTTGCTTAAAAGTGATATCACAATGAGTAAACAGAACATTTTACCGAAAAAAAATCACTAAATACCCCATTCGGCCAAAAACAGCAATGTACAACATTTATACAATCAGCTGCTTCGACGGCGCCGTGCGCTGAAGGTCATTCACCGTACCCCACAGTACACGTGTTACATTACATTGCGTAGTTCAAAATCAAACTATAGACTGTAAATCCTTAATCTCACGTTTTTATGATGAACTGACTTTTGCATTGCGACAAGTATCCAAAGAAAAACGTTTTTGTAAGTTATTCGCGGCGGTGATATTTACACGCTGTATATATTTGTAGTTCGGATGATAATACTATAATTTGGCATCTTAGAGCTGAACTTGTCAGTGGCTGCTATTAAAGAATCGAGTTTGGGCTCATATGTTTCGTTTTGATGAGCCCAACAGATTGGGCTTGGTAACCATGGTATGGTTATGGAGATAGGAGGTGCACAGTGGAACTCTTTTATACTTTTTAATTCGGATCGTTATTAAAGCATGTGTTTTTAATTTTACCAAACTATAATTCGATATACATATTATCATTATATTAACAGTTTTACTCACGTGTTTATTACGGGGATGCCCGACTAGTTTCGGACCCGACGGGGGCCCTTTATCGAGAGGTGAGGCGTCCTTCCGCGTCGGTTGCAGGCGCCAGACTGGATTGGCGTCTGTCCCAACGATTAATTTGTCGTAACGAACATCGGGATGTGGAGTATTGCGGAGTCTGCCCATGATAAAAGGTGACGCGACGCAACCAACGCGGTAAAATACATTGTGGTGACATTCACATATAATGAAAACATGCTTCAGTTTCCTCTAGCGACGACAATCCGAAATACGTAGTGTCTACTGATTTTGCATCTCCCAAAGAAAGTTCTCGCCCCGATTAGTATAGGTATATACAACTTCTCAAAATCAATCGTTGGGCCGCATCTGCCAGGCTTGATCACCTAGCCTGGTCGGAGGATCTTCTTTTGTGTTGGAGAGACACAACATAAGTTCCTCCTCATACATGAAAGCGCGCCTCTTTAGGGGATAATAGTAAATAGAAGATACAAGAGCAAAGTGTATGTTAGAGGGCGGCTCACGTGCTCGATCTATTGCTTACAGTATACTCCACAATCCTTTCCTCTAAGCAGTATTCCTATCCTTCCTAAACCTTCATTTTTTAACTGTTTTCCTTGTAATATACTCGCAATATTCCCATCTTTAATTCCCACAATGCCCCCTATTACGTGAGTGGAACCATATATTGCTGCATTAGTTGGTATTGGTAGTCTCTGTTTCCGCGCACTTAGACTCATAATCGGTCCATTATGCGTGCAGACATGGTTGGCTAGTTGAGCTGGCCCAGCTTCTTCCAGAAGTGCAGAAGCCTCCTGGGGCGTTCACAGGCTTCTAGGAGCGTTTGCCCGTTGTGTGTCCACTCCCTTGCATTCCAGGATAACGTGGGTGACCGTTTCCTCTGCGTTAAGACATCCTCTGCACAGGGGGCTGTCTGTCGCATTAATGGTGAATAGATGCCGATTCAGGGCTAAATGTCCCGTAATGGTTCCTACAACTATTTTCTGATGCCGAGTCGGTTAAGACTGAGCAGTCTGTAAGTCAAACGTGGTGAGACCTTCGTCAGCACCAGTTTAAACTGCCTGCGGTCTGGTATGTCGGCCCAACGACCGTTGTACCCTACACGAGTCTGTTGCCTCACCCATCAGCGAAAGTGGTTGAAGGTGGAAGTGGCAGCAGTATAGTTGGGCCTACCGGTGAGGTTTCAGATGCCTTCCTTGCCAGCTCATCGGCGGCGTCGTTTTCGTGTAAGTCGCTATGCCCTTTGATCCATTGAAGAATTACCCCATTGGCGGGCTAAACGCTCCAGCATTTGGTGGCATTCATAAATGAGACCGGAGTTCATGGTGTTACCTTCCAGGGCCCTTAGGATGGACCTTATTTGGTCGCATACCACACTCTCAAAGCGGCCACTGATGAGGATGGTCAGGTCGTCTGCATAGCTCATTGTGAGGAACTTGCGGCCATTGAGTTGGGCGATGAGTTCATCGACCACAATGTTCCATAAGAGGGGTGAGAGGACTCCGCTTTGCGGACACCCCGTGGCCACCACCCCTCTCGCTGTGTTATTAAAAGTAAATTGTATAGATCTGTATCTAAGCATGCTGTCGATCCACCGAGCAATTCTGTGATTCAATTCATTCGTCAAAACTCGAGTTATTGCACTTTTCGTAAGGATGGCAGAATTGTGGAGTCGACCCGCCGCATTAGTGGGATACAGGCGTGAGTGAGTGTGTGTGTGTGTGTGTGTCGCAGGCTACAGCAGCCTGCCCCGCTCCACGCACAGCGCGCCGCTGGAGGAGAGCGCGGGCGAGGGCGCGGGCGCGTGCAACGGCGCGTGCCTGCTGAGCGGGCCCGCCGTCGACATCGCGCTGGCCTGCTGCGACCACCCGCGCGCCAACGACGAGCCGAAGCCGCCCGGTAACCATTCCAGTTCTAATTAAATATCTTTACTTCATTCAATCGGTCATCAGTTATTCGAAATCGTCCATTAAAAAAATTATTGTAAGTATAAATTATAGATCGAAACAGAGTCATCGCAACAATTGCTTTGTCAAATGTGAAATTATGAAAAAAAAATAAAATGGCTAACAGATAATACCGTACCTGTCTGTGTCGGTCTAAGTATAACCGCCCGTTTCCGAATTATTTTTTAAATTACCAGATAGTTTTAAAATTAAATAAACTAAAACTAGACTATGGCAAAAGGAAAATTAAAAATTAAGGAAAAACTTATTTAAAAAAAAAGAATAATATAAGAAATCCACTCGGCCCACTCGTTCAATTACCACAATCATTGTGGATCATACAAAAATTTGTATGATCCAAAAAATGGGTGTTGTTTGTATCCGTTGTTTGTTTATAAACTTTACCGGGACCCAAGAATTCCATTGCGGGAGTAATCTTTAAAAAAATCCTTGAAAAAGGAATCTTCTATATTTTATATTATCTTTTATATATTAATACGCGAAGAAAATTATTTGTACCCCTTTTTAAAAGCAAAAGAATGTGAAATTTGGAATTTACTTATGTACGTAGAAGAAGTGCAGAAACTAAAATTGTAATCAATGTTTAGTTTATAAAACTTAAAAAAATTATGCTAAGACTACTATAAATAGCAATAATTATTTAAAAAAAAACCGACTTCAACAAAAAAGAATATTCCATAAAAAACTTATATATGGTTTTCTCATGGATGCCATTGTCAGAACTGGACCAAATAGCTTTCAAATAAAAAAAGAATCATTAAAATCGGTTCACCCAGTCGAAAGTTCTGAGGTAAAAAATATTAAAATAAAACATACAGTCGAATTGAGAACCTCCTCCGTTTTTTGAAGTCGGTTAAAAAGAAAGTACAGTTCAGGTTATACTGGTCAATGATGTAAACAAAACATTCAAATTTTTAAGTTAATGAATAATGGTCGAAATTCTCTCTCTCTCTCTTCTTCTTCTTCTTTTCCATTGCTCCTGGCCCAAAAAATCTATATACAAAAGAAAGAAAAAATGGCATTACAGCGCATGCCGGGTGCGTCTAGTGTCTTATAAAACTACCTTAACTTACCAAACTAAAATACTCGGGATTTTTTTATCACAATTCGGGCAGCTGATCGCCCTGGATCTTGCAGGTTTACGAACCTTTTCAAGTTTAAGACAAATTTTCGATTTGCCCGACTCCCACACCGTTTCAACCAGAAGCTGCGGCCATCACTTATAGGGATTTCATGACTGTTCAGTTACCTTCAACGTTTAGGAACCCCGGGTCTAAACCACAGACATTAAGTTATTTGTGCATAGAGGATACAGTTTTTACAATCTCTATTATGTTTTACAGCGATACCAACAGAATACAGACTCCGAGAATCATTCGAGCAGTCCTCATCGGAGTCGGGGGCCACCTCGGCCGCGCCGGGATCTGAGCTGGCGACCGGCGCGCCGGGCCTGGCCGGACCTGGCCAAGCCATCTTAGCGCCCAGGCCCTTCAGTTTACTGCGAGCATTTGTTCCATCCTTCGCTCTAGCTTGGTTGGCTTTAGCGCTCCTAGCCATACTGCTCTTTGAAACTGAATGGGCGCCGCTGAGAGCTTTAAGACGCAAACCAGAGTTGTTAGCCTTTCGCACATATTACTACGCGCCGCTGAAGGATTACTTTAAACGGAAGCTGTTGGAGTTGTTTTGATTCCGACTGCGGCGAAGAGCCATGCTGAGCAAACAGTGACGTCACGGCCCCGCCAGACTAATGTTGACTCGGTTCTATCCATTGTGCTAAACTTGTTTTTGTGCGGTTGAGTAAACGTCAAAATATATTTTCATGAGAGTTCGGTTAACTATACTTTGACACAAATATAACATAGGTACTTACTTGTTTTTCTCGCCATGATAAAAAATAACACGAGATTCGCTTTCAATCAGAAGAGTCATAACTAGTAATGTATACTCGTAAAATAAAGATAATGTAATGAAATAACATTTAATATTAAAATATACAAAATGTCAGGACGTCAGGATCGAAGCCAAACAGTAAAATGATGACTCATCAGTACATAAGTCTAAAGACAACCTACTATTCCATTACACAAAAAGAAAACGCCGACGTACACAAATATTTTTTTTTAATTATGACTTATATCAATTTTATCCCCCAAATATTTTTGGCCCCAGTGTGTCGACTCATTTTATTCCACGCGACGAGCTGTACCTACCTACGTACATTTTTAATTGACCTCTAAAATATTTTTTTCTTAGTTTTCTTTCGTTTCTTAGTTAGAAAGGATGAGGTTCGTTTTATTTTGAACTCTCCCCCTTTAAACTCCTATCTTTTGGCTAAGACAGATCCAAGATATAGACCCCCTTTTAACTATTAAACATAGTCGTTAAACCACTGACGGAGATGCAAAACCCATGTATAAAATATAACCATAAAGTTACTACAAAAAGAAAGTCTACCCAGATATGAGAGTACATTCTCGGACTCCATACTCGATTAAATGACGTTTGCTTGACCGTGTAAAGACATTCAAACATTTGTAAATATGCAACTGAAATTGTAATAATTTGATACAGTAGATGCAGTGTACGGTATTTTAGTTGTACCTTGCAAGTTGATCCTTTATAGCTGCCTGCCCAGTCAAAGTTAAGCTGTGTTCATGTTTTTCTGGCGGGAACGTCAAATAATTCTAGGAATTATTATCAGTGTAATCAGTGCGTTGACACAGTGCCAATGCACTTGTGTCATCTTAGAGGACATACAATTAACTTCACAAGTTTCCATTGCAAATAGAAAATTAATAATTATATAAATTTTAATTTTATTTTATAAATAATTTAAATTTTAACTACAAAAGTCTATCAACTAAGTTTCGTATCTTTGTCGAATCATTCAGTCAGCGCACTGACTATAACTCTATGACAATTCCTTCTTGTACAAGAACTTAAACTCACGTACTTAAAATTAGTGTAAGATCACCGCTATACGCTTTCTCATAGTACAATTACTTGTAAGCTTGAAACTATAATTTTTCTGCACGGCACAAGAGATTTGTGGATTTCATACGTTCCTAATTCAAATTTATTTTTCATTACTTTGGCCTAGTATACGGATCGGCTTTACAAAGTACTGGACACGGGTCAAAAACAAAAATAGATCTGATTTATAATAATAGCTCGTTGTAATCTATGATATATGAATCTCACTTTTGTATTAAAACTTTCTTATAACATTCCACTGAAATAATTTAGTCTTCCAACGGTATTATTTGTAACTCGCTTAAAATATTTATTTTCATAGATATTAAGATCGCGCACAAAAATTATTTATATTTTTATTATTTTAGATGTGCCATATATTTTATTATACTAGTCATAAAAATGTTGCTGTTTCTATATTTTCTGCACAAATTTTTATATATTTAATAGGGGCAAGAGCTCCCGACAAAGTAGCGTCACTGATGCGAGGACAGTAGATTTTAATCGCTCTAGAAATACTTTAAAATTTGTACAAATTTAAAAAGCAAATAAACTGTTTTGCTCTCTGATATTCATAATATATATAAATGGGGTAAATGCAAGCACACTTGGCATATATTTAAAATACCTAACCTTCTATCGATACGTCTGTTGGTGTAGGTTCTCATTAGGGTAGAGCAGAGTTAACAAACTTATCGAGAAACAATCTAGATTTAGGATCTGTCCGAACGCGCCTACAAGTGATCATGTTTCACCGTAAAACAGGAGTACATGACGTTTGGATAGATCGCTGAGTAACAGAATCTACCAAGCTCTCGGCTCTTTAGGCGGCGAAAATTTATCCAAAAGTAGTACGTGGGAATTAATTTCATATCCTCCGAGTGGTGAGGTGCGTTCTTCATGAGAATAAATAGTAGGTACCTATTTATATTTACCTAGGCCTAATGTTATTAGTGTTACTACAATTTGCTGCATTTTGTCTTTTTTGCCAAATCATTAGATTTTCAGCTTTATTCAATGAATTTTTTGTTTGTAATTGAATATTTTACATTGTACTACCACATAAAGTCAAATATACATGCTTTGGAAGTATATATATTTCACTATTTGTCGTTGTGCGTCCAAAACTAAGCATGATATATTTTTTTCTGACTGTTTTTAAAACTTATTGTTCTACAAACATCCGTATTTATACAATAAATTTATCAAACATTCGGGTATCAATAACTTCAAAAAGTAAATCAAATCTCCAACATTCAATCCGTACATAGTGATTCATTACTTTAAAACAATAATTCGGTTGTTTTTCATGAGTAATGCATTAATTAATTAAAAAAACAATCATTCAATTGTTTTTCATGAGTAGGTAATGCATAAATTACTTTTCACTTGTTTTTCATGAGTAATGCATACCTATATTAATTTAAATAAATAATTCAGTTGGTTTTCATGAGTAGGTACCTAACTCCTAAACAAATACTGACTTTAGATTTTTACACTTCGGTTTATTATGAATTTATCGTTACATTCCATGTGAGGACGCAGACTAGTGCGGTGAGGGAAACTGATTGCATACGTTTTCGTTTTATTAGATTCTTTTCAACTTTAATTTTTTTGATCTCGTCTTACTCTTTTTGGTTGTCAGATAATAGTTTTGTCAGGGTCCCTTAGCCTAACAATATTATATTTTTGTTACACCTCGATTACAAGTTATTACTATTGACACAATTCCATGTTGTTAATGCCTTACTAGAGTGAGTGTGTTAGATTTAAGTACAATTATTGATTAGACGCTTCTTTTTACCTAGTCACTATTAAGTAAATTCCTTTCAATATTTTATAATAGCACTAGATATAAGAATAAAACATTGTAAATCAAGAACATTTTGGGTACTTTATAACAACACGGCAGACGCTAAATACTAAAAGTAAATTCTCAAATATCACCGTTGTGATCACATGATAGCATCTTTAAATATTAGAAATTTTAATTAAAACACAGATGCGGATAAATTAACTTATTATTATCTGGTCCATGAATTGTCCTATTCCAATGTTTCAAATATTTCTCAATAACATGTACATTATGTTACTTGATGAACAACGGCGAAATTCATTAGTTCAAAGGGAAAATTTGTTGCCCATGAGCAATAAAATGTACAAAATAAAGCAATCGTGTAACTGGCTTTGTCTCGGCCTAAGGTACAATTTACTAAATTAATACGAACAAGGAAATAAAAAGGGATATTGAAAAGCAAGTACTCTCCCTTCTATTGATAAAACGAAATATTTAATAGGCATCAACAATACCTATGCCAACAAAATGGATTTTAATTCGGATTTTTTGAAATAGGTCATAGGCTGGGTATGTCTTAGCCGAAGCGGACTTTCCCCGTTTGATACCAGGTGCTTTGTTTGGTCACTTAACACGAAATAACTAAAAATGATGATTATAAAGTAATTCTATTTGATATCTAGTACTTACCTACCCAGTACTGTACTTAACGATTTCGCTTCAACCATCACCCTCGGCTTGATCATAATTTTTATTAAAATTGTCAATTAAAATTACTAAATAACTATCAAACATTAAACAATGGACTGCATTGCATTTAACTAGCATAACTTGTAAATGACTTAATACCGTTTTTGTGTCATGCGTTATCCGAAGCAAATGTTATTCTTTTTCTGAATTTGTAGAATACACGTAGTTAGAACCTGCAAACCTGCTCAAACTTTAAATATGAAATTGTTTCTTAATAAAAAAATAGAAAAACAAAATTTCCTTGTGTCTAGCTTGATCAGTGGCGTAGCTATCGGAGGGCTAGACGGGGCAGTGCCCCGGGGCCCCCAAGTTCAGGGGGGGGCCTCAGACTCTGACTTACAAACTATAAATTGAACTAGTGAAAATGTCGCGCACATTCGGAATATAAATAAACCAGATTTTTTAGAATCAGAAGTTATCAGGTTTGTACTAGAGTTGTAACTAAACCACTATTTATATTAAAATTTAATTAAATTAAAACGGAACACGAATACGGAACAAACGATTTTAAATAGTTTAGTTGGGGCCCCAGTTTATTTTTTGCCCCAGGGCCTTTGGTTATCTAGCTATGCCACTGAGCTTGATACAAAGTATTTAGAACTTTCAATGATTTAACGATTACATGTTTATTAATTACATCTTATCAAATAAACGCACAAGTTTAGAATTTCACGAGGTTCTAAATACATATCTGTATTATGTAAATCCTGAAGCACGATAACATTTCGCTAGGGTAACGCAAACTGTTTTTGTTGTAGGTCTAATACTGTTAGCTGATAATAGACTACTTTATTTTTTTGTGGACCAACATGCTATGGATGTTAAGTTTGTACCTATATACTTATTTTTATACAGTTATTGCTTTCTTATTACGCTTAGGATTAAGACTACCATTATATTGTTATGAACGGGATCGAGAGTCGGTCATGCTTTGGTATGTTGTAGATTCGTTGATCACGTTTAGATGCCAAACTCAGTTTATACACAAGATTTGTATTAGTTTTACTCACAACGCAGTACGAACTACTACTGTTCGCTTATAGCGGATAGCTGGGTCGTTCTTCGGGCTAGTACAAAGCAGTGAGGAGAACGCCGTGCTCTGCGACATCGTCAGCTCGGCAAATATATGATTATGTAATTGTAGTTTAATAACAAAATAGCTTTTAGTTAACGTATTTGAAAATTCATAGAAGTTTTAATAAAACATCCTGCCGAAATCGATTCCATCTTTTATTATTAAAATACTTCCAAAATAAGCAACAAACAAATAACAATGTAAAAAGAACATTCTATGGTGCTATATAGACCTGCTATTTAACATTAACACTGTAATGATTATTTATATATGCGATTTTATCACTGCGTAATTTACAGTATTATATCCATTCATATTTGTTAAATATGGCACTTTGAAGTTGTTTGAGATTTATACAAGTTAATTACAGAAAGTAAAATATGCTGGAAGTGCTCAGACTTGTGTTGGATATTTTCAAGCAGCCCGCGCTTTTTTGTTTGTCATACATTGTCATCGTAATTTAAAATACAAGTAGTTCTTAATCAATTACAGTGTTTGAAAGCAGCAAATTGACACGGTACGATCACAAAAAAATACTCTTATAAATTCAGATTCACCCTTATAATCATAATGTAAAATATACATTCATTTGAGCTACGCGACGATAGTTTTTGTACAAAGAAAGCACGGCCTGGACTCGGGAAGGTCAATGTGACTGGCGAAGCACAGTCCTTACCATCTCTACTAGCTGCTTAACTTATCGGTGTACAAAAATTACTGCCGCATAAACAGTGTACAACTAATATAATTCCATATCCACCCCTAAGATACGTAGGATCTAAGCATAACGTGTAGTAGACTTTCTGGGCGCCAGATTTTCAGTCCACGATGGAGATCTGCGCGAAGCCTAACAAGCTCTGTTCGTCCAAGGGCTCGGGCGCTGCCGAGTCCAGACGGAACGTTGTAGAGCGTGGTGGTGGTTGTCCAGCTGACGCGAATAAGTTGTCATCTACTAGCCGCTGTAATTGACGCGCAGTCACATCAGCATCCTTTCCGTCTAAAAGTCCGGCCCCGACCAATTCTGTGGCTATGCCATCGGCCGAGTCTTTTCCAGCTGCGAACTCGAAGCGTATGTCATTGAGTTCCTTCCGTGCATTTCGCATTCGCAGCACGAGGTTTATGACAGGTGCCTCTCCAGCCTTCAGGGAGCCGATAGTGAAGTTAGCGCCGCCGGGACCATCGTCGCTTTCGCTGTCCGAGCTGTCGGCGCGCGCTAGAGTATTCATGGGGCGGTCACGAGCTGCATCGTCCTCATCATCGTCGTCTTCTTCACTCTCCCACACCCACTCGCCAGTCTCCATACGATGAAGTCGTCCGGATGCGCCTGGTTGCCGTCTGCTCGCTTTGTGAACACGGGTTTCCATACTTGGTCCGATTGTTACCAATGTAGATACTAGGTACTTCCGATCACGTGCCTTTTTGAAGAAAGAATGCTTTAGCAGCTCGGTAGCAGTCGGCCGTTTCGCTGGATCCTTCTGCAGACACTCTGATATCATCTTCCTAAATGTTTTCCCATACGCTTTGTATTGGTCTTTCTCTTCAGCACCTGTGTCCAGTGTTGGTGGGTCATTCTGTAAAGTCAACATCAAGACTTTCATTGGTGGATATTTGTGGTATGGTGCAGTGCCTGTAGCCATTTCAATAGCCGTGATACCGAATGACCAGATGTCGGCCTTAAAGTCGTAGCCGTGATTTTGCTCCATGACTTCGGGCGCCATCCAGCATGGTGTTCCGACGAACGTATGTCGTACCTTTTGTCGCGAGAGATCGCGTCCTGTGGCCAACCACGCCGATACGCCGAAGTCTGCAATCTGGACAATGCCGTCGTCGCCTAACAGTATATTCCCCGCCTTGATATCCCTGTGGATCTGGCCATTCTGGTGAAAATACTCTAGTCCTTTCAATACTTCCTTTAGCACAGTGGCGATAGTCGCCTCGTCAAACACTCCGTGTTTACAGTTGGATATCCTCATTTTGTGTTTAATAATATCGAGTAAACTTCCGCCCTCCAGAAGCCTGAGCACCAGCCACAGTTCTTCTTTTACAACGAAGCTAGTGTAGTATGTGACGACATTTTCGTGATTGCAGCTGGACATGGCCTGGATCTCCTTGAGAAGCTCGTCCATAGAAGTGTTCCACTTTTCGAGATTTATTCTTTTGATGGCGCATTTTTCGTTGCGCGGACGACAGTAGGCTGCTGCAACAACAGCGGTAGCGCCAACACCTATCACGTCATGCAATTCGTAATCATCTTGGCTGTTGGGCCAAGTGTTACTGGAGCTCGCCATAGTTATATCTATAGATCTCAATCCTGTCTTGAATAGCTACTTTGTTCTATTTGTTACTTCTAATAAGGCCAATATTTAAGGCAAGAACGGGAACTACGAAATATTATAGTGTAGCCGTTGCTGGAATGATCTGATCTTCCATATTGATGTGATGTTCAGGTTTGTAATTTCTAATAATAAACACTCGACTGTTCTTACTTATTTCGAGTCTATTAAGTGTTTCACCACTTTCTCTTAATTCTAGTATAGTTTTATCTATATATTTAATAGTATTGTCGTTGTAGTCTACGCCTTTAGGGTATAAGTCATCACCTGAAAATATTCCAATGCTAATCATTCTGAATCGAAGAATCGAATAGGAGAAATGGTCTAATGATATTCTTATAAATTACCTGGCATTAAATGTAGGATGCCATCCTTAACTCTCACATAGATTGGAAACGACAGCTCACTGTCATATCTGCTGCGCCCATTTGCGAATTTAATCAACTCTGCTATGTCTTTCACTTGGGACAGCCGATTGATCTCATATAACTGCGGCGGGTATAAAGTCTTGCTACCGTCTAAAGCTTCGTCAGGCCTTAACCACTGAAAAAAAACACAAATATTAATTGAAGGCCCAAGATGACTTAAAAAAAAGAGACATTAGTGTCTGTCTTTTTAATTTATAATTAAATGAAAAACAAAGGCAGATTCTTTTGCTTGCACTCCATGCAAAGGAGTGGGAAAGCCAAACCTCTTTGCTGAATAGCTGCTTCCTGTTAATGTCCTACCAAACGGTACACATGACATTTTGCACTGTCTCTGGACTCTTTCAGATAGTCTGATACAGAACCAGTAGAAACGTAGGCTCATAGTAGAGCTGCCGCCGCAGAAACCCTTGAAAAGAAAAATCGTGGTCTGCTGTTGTCTCTGGATTCATTCGAAGTGAGTGGAAAAGGTAGACTGGTCCTTACTTGGTTCTACAAGGAATAAAACCTCTTTTAAAAGCACCCAGATCGATCAACAGTGGCTGGGCGGCTGTCCTAGACTTACGGACTAGACTATCTAGACGTAAATTACAGAATTGAGTCAAACCACAAGGATCGGTAATAATTTTATGGCCCTCGATTGATTGATCGAATTCTACAACTGGAGGAGACACTTATAACAAAACAGTTTTTTCTCCATAGTGAACTGATTCGCTTTGTTGAGCACAGATTTTAGGTGCTAGAACTTCCGCCTTATTTTTTTTAGATAACTACGATAATGTGCGTCATTTGACACCTAAACACCAAAGATCCCAATACTGGACATAGTTCAAGGCGTGAGCTGGCTCCATTTATAGGGCCTGTTATAAACAATTCAATAAAGGAATCACAGAAAACGGGCAATTACCATAAAAATTGAGCTTATATCACACAGGCAGTTTTATAATTCCTTTTAGCATAACTTTCGTAAATTCGAATATGTTCAGTGATTTCCACCAGTCCATTGAAGTTCTGTTACTTATAGATAACATGCTGTATAAAAACAAATTTCTATATTTTTTTACCTGAACATTAGCCACTTCAGAGTTATATTGAATGCTCACTGGCTTCTGTTCTACAGCAGCAACAAAGAATGCAGTGTTAAACCTTTTCTTTAAATTGGTCGGGGTGAGCCAATTGCTCCAGTAGTTTAGCGACCATAGGTCGGGGTAGCACTTATGCTCCTCACAGAGCACTAGCAAGTCTTCTGGGTTTTTGTTTAACTGAAAATTAAAAAGCAGAGACAATTTTATTTATCAAATGTTGCAGAAATCCATCTAGCCTTAAGAAGCCGCAAGTATGTTATCCAAGCAAACCTAGAGATATGTTTAGTAGTTGCATGTATTTACCCGATTTTGCCAATATGCTACATCAATATCGTCAATCACATCTGCCCATTGCCCTATGCGCTCTTCCTTGTGTTTTCGACTGCAAATGAGTAGCCCCAACTCTTCGAATGTCTCTCTTATAGCAGTTATTCTTAGTTGAATATGTCTATAAACAGAAATAGGATCATTTGAGTTAGTTATAAGAAAAGAGAATAACCTCAAATATGTAAACGGTACATAAAAATGAATTAGATAATGTAAATTATTGAATGAATATGATGTATGTATATAAGTACAACAGTGAATTGTAGCATTTTTGTAAGCAAGATAAATTAAATAGGTAAACAATGCTATGTAACAATGAATTAAATTATATGCTACTAGCAACCCACCCTGGCTTTGCACAGGTAGCTGAGCATATATAGATTTTTCTGTCATCTTCAACAATCATCATCATATTTCAGCTATTTTACACAAATCTTGGTGAGAACCGAAAATCCGTTTGGTAGTTTTAACATGTTCAGACAGATAGATACACAGACATAAGCGGTGGGGGACTTCGATTTATGTGAAGCATTCATACTTGACATAACCACTAGTGATTACTTAACTTACATACCCAATTATCAAATCATCATCAAAAGGGTTGTTTTAATATTGTAACGTATTTCGTAATTTTTTTTTCATACATTGACATAATAATCCTAGGAACAGTTGCATTGTTAGACTGTAAATGAGTAAAAAATCATAATCAGTGTAGTTTTTCAAGTTCACGTGCAGAACTTGCTGAATAAGAAAAAAACATTAAGAGGCATGACATGTGAGGGACAAAGAAGGTTGTTTAACATGTTAACTGCCAACTCCGCATATGTGCGGGGTGCGAGTTGTGCGCTGGGGGCCAGCCACTAAATGTGGAAGCTTGTAATTGGCATCTGCTACTATGTATTTCATTTTAGTACTGTTTAAGCCGTAAGCATTCCAAATAAAATAAAATGAAATCTGCGGACCATTTACCGGTTTTAATTTTTATCGGTCCATGTGCGGCTGGCAATGAAGGAATAGTATTGGAATTTCATCTGACACTCAATGTGTTAAAGAATGTTTATGCTTATCATAATTATGTTGAAATAAGGTGAATTTGAGACAGAGAACACAGAAAGTCTATTTCAATTATACCTGTAATGCAGATACATAATTGTATAAGATTAAAAAAATTTATTGCAGTTAATACAAACTTAGTCTAGCCTGTATAAGATCTGTATTCAGGTGAAAATAGCAATTATAGAGAAAATTCAAGTGACATGAGTAATAAAAAGAGCTATAAGGAAATGGTTTCCTTATTTGCTTACATTTACAATTCAGGCAAGTCATGTTTTGAGTCAAGGCTTTTTGTTGGACTTCCATTTAAATTTACAGAATAAATTGGTTTGCTGATTGATATCACTTTACATGTTTCTTAAATTTACAATAATTTTAGAAAAATGTAATATGCAGCCCTTATATCTATATATTTAACCATTAAAACATGTAATAAACACATAGAAATGCTTGATGTAGTAACTAACAATGTACATATACCTACATAGCATGTGACAATCTCAAAGGCCAATTTATTTAGTGTTCATGCGCTACTTCATTTATAAGATCTGCCTTGATAACATTGTTGTTGACACAATTACTAAATATTAAACATCTCCATTCACATTTATTAGAAAATGTCTGAGCAGCAATTGTTATCTGTAAGTGTTTTAGTATCAATATTTAATGAAAAAATATTGTTGAAATGACTTTAAGATAGTAGTACAGTACTTTGTAGCTATTTATGATTAACACTGAACAATTAGAATTTTATTGTTAAGCTTAAGAAGAATTCATCACTATGAACAAACAAAAGACAATATATCTAAAATTTTACAAGATTAGGTGATATACTATAGGTATACACACAGCTCTGGTTAATGTTTACATGAGCATAACCCATTAGTGACTAAATAAATTAAACAACTCTGCAAGCACATTTCTGTTTATTGTCATTATCAATATATTACTGACAAAAACGTCAGGTGTCAAGGTCCACATATATTACCTTTGTATAGGATGCTTTTCGAAAATTGGTGTAATGGCGCCACCAGGGTGGTGGAAAGACTCAAAATCTTGCTTGGAAAAGCCGAAGGTGGAGAGAAGAGTCCGCCAACGTTGGGAGCCGTCGATTGGCTCAGTGACACCGCCGGGAAACACCACGCCGTTAGCAAACGAAGCCGTATTCGTTCGAGTCTGCAACAATATGTCGTAATTAACACGGCCACCATTATGCACTCGCGATAATACCTCATTCGTACGCTTTGTAAGCACTATCAACGATGCGGAATCACGCCAATTTTTACCAATAATATTTTTCGTGACTGACATAGCGACGACTGATATTAAAGAGCAGGGTTAAAATACAAGGTCGACTTACACGTCTTTAGAGTTATGACAGTTAAAGTTAGATAATTTAGTTTATCAAAAAGTGATAAACTTGTTTTCTCGAGAGCAATAATGGAATTTTATATATAAAAATAGCACAAAATTGACATTCACTGCACTCACTTTTTTCTGTGTATTCTTTTCTATTTGTCTGTTTCTGTCATAGAGTAAATTATGTTTGATAGCATATTGCGGTATACAATCGAAATTGACTCTGTCAGTTTTTATAATCGACTAAATTAATAACCTTGATTGGAGTCAGATCAGCAACTCAGATCATAAGAACTGTAGATATATTTAATATAATCAGCAGTTACAGTTCCTACATTTGCAGAATCGATATCGATCATAGACGTCACACACAAATAATTATTGCTCTTACGTGGATAGAATATTCTTAATTGTACACCACTAATAAGTAATAACATACAGTTGAAACAAATCTCATCTTAAAAAATTAGAATGGGTGGTCTTATCGCAATATCGTAAATAGCGATCTATACCAGACAACGTTTAGATGGAGATAATAACAGAAGTATTAAATAAAAAAGTGTGTGTGTGTGCAATTAACACATGGCAGAAGTGAAACTTCAGAAAAGTAGCCTACGAGAGAATGGGAAATAAAAAGTAAAATCAACACAAATAATTTACTAATGTTAATAAATTTAATTTTGGATAATTAATATAAAAGTTATTGATGCAATTAACAGAAATGTGTTAAATAATTAACATAAATTAATTAACCAACGAATTTTAATAATCAAATGCACAAAATATTACACTACGTTGACATTGACGCATTTTCTGAAGGCTTCGGAGTACGCAGGCGCAAAGACAAATATTATAGGAAACATAGATACATGTATTCTATCTCCTTCTCTCGCCGACTTAATCCTATACATGTTTGTTTCTTTATAGTGACGCATTTTCGTTTCATAGAGTTTCAAATCACAACGATTTTGAAGAAGTTTCACTTTAAAAACATACACACATAAAAACAGTCAATATTTACAAACCTACTTCTCGGAGGAAATAACTTGATAAATTGACTTGCGTTGGGAGTCAAGTTACCGTACTAAAGTTTAGTTTAATTATTTCGATTGTATATCCGTTTTATGCTGTCTAACTAAATTTACTCTGTGACAGAATATAGGACAGATATATAGAATATACAAAAAAAGTGAGTGCCAATTTTGTGTTATTTTTATATTTAAATTTTCAGTACTATATATTTTAGTTTATGTATAAAATTCCATTATAGGAAGGCGGCAAATGTTGTAAGGTTTTTTAGGAAAAAAATTACAAAACATTTTTATACGGTTATCAATCAGCAGGCAGCATATTATGACATCGAGCACAGTTTTAAGTCTGCCGTTCCAGTAAGTTAGATCCTTAGAATATCAATCTATATAACAGATCTACCATCTACAATTTTATTCTACCTGAGATTTGGGATTTCAGATGGCCAAGGCTATCGCCATTCCTGAATGGAGACTGTTCGGTGCTGTGAAAAAGAGAGGCAGATAGTTTGCTGTCTTTTAAGTGGAGAGAAGCCTGAATTTTCTTTTTAATAAAATATGTATATTTAAACCTTAAAATAGATGAAGAATCATCAAATACGTAAGCCAACTTCCAGACAAAAAAATTTTCAAAATTCAATTTTTTTTAAAGGTACAATTCGTTATTCTATGGAGGGCCAATAGAAGCACGTAAATTGTATAACTTCAAATATTGTGGTAAACTATTCAACCCATCAGGCACCGTAGAATTGTTTTAGTATTTTTTAATTAAATTTTTTTTAGGGGTTCAAGTCTGTTTAAAAAGGTCAAAATCCGTTTTGCATAAAAATAGTTTAATGGAGTAATGAATAAGATATTCGACTGCACCGGTGATGGCCAACATCTGAATGGAGCATTTTGAAGAAGCAATCGACCTGCAAGCTTTCAACGTAAAGCTGTGGAAAAGGTATGTTGACGATGTCTTCTCTATCATGAAGGGTAATAGAAAGGAGGTAAAACAATTTCTAAGTTACTAAAACTCCTTCCACAAAAATATTAAATTCACTTTTGAAATGGAGATAGACAGATCGTTGCCATTCCTCGATAGTAAATTAACGGTGAGACAAAATGCTACCCTCAGACACGCTGTTTATCGAATTCCGACACACACAGATAGGTACTTGCACCCACTCACATCATCATCCAAGTCATCTGCACTCCGTTGTGGCATTTTAACGATCCCAGCCTACGACTTGTGCGACCTTGAATACTCAGAGAGTGAGTTGGTTCATGTTCAAAGGTACTAAGACGCAACAGATACTTAGACAGCTTCGCCTGTCTATGTATCCGTTGCGTTTTAGTACCTCTGAACATGAGCCGGTGTCCAAAGGTGAACCCAAAAGTAGTACATGTAGACAGATGTCCAGCATATCATAATGTTAAATGGACAAAATTGAAACAGTATTGAAGAAGTGCTCTATTAAGACTGCATATAGTTCGCACTCAAAGATAATAAAGTGCTTAAGAACACCGAAAGATCTCGTTCCTCTACAGGCGCCAGGAGTGTATAAGGTGATTGCAGCTGTGGTAGCTCGCAAACGTACAATCGCAGAACCGGTCAAAGACACATCACAGCTGTAAAAACGGATATTTAAGCTGGCGATCGCTGAGCATTTGCTGGTGTCAGGTCCAAGCTACTGGATAAAACTACAACAACCTCAGGTCCTCTCCACCGACGCACCCAATAGCGAAGTTATTAAACATAGCGTGTTCTGTGACACAGTTTTGTGACACTTGATTTCATTAATTTCAAGCAGTTTACTTTTGGTAAAAAATATAAAGTAAATGAAATAAACCCGAATTGATTGATAAGAAGAAATCTGTTTGATTTTTCACTTTTGATTTTATTCTACCTTAAAATAAATAGTTCAAAACTCGATATGTTTATCAAAAATATAAAATTAATGCATAACTTGAACCGTGTCTTCGTAGAGATTGATACTCACCTAAATGATTTTGTAACATTCAGAATATTAAAAAATATTAAAATATTCAATTAAATTATGATAATCACGTCTGAGCATGTATGCTTTATATGCGATCCTTGTTATGTGCTTGACGTGTTTTCGCGAGTTCTTGTTGTTTTTTATCGGTTCCTTGGTCCCATGTAAAAAAACCATTGTAATTACAATATTGTTCTAAGTAATCTCCGCCTTGAATAACCGACCCTACTTGGCTTACTTACCTGAATGAGGGTAAATTAAAAATCAATTGATATCTTATTTTTTGAGGATAAATTTTTGATTGAATAATCAAAGAATCGCTTTGATTATTCAATCAATATTTTTAGTTAATTTTTATCATCACTGTTTTTCTAATAACTTCAAATACCAAACGTCACCGAATTTGTGCTATGTTAAAAATTGTATAATAAGATATTCTGTGTAAAAACGTGATGAATTTCGAACATACTGTCGTGTAGGTATTGCTTCATTTACTTAATACAATTTAAAGAATGAATAGCGCATTCATACTTTACACAAAAAATCGATTGTCAGGAATCGACTACAGGAATAGAGGAATGATACAATTTACCATTTAGTCTTCACTGGTTCATTTGGTATGTTCCGATATACACTGCGAGCACTTTTCAGTGCTCGTGCTTACACAGATCACTAAGTAGTTTCCACGTAACAGATAAATCACGGCTGTCTTAAGATGGCGGGGAGAAATCGAATTTTAACCTTTTTTTTTTTGCTATTTTAACTGTTCGTTAACTGTTCTTCATTGTTCAATGCAAATTTTTATTTGTTCAATCTTAGTTTCTTTTAAAAAAATAAAATAAAAAAATACCCTCAAGTTGGCAGGGAGAAGTCGTTTTTTGACTTTCCTTTTTTACTCTTTCAACTGTTCGTTAACTGTTCGATCAAAATTTTTATTTGATCGATCTTAGTTTTTTTTTTAAATAAAATAAAAAATTACCCCCAAGTTGGCGGCGGGAAGTCGTTTTTTGACATTTTTTTTACTATTTCAATTGTTCGTTAACTGTTCTTAACTGTTCGATCAAAATTTTTATTTGTTCGATGTTAGTTTTTTTTTTAAATAAAATAAAAAATTACCCTTTAAGTTGGCGGGGAGAAGTCCTTTTTTGACATTTTTTTTTACTATTTCAATTGTTCGTTAACTGTTCTTAACTGTTCGATCAAAATTTTTAATTGCTCGATCTTAGTTTTTTTTTTATAAATAAAATAAAAAATTTGCTTTCTTAAGTTGGCGGGGAGAAGTCGTTATTTTATGTTATTTTTTGCTATTTCAATTGTTGGTTAACTGTTCGTCACGTTACTTACCTATTACCTATTACTCCTTTATTATTAAGGAGTGTGAGAAAAGATCCATACGAGTGAGTACCATATTCTTGGCGAATAAATATCTTATCTTAAGATCAAGTCCATATGTATGCTGTTAGGCGTATAACACTCTTAGTATTGTGGTGTCATCCCCTTTTCTGAACCATATGGGGTGGGGGTAACAGTAACAACGTCGTATCGGGACAATGTAAATAATCCGACTGGTGTTATAACGATTACAGGTTCCGAACAATATTATACATATATACCCTACATTACACCTCCAAAACTTAATTAGATATCAGGCTATTTGATAAAACACATAATATAATTAACTAGCGACTCGCCCCGACTTCGCACGGGTGCAATGATGATACTAAATATACTACAGAATGTCTTTATATACAACGTTCACAGCTTTTGTCATTAGACAATACAAACATGTTTTCTTCAGAGGTTACTCTTGAAAGAGCGACATATAACCCTCTGGCCGGTACCGCGGCAACCGCTATGTCCCTGCATTTTAAATCTGTAATATCTTCAAAAATATTCATTGAAATTACTTGCTGTAAAAGGCCATTTTGATCTATATTAAATGCACAATGTATTTAAGGTACTTAATTGGATAAGGATTAATGCTGTATTGCTTAAAATCGCTTCGTAAATAAGCCATTATTTCTCGTAAAAAGTAAATGATAAAAAATGGTTATTGTGGGTTATCCCTAAGAGATAGACATATACCATCGCGGACTTTTTTGTAGACCTTTTTTAGGTGTACAATACTGTGGTACATTATTTTGATCTATCTCGTAGGGTTCAGCCAGCGTTTGCAATGTAAACGCAAAAAAAAATGTGTTTATTTACGACATCACATTAGAAACCTATAAAGTTATCAGTGTTTCTCTACTATATTATACAAACCTTCCTCTTGAATCACTCTATCTATTACAAAAACCGCATCAATTCCGTTGCGTAGTTTTAAAAATCATACATAGGGACAGACGGACAGCAGGAAGCGACTTTGTTTTATACTATGTAGTGATTCTTACAGCTTATATCGAATCAGTCTCGAAATCATATCTGATCACTGGTTTGCGTTCCCGTTTTGGTGGTAATTCGGTCACACTTGGAGGTGGTGAACAGAGTGAAGTCTGCTTGTTATTTAAGCTACCGTCATGCGCTAACGACTCGATCACATTCTTTTTCGCATGGAGTTCTGGTTTAGCCGTTTCTTTATGCCATTGGCTTAAGTCATCTACACTTTCATACACTTCCTTGCCCTCCTGCGGTAGCATGACATTCTCACCCCTGCTCGCCGCCGAGCCACTATTCTCAATATCAGGACAAACAACGTTAGAAAAACGTGACCTTCGACGTATTTGATAAACATGCTGTTTTATAAATTGAACGTTATCAGTTTCCACGATGTACCTTCTCGAAACTTCCCTCTCATGGACCTGATTTTCAATCCACTTATCTTGTTGACCATATCTTCTTGTCCAAACTATGTCGCCTTGTTCGAAGTCACGTCTTACCCCACCAGCATTCAGACCCTGACGATTTTGTGCAAAGCGACAAGCGTACCTTATACCATAAAGATTCGCCGTTTCCTTATAAATCCATACGTGAACGTAACTTACGTTTTTGTTATATCATTGGAGGAGTCAGTCTCCCCTGTAGTGCTTTGTATTCCTGTAGATTAAAAGGTTTATTTCTGATTTTCCACCACCACGTTTTTGATTTTCCAACATTATCTTGTTTGTTTATTATTAGCATAATATGGCACCTCAGCTATTCACCTATAGTTCTGAATGTAGCACTTTTCTTTTTAGGTACTCTTCTTTAGATATCTTAGTCACATTATTGTTGATTAGTCGTTTTTGATTATCCAACATCGTCTTGTTTGTCTATTTATTCATCTATCTTTTTAGTTCGCTTTTCACGTAGTCGTGGTTTTACGTAGTCTAGTGTCATAGTGTGTAATATTTTACTTACTTGTTTTCTAATGATATCATACGAACTCTTGACATAACTGATATGATTTCTTTTATTTGTTTGTACTTACAAAGATATAAATAAATATTTAACGACTGAAGCAAGATAGATTCTAGACGCTGTTGTGACGAAAAACCTTAAAATAAATCTCGACTCAGTTGCATTAACAGAAAAAAAGTTAGTGTTTAAACATATAAACCGATGTATAAACCAAGTTTTACATTGGTATGTCCACAGACCATTTTATTTACTAAAATTTACTACTATAATTCTTTTAAATTAGGATAAGAGCAGAAGAAGGTAGCCAGTTTACCGCAAGGCATAAAATTTACGGATTGAAACGAATTACAGTGTTGTAAAGTAATAGGACATTTTATACTTTAAAATGTTATTTATCTTGAGTTATAATATAAAAGTAAGCGTTTACTTTTACCAAGTTCCCTGCGTATCTTTCGCAAGCGAGTGGCTCTCACCTGCGCTACGGTATTAAGTCTTACATTTATGGAACTTCGTATTTCTTATAATGACGTACGTACTCACGTACTATGACGACCCCTGTAGTGCGGTGGTAGCGGGTTCGATTCCCGCTCAGATCAAAAGGTCTAGGTATTTCTAGATATAATTTGGCTGTATTTACAAAACTAAGTATCTAAGTATGTTTATCTGTGTTCTACATATAACCCATCCATAATACAAGCTATGTTTATTTTAGGTGTAAATAGCGTTATGTTGTTGTTAGCGTTATGTTGTTATGTCTCAGCATATTATTCATATTAGTAATTATTAAGTTTTGAAATTGTATGTCGACTATAAACCAATTTGTTAAAATTAACGATAGATCAATTGAGTGAATCTTAGGTTCAGTGATTTAAATAAGGATCGTCTTCTCGGTAAAGAGTGTAAGTGGAGCATTATCACTACATATTATAAAACAAAGTCCCCCGCCGCGTCTGTCTGTCTGTTCGCGATAAACTGAAAAACTACTGAACGGATTTTCATGCAGTTTTCACTAATAGGTAGAGCGATTCATGAGGAAGCTTCAGGTATATAATTTGTTAAGGTTTTGTGTAAATTGGTTGAAATATCACGATGATTGTTGAAGATGTCTCTGATACCCGCGCGAAGCCGGGGCGGGTTGCTAGTTAAAAATAATAGGAACACCAGACGAATGCAAACATGCAGCCAAATTCAAACTCATTGATACATATATTTACATTGAGCGGGAATTGAACCAGAGACCTCTTACTTTGCAGTCGCTTGCTTTACCGATACGCCGCATAGGTCGCCAATAGCATCGATCCTTTTTTGGACTCTAAAAGGAATAGTTTTACTTTATATTGAAGAATTCTTTCATATTGACATATACAGGGGGTTACAGAATGATGTGGTCATACTTTAGGGTCGTATAGTAGACCCCCCGTAGACCCGTGAATAACGTAAAGCGCAAATAATTTTAGAAAATATCGTGATAAGACAGTAACCTTATTTTGAAACTGACAAATTTAATGTGGGTTCGATTCCCACCCAGGGCAAATAATTGTGTGATGAGCACGAAAATTTGTTCTGTGTCTGGGTGTATAATTCATCTATAAAATGTATGTATTTAGTAATATATAAGTATGTTTATCAGCAGTCTGGTTACCATAGTACAGGCTCTGCCTAGTTTGGGATCAGACGGCCGTGTGTGAAATGTATGGAGTTATTATTATTATTATTATTATTATATATAATATTTCGTATGAGCGACGACTGACATGAATGAAGCTAGGCATTTAATACCAAAGATGTTGATGGAAAATGTCAGCTCAGCTGCATGATGTGATGATTTAACCTGATAAAGTTATGAAAAGTAAACAGAAACACTATTCGTTCCTACAATTTTCGAGGGTTTCTCTCAATTTTATCAGGATTCCATCATCAGATCCTGACTTCCTTGACATGGGACCACCCTTGAGGTATACCCTATCTAACAAAAAAGAACAATCAAAATCGGTTCATAAATAACGGAGAGAGGGCTGAACATACATAAAAAAAATATATATTTATAATTATATGGTCGAATTGAGAACCTCCTTTTTTTTCGTCGGTTAAAAATCATTGAGATTGACATGCAAATTCATAATATGTGGTTTAGAGTTGTGCACGTACAATATTAAAAGTATTATTCAAAGAAAAAAAATGTGAGCCGTCACGGGACGCCTGGCAGATGTGAAACATCGACATTATTTTGTAAAGTCGAATCAAAAGAGAGAATCGCACAGTCGATTGCGCATGGCGACGCGTCGCCACACCGTACACACTACTGCATATGGACTGTATATATATACTATCATATAGCGTGGCGACGCGTCGCCACGGCATGCGTCGCCACGCCAGAAATCAGTTTTATGTGCGGCTATAGATGTTTCACATCAAAAAAAGCTAAATCAACTATTTGTTGGCTACACATAATACTTCTAAAATTTTATCACTCTTTTCTGTAGAAGAGATCAGACAAACACAGTTTCCCTCTTGAAACCAAGTTTGTTATAAACGGTACAATGTTAGATACGTCAAGAACTGAGAAGTACAAGTATTATTCGGCTGAAACATTAGTTGCGTAATGAGATTGGACCGTAGGAAATAATCGTATATCCCACTAATCCACTAATTAAACAGATATTTAAATGAAATACCTTTAAACAAATACAAATTAATTATATGGAGTCGAAGAAAAGTTCGTGAGTGTGCAAAAGTCGATAAGGAAACCCTGATAAAGAAATTTTGAACATTTCTGAAAAACGTAAACAAATCCCACTAATATTATAAATGCGAAAGTTTGGATGGATGGATGTTTGTTACTCTTTCACGCCAAAACTACTGAACCGATTGCGATGAAATTTGGTATGTAGATAGCTGGAGACCTCGATTAACGCATATGCTACTTTTTATCCCGATATTCCCACGGGATCGGGATTTACGCGAGTGAAACCGCGGGGCGCTGCTAGTATTGAATAATATTTTTTCAGTTTCTGTATTATTGTTGTTTGCTTATGCATATTACGTGGTCTGCTGCCACGGGACCTGTCTATGGCAATTGAGAGACAGCGTTACCACGCAGTGGAGTGCTGGATATAATATCCTCGACTTCGTGATAAGTGAAGAAGGCTGATGTTCAAGAACCGTCACGCATTTACATTCAGTGTACCAATTGTAAATGTTTTTAGTTAATTATAAAGAAATAGACTGTGTATTATTTGGACTAAAGTAATCCAATATAATAATATTCTCATTATGAAAAACTTCATAATATTTATTGCACCCGTGCTCAATTGTTTGTTTTAAACTGATTTATTAACTACAATTAGTAAATAGTTAGCACTCATATAAACATGCATATGCTTACACCTTCATCCTCGAAAGGGTACGCAGAGGTGTATTAAACAACCACATTTTGTCAACTATAACGTAGTCTACCTCACGTAAAATTGGACAAGCATTTAGCCATTAATTGGGCAGTTTAAGAATTACGGATGGTTGGGGAGTGTAAACAATAAAATATATAATAAGTAATTGTTTGGCACGTATGGGCCGGCTCGACCGGCGTGATACCACGGCCTCACAGAAAACCGGCAGTGAAGCAATGTGCATTGCTTTTCGCCGAGTGAGTGAGATTACCGGAGGCCCTAACCCTTCCCTCTCCCCTCTTCCCGCTTTTTCCTCCCCTTTTTTCCTACTCCCACCTTAAAGGCCGGCAACGCTCTTGTGACTCTTGAGTTGCAGGTGCCCATCGGCGGCGATAGTCATTTACCATCAGGCGACCCGACTGCTCGTTTGCTCCCTATACCATAAAAAATAAAAATAAAGAGTATTACATACAGAAACGCTTAAAATACTTCGTACTGGCAGTCGGGTAAAAAAATATTAGTCTTCCATGGCAGTCGGGTAAAAGGTATATACTTCCTTGGTAGTCGGGTAAAAAATATAGTCTTCCTCGGCAGTCGGGTAAAAAATATTAGACTTTCTCGGGAGTCGGGTAAAACAGCAGTCATCTGGCAGTTGCTTATGATATTTACAATATCTACACATATGTAGTCACATCTGTTTCTCGGGGAAGGCATACATACGACGAATTTCTATCCCTCTTCCTCGCTTAACTCTTATCACATATTTCAGTCACGCCTAAGGGTAGGTACACATGTCCTGGCCTACTTTACTATTGTTCACAAGTAGTTGAAATGTATAATATACTAAAAAAAAATCACCAAGGTTTAGTAAAATGTATACTAAAATATATAAAAAATAGTTAAGCGGTTCAGGCGTGAAAACAGACAGTCAAACAAGGTTACTTTAACATTATAATATTAGTATAGATGGCCGCTAGAGGGGCGCCAATGAGGTGCTAACCGATGTCGACATTTAATCTGCTATTGAGCATAAGTGCTAACTTATTGTGCGCAATAAGGTACCTATAACTTCCACTTAACAAAATGTTACTTGACACTAACACATCATATAATGTAGGCTCGGTTTGTAACGAACGAGAGGCTGCGGGTTCGAGATTTGGACAGTGTTGAGGGCTGGGCTCATACAAAAAAATCCACAGATTTTTTTTTGTATGAAACGAGCTCATACAAAAGGTAAAAGAAACGTATTATCGCTCGAGAAACATGCTTATGTCACAATATACAATAACGTATACAGGTTAAAATATCATTTAGCTTATAGCCTTACGTCCAATTTAAACGTGTAAGACATGTTAGCACGGCCAATTTACCTCCTTCCAAAAGTAATTCCAGGCTGTGTAGCTCCTTTTGCGTCCTAGTAAATGCAGTTTTGACTTACTATTATACAAAGTAAAATTGAAAAAGAAATTTAAAGAGGAGCCTGCAAAGTTCTAAAGAAATGCGATACTTTCAGTCAAGTATATTGTTGCAGAACTTATGGCAGCCGGTGGCTTCTCTCGGGAAAATGTTTTAGGATGGAAATAGTTTCTGTGATAATATTAGTTCGTAGTTGTAGCGTTTATTATCATTGACAAGGTAAACTCAACGAACATAGACACAATTGTAAATAGATGTTGTTTGAAACAATGTTCCGAATATATAGGTCTAACATTGTTATGTTAAGTTAGTGGTCCTTTATGTACGACAATAACAATATAATCCCTGATCGCTTATCTTCTTTACAGGTAATGTAACGTACCCAAATTATCTTAAATATTAATCGAGGGAACCGGAACACATATATTTTAGCTGCTTTATGCACAAGTACCTGCACACTAAAGAAGATCGTAAAACAGAAATTAAATTTTGTCAGTAAATAATACTTGCTGAAGATATTTCCAATATTTATTAAATGTATCACCAATGTATAGAACCGCTAATGTAAATAACTGCCCCTATAAAATCCATACGTAGGTTTTCTCCCAGGAGGACGTCCATGTTGAATTCATCAACGAAAAAGCTGTTTCGGTAAACGCATTCTGCCCTGGTAAGCAAGCCAGGTACTGGACAATGGCCAAACAGTTTTTTAATGATATTCCAGTTTATTGTACATTTTCAAACACCGCCATCCACCGTTGTACTGTACTTCACTTCCTCCATATCCTTTAGGACGTCGTCACGTGTAGTGCAGTTGAGTTGAAAAATAGGCATGCGGGGCATGCGGGATGCTACAAAGGAAGGAAGGGAAGGTACATGGATCCAACAGAAGATTTCACAAAAGGGTAAGGCGAAGAGCGATCCAAGCTTATACTACAGTTGCCCGACCGGCGAAGTACTTGCAAGCAATAGAAGGAATACACGTTGCGTAATAATTATTATCGAATCTACTGCTTCTGGGAATTACATACAACTCTGTTTGGATTTATAGTTGATAATTTAATTAATTAATTAATAAAATTTATTTATTTTGTTTAATTGTCGACTGCACGGATGGCGCAATGGTTTATGTGATCACCACGCCACTACGCCGCGCCGAGTATTGTGGGTTCAAATTCCACACGGGATAAAAAATTGTGTGATCCACATATAGTTATTTCGAGTTTGAGTGTTGTTTGTGTCTGTTGTTTGAATGTTTGTGAAGAAAGGAGCGAGACAGGAATAATTCTAAAGCGGAAGTTGTCTTTTAAAAAATGAAAAAAAATAAAAATACTTTTCAATTTTGCCATTGCTTTGTTTGGACAGGTTTGGACAATCTCCAATGTTGTTTCACAATTTTTTCTGTACATAAAGAGAAGCTGAGAAGTAAAAGCGACGATTTTTATTTACCTGACTTGCTACTAGGTACTATTACATAAAACATCCGAGGTATTATCACAAATAGATCCTACACAACGTTCTTGAGAAACAAAAGCTTTAGACATATTGTCAAACAGAATCAGCATAGGCAAAACGTCTTACTTGCAATGTTTTTCTTGCAAGTTTTCTTAAAGATACATTTCCAAATCGTCTCATTTGTACTGGAAACCTGCTTGTTTAGGCTCACACCCTAAGACCGTCCTTTTCAGCTACCCCATATCATCCTACTCATAGACCGAACCCCACCTCTTCTGATTTATTAATTTTTCTTTATGATTTATGATATGAGGGGTTTGACGTTCCCGGGGCCAGAGGATCCTGTGATTGATTATTGTATTTAAAAAAGGCTACAACAAAAAAGATAAGCTTTAAAATGTTGCGGATTATTACATTGAAACATTAACTATGAAGTGTTTTTATTTATATTCAGACGATATCCATCCCCTTGTGACTGTAGTATTTAAGATTCCGGTGTAACCCACGACAGGAAGGAAAGTTTAGATGATAATCATTAAATTTCATAGTCATGAGATAACTTTACGCCAAATGTAATTTGTTTTGTTCCAATGTTTAAGATAGACAGATACTATATAATATAGTTTGTTGACGAGAATTAACGCGACGTATTTAAAAGGTGGTAACAGGCAGACACCTCAGCCTGTATAATAACCACGCCTAGTGCAGCCTGGTCGAAATGTCAGGCAAATTACAGGTATTTAATACCATTTAAATACGATACGGTTTTCACCATATAGTAATAGGTAATGTATTATGTATATTTATTTTAAAAGTATTGTATGTAAAGACCTAACCAGACCTCCGATTAAAGTTATAATTGATCATGATCCAGATGTCAAAGTTTTATCTGAAGTTACACAGACTAATCAATCAACGGCGATTTACACCTTATCTACTTTGTACAGTGCCCTTAATGCGCCTGTACATGAATATTAAAATAGTTTTTTTTTTATATTATAGCGGCCAAACGATTAGATTCAGTTTTGTGAGCTTCTGTCCCTATGTAAAGCAGCAGTGTGTATGTTAAACCTAATGGTAATCGCCTGAAGGAGGGTTGTGGCTGTGACCGTCATTGGACCATAGATTCTCCTAAACAAGAGTTTAACAAAGTTGAAAGAATTAACACAGAAATTTCAATAGTATTTTTAGGGTTCTGTACGTCCGAATGAAAAAACCGAACCCTAATAGGATTACTCCTGCGTCTGTCTGTCAGTCTGTCTCAGAATTTACTACGAATCTACTGGACCGATTTCACTGAAATTTGGTACTCATATCAATTCCTGTGACCCAAACATAGATGTGAAACGTAAATAAATACATTTTGAATATGAGGGTCACGTTTGGAGGCCAAATTAGAAAATAAAAAAATGTAAACTGTGCCGTGTTTCGTACGGAAACCTCTATACGCGAGTTAAACTCGCGCTTGGCCGGTTTTAATTTATGTGGTATCTTAGGTGTATACTTAGTGTGTGGATGAAGCTAGTGTGCT
The DNA here is from genome assembly GCA_963859945.1 of Euplagia quadripunctaria. Taxonomy (NCBI): domain Eukaryota; kingdom Metazoa; phylum Arthropoda; class Insecta; order Lepidoptera; family Erebidae; genus Euplagia; species Euplagia quadripunctaria. The sequence continues at coordinate 22,575,999 of OY982561.1, forward strand.
AACTAAGCAATAATAGCTAACGAATGTAACAACGGTTATTTATTTCTCTTCATAAAAGACGTTGCTGCTACCGGTTAGGGCAAAATTTAGGCTCTAACCAGGTGGGTCTTTGAGGCTGTGAGATAGATAGAGATGAGATAGATCTTTGGGGTACTGAGTAACTAATCTTGTCCAAAAATTACTCGGAGGCTTGCTGCATCGCGTGTATATCGCTTCTCCCCGCAACAGGTTTGATGGTTCTACGATAGTTTACCGTGTGTTCATAGTCGGTTCATCAACTACAAAATGTTTTCGTTATGACCTCTGCATAAGGTAGAAATGATATCTGGAAGTTTCTCCAAAGAAAAAGTATAAACTGGGCAGAACGTATTTCCTTTTAAAAGCGACGTGTCTTCGACACTGGATTAGGGAGAATTCTCGTTTAATCTATACTCAAATATTAAAATAGGAGAGGGGTAGACCCGTCCATATTTTATGTGCATTGTCCCGTAATCCGTTCCCGCTAAGTCCGTCAAATTAAACTTCAAAGATAGCCTTGTGACTTGTGAGTAATGAAAAGCTTTAGTAATTAATTTGTGGAATTATGTTTCAAAGCTTAAATATTTATACCAGTTTTTATTAATTTTAATTGTTAAACCTAGGTGGGCTCAAACGGTCCTCGTCCACGGTGATAGTACAGACGGAACCGGAACAGCCCGCACCGAGAGACGCACCGCGGGAAATAGACGTTGGAAAGCGCATACGCTCGTACGCTGCGGCAGGCCTGGCCCACTCCGGTCAGTAGGTATGAAGCTACAGGTACCTAGCAGCTTCGATGGGTCGGGCGAAATTCAGTGGGCTGCCACGCTTCCGGCTTCGGCCAGGTAGCACGCTACTTCGATACTCACTTACGCGCTACATCGCTTCGTCCGTTCGTCGCTTACGAATTACGATAATTATCTTTCGATCGATTACCTATTACACAATATAGTACTAAAAATAACTTAACTAAAATGAAGGCAAACGCATATTGCATGGTATTGTATGAAATGCACGTCTACCTATTAAGGTAATTACTAGGTACCTACCAAATACTGACTTTTGTTGTTCTAAATAATGTTTCCCGTATTTACGTGGTTAGATTATATTATTAATAATAAAGAATGCACGTCTACCTTTAAGGTAATTAGTAGATACCTACCAAATGCTGACTTTTGTTGTCCTAAATTATGTTTCCTGTATTTACGTAGTTAAATTATATTACTAATTACTAACAACCCGCCCCGGCTTCGCACGGGTAGCAGAGACTTCTTCAACAGTCATTATAATATTTCAACCAATTTACACAAAACCTTAACAAATTATATACCTAAGTTTTCCTCATAAATCGCTCAATCTATTGGTGAAAACCGCATGAAAATCCGTTCAGTAGTTTTTGAGTTTATCGCGAACAGACAGACAGACAGACGCGGCGGGAGACTTGGTTTTATAATATGTAGTGATAATCAGTATAGGTAGATACTTACAAGTTCTGTTTACAAGGTCAAGTTTAGCTTGGATAAGTATATTTATTTATTAGGACCACAACAACTGATAAAATAAATTTGAAGTGTCCGTTTGTAACGTCATAATGACAGTTTTTTTACTAAATTCATCCAAATGTTGACACGGTACTTGAACAATTTTTTTTTTCACATTTTTGTCTGTCAATCTGTTTGTTCCGGCTAACCTCCGGAACGGGTGGACCGATTTCCACGGGACTTTCACTGACAGATAGCTGATGTTATAAGGAGTAACTTAGGATACTTTTATTTTGAAAAAAAAAATTATAAAATGAATTCTGTACTTGTATCGTTAAAATAAAATAAAATAACATATGAGTACTTATATGTAAAAAAAAATATTACATTAAAGATAACATTAAAAAAATTGAGGTAAAACTACAGACAATTCAAGTTTAAACCTAGTGAGTAGGGACATTTACATACATACATAGGTAACTACCTAAGTTTGGACCCAACATAATCTGTTTTTTTTAATCTATAAAGTATAATAATAGATAAGTAGCTATTTTATTTTGTATTTAAGTGTTTAGGTAGGTATGTAGTAAGATTTTGATGATGTAGACAAGTTATATATTTTTTTATTTGCCGATTTACATAGGTAAATAATGATAAATAACGGAGACTAAGCAACCCTAACGTCATTAGAAAAGATAAGAGTTATGCGATAGAAAGAGAAGCAAGTTTTAGGTTAATATAACCTATTGGTAATTAGCGAGCGGTATGCGATCTGAATTGCACATTATTGTGTCGGAGCAAGAGTCGCTATTTATTTAAATGGTATTGCGAAGAGGTCCTTCTGTACTGGTACTATTATGTATTCTGTGGCTGCGGTTTGTAGTAGTCTGTCACAATACAGACGAAGGAAACAAAATAGACGGACCGCCGCGGGTCGACACGCACCGTTAGAATGGCCTTGGTGTGCAGGTTAGGTTTTCACGGGCAGATTTCCGCAGCTCCGTGTCAAAGCGCGTATTTTACGTTGGTGGGAATAAAAACTATTCGAACCACCCTCACTCCGATGTGTGCGATGTGCCCTCCTAGCCAATTCACCCGCTGCATCGTTGCTTCTAAAGCCGCTGTGACCCTTTACCCATTGGAGGGTTACTTTGTCGAGTTTCGAACTATGTTGCCGGAAGGATTAAGATACTGGTAGCACTCGTAGATTAGGTCCGAACTGAGGTTCATGAGAAGGTATATAATTTGTTAAGGTTTTGTGTAAATTGGTTGAAATATGATGATGATTGTTGAAGATGTCTCTACTACCAGTGCGAAGCCGGGGCGGGTTGCTAGTATAGCATAAACTAAGTAATGGCAATACTTATACTATGTTTATGGTTGGTATATAGGCACGAAACGTATGATCTATGGAATGTATTAAAATACAATGTTATTTTTAAATCTTAAGACTAAAAAAATAATAATTCTTAATAATTAATTATTTGCAAATAAACGCACTTCAATTAGTTCAATTCCAGCGGTTTCGTTCATTTCACGGTGCGATCAGTACGTGTGATAAACCTTTGTAGGCTGTATTACGTGAGTGTATTGCGAACACAACTCTTGTTGTGGAAACTCGAACCCTTATCGTTGGCATATCTTTTAAAGGGGTTGTTTACTTCCTTTATTAAAAGTTTGATCAAAAATCTGTTTCGACTTAACACTTATTTAAACATAATCGAGTTTTATATGCGAATACTCAAACACCAGTTTATTAGATGCATTCATTAGCCCTCATTTTGCCGCACCTAATTACCTAAATGTGACAGTTGCAGAACGAGATCTTACAACGTTTTATATTTGAATGGCGTTTAAGTATTTTGCCGTTAATCGTGTAATATATATTCACATGTGTCAACACGTTAACGTTTGCCTAGTGAGGAAACCAACGGTATACCTAGTTTTCAATTAATACGCTCTCTGTAAAATGTATGTCACTAGATTAAGTCATCTGATTGTTATTAAGTTAAAGTGTAAAATTTTGTAGTAATAAATGATTATTATTTATTATTAATTATGTTATTCATACGCTTTCTTATGCAGGTGGTACTAACTGAATTATATTTTGTGAACATGTTATACCCACAATGTAACGAATTTAATCAATGATTATCAAAAAAATGTAAGTGCTGACGCATTCAATGTACAAAAGCCAGCTGATGCTATGATTTAAGCAACAACTAACAATGAAATTCACAATTCGGCTGTAATTTTTGTAACAATGTTTGCGACGCCTCTGTTGTTTTTGAACCGATTGCCAGTGTGGCCACATTGATATAATATATACCTATGTATAACCAACAGAAATGAGAATATGTTTAACCAAAATAATAACAGGTAGTTGCCAACGTAAATCAGTATAATTTAACTAACTTTTTTTTTAAATATGAATTATAACTAATTCCTCAAGTGCGAAAAGTTTTGTAGCTTTATGATATATTTAAAACTCGGGATTATAAATAAATATATAGAATATTCCGAAGAAGGTACCAGAACAACGTTAATCATTCCAACTTTATTTTATTTAGGTCAATTTTAAATGTGTCATTATTGGTAAGTAATCTAATAAATAGGTGTGGTAAGTAGTCTAATAAAGTGTTTGTAATTTAACTTTCAACAAGTAAAGTTAAACTCTGATAATAACTTCACCTGATATCTCCTGATCATCCCCTTGGTATTGTGTGTTTATGTAATGTATTTACGTTAAACCCACTCAATGGTGAATTCAAATTCCACCTTGAGAAAATGAAACTTTTCTGATCATCTTCTTGATATTGTGTCTTTATATATTAATATCATCTCAGGGTTAACCCTGAAATGATATTCTTACAAGTCTTTTCGATCATACCCTTGTGGCGACTTCCACATAGAGCAAAAACATACTGCAACATCATATATCGAAGACGAGCTGAACTACGGAGTAACTACTAATCCTGCATCGCGCTATGAGAGTTCTCGCGCAGATTAGTATATAATTATACTAGTACTAGTTAGATTTTGCAGTACAATTTGACAACTCTGTTAACTGATCCAATGATCAAAACAAAGTGCCCGTGCCTAATCATGCTTTCGGGAACTCAATATATACTTGACAAGAGGTTCACCATCAGATTAGTAAATTTTTGTGTTGATCAGCATTTCAGAAACCGGTCACAAGCCTGTAAGTTGCTGCCTACAGTTGTTGAACCTACTATTAAATTGTAAACACAATATCAAGGGTGTGGAGGAACGGGTGTTATATTCCTCCAACATAAAGGGAGGATCCTCTGACCAGGCGAGGTGATCATGCCTGGCGGACCGCGGCCCAACGGTTGATGTTGGGAACTTGTATAATTATATACTAATCTGCGCGAGAACTCTTATAGCGCGATGCAGGATTAGTAGTTACTCCGTAGTTCAGCTCGTCTTCGATATATGATGTTGGAGTATGTTTTTGCTCTATGTGGAAGTCGCCACAAGGGTATGATCGAAAAGACTTGTAAGAATATCATTTCAGGGTTAACCCTGAGATGATATTAATATATAAAGACACAATATCAAGAAGATGATCAGAAAAGTTTCTAAGAATATCATCTCATGTCTAAGGATAGATAAGACATTCATTTTCTCAAGGTGGAATTTGAATTCACCATTGAGTGGGTTTAACGTAAATACATTACATAAACACACAATACCAAGGAGATGATCAGGAGATATCAGGTGAAGTTATTATCAGAGTTTAACTTTACTTATTGAAAGTTAAATTACAAACACTTGCGACATAATACCTTAGCAGGTAGGTACCTATTTATTAGATTACTTACCAATAATGACACATTTAAAATTGACCTAAATGAAATAAAGTTGGAATGATTAACGTTGTTCTGGTACCTTCTTCGGAATATTCTATTTATTTATTTATAATCCCGAGTTTTAAATATATCATAAAGCTACAAAACTTTTCGCACTTGAGGAATTAATTATAATTCATATTTAAAAAAAAAGTTGGTTAAATTATACTGATTTACGTTGGCAACTACCTGTTATTATTTTGGTTAAACATATTCTCATTTCTGTTGGTTATACATAGGTATATATTATATCAATGTGGCCACACGTGAAATCGGTTCAAAAACAACAGCGGCATCGCAAACATTGAAAAAAATACTTCTTCCGAAGGATGGAAAAATAACTTTTAAGCGGTTGACAAAATATTCATTAATGCAAGCGAAGCCGTGGGTATAAGCTAGTCTATAATAAAATTATTAAGGATATTTATTGAAGAAGGTCAAAGTCATTACTATTGGTTTGAGGTCCTAATGCTAGGACCAAAGTTATATTACATTGTTGTAAGTACAACCAGAATCAACTAAAGTAAACCTTTATTATTTTAGTGGAGACACCATATTTTTTGTTATTAATGTACATTTGTGCAACCACTTAAATAAATTTATTTATAAGGCCTATTTGGAAATAAATAAAGAATTTGAATTTTAAAATTATCTTTATTTATTATTTTTATAAACAAAACAACATACATAATTAATTGTTTTGTAAAATATTTTTCATAAATAGATGTTTAATACCTGTTCTACAGGTCACCAGGGCCTGGAACCTCGATTTATATTTATTAAATAGGTATTTAATTATATTACTTGTAACTGTACCTTTTTTAATTAAATTTTACAATTACGAAAATGTCAGTTATAAGCTTCGGGTTACGAGTACCTATTCAAGATATTCTTATTGGTTATCTATTAATATTTTTGTACCTACTGCAGGGTTATTTTGCTAGGTCTGGGAATAGTATAAAAGTTAATTCAAAAATTTACGTCGCCTTCCGTCTTAAAACTTTATAGGCAGAGCTTATTTTTTTTTAAGAAAAATTAACATTTCATTCAATTCTAACACTACATGTTAAATTTAATCAGCTACTTTCATCTTCAAAACTACTGAACCATATACAAAGGAATATTTTCCGCATACAGACGGAATTTAATGTGGAAGTCGGTACAAAGGCGTCTGAAGCTTTAACGAGAGGAAAAATAAGTGGAGGGTGAAATCATGCGACAAAATCCACCGTAGGCCTACTAATTATTTGTTATCTTTTATTTTGATCTGAATAAAAACCTTTTTGGATGAAACTTAACGGTTTTTACCTTATTTTTTATGGAAAGAAATACTGATTAATTGAAATGATTCACTGAAATCGCTATTGGTACGTTCGCGTTTCGAAATTACGGTACAGCACGGCCGTAATTAGTTGGATTATTTATGTTTCCCATTGTACAACAGATAAAATAATAACATCAGAGATTTTTTTTTTATTACATTAAAATAAAATATACAAAACCAGCCGTGTCCCATTCACACCGGCGCGGCGGCGGCGGCCGCGGGCCGCGTGGTTTGTACATTCAGTCAGAATAATTTTGACTTGACCACAAAAATCGGTTTTTGTAATTGATTTTAATGTTGGAAGAGCATAACAGTTTGTTACTTATATTTTAATAGCCGTAAAGAAACAAAATTGTGCTATATCCGTGCACCATTGACTTTTATCAGTTTCGGGAATATTTTAAAAATATATTTCAATTTAAAGAGTAGGAGCGAGTATATGAGCAAACAGTGTTCTGAAATGTTCTTCGTATAACTTTCTGTCTAATTTGAAACAACAAATGAGTTATTAAATGTTATCCGATCCTACTGTTACATAATTGGTTTTTCTATAAACTTATATTTCTATTTATTTAAAGAATAGTGGTTACTGTAATGATTTCTGAATCCGACCTTTCACTTTTGTGATTAATCTAATTATATATAACCTAAATGTCTTTTAAATCATATTGGTGGTACCTTATATAATTTCATCGCTCTTTTAAGTAAACATACTGTTCAGTTTTATAATAACGGTATGGACCAATTATTAAATAGAAGAACAACAATTCTATATTCAGTTCACTGAAGTGTTCACCCAGAGCTACTCGTTTTCGAATGTTTCGAAATTGGAATTGGTATTGTATTGGAATGGAAGGTGTAAAGTTGATTTGAAAACTCTCATGCGAATGAGGCCCTATAGCACGGTACCTACATGATATTGTAAATTTTTGTGTTTGTCCTGTTGTAGTCATAAACTTACTTTTAGCCATTAACCAGCGTAAAGTTGGATGGTTATAGAATTGTTGTTCTTCTATTTAATAATTGGCCCATACCGTTATTATAAAACTGAACAGTATGTTTACTTAAAAGGGCGTTGAAATTATATAAGGTACCACCAATATGATTTAAAAGACATTTAGGTTATATATAATTGGATTAATCACAAAAGTGAAAGGTCGGATTCAGAAATCATTAGATATAGATATAGATAGACTAGCTTATACCCGCGGCTTCGCTTGCATTAATGAATATTTTGTCAACCGCTTAAAAGTAATTTTTCCATCCCTCGGAAGAAGTATTCTTTTCAGGATGAAGATACACTAGATTAAATTTTCTGTACACCTTAAAATGGGTATGCAAATTCATGATGATGATTCATGACCCTCACCATTCCTTCATCGGACGAAGAGACGCAGACAGAAGCTACCTGTGCGGCCGTCGAAAATGTAACCGCCGCATTGATAGCACCCTCTCTTCTTAGTAATACATCTGTTGGTGTGCTCCAGGGTGGCCTTCTATTTTCTTTACTCTTCGCTTTGTTTATAATTTCTATCACTGATCAACGTCTCTCTTCTTATCATTTTTTATTCAGATGATCTTCAAATATACTCCCAAGCACCAGTAGATAAAGATCTGGCTAAAATAAGTGCTTGGAGCGAATTCTACGGAGTCAAAGTAAACCCTTAGGCCATTATCGGTGGGAGCACTAGAAAAGTTTCGAATATTGACTGGTCACATGTTCCTTCGATTAATTTTAATGGCGTTATAGCCCATTATAAGAAAAAGTTAGGAATACTTATTGACTCGGAGCTATCGTGCGTATACAGTAAATAAGCCGAAGGTTATTCGCCTCTGCAGGTTCGTTAAAAGATTAAGAAATTTTCCACCAACGGCCACCAGAACTGTCCTTGCAAATTCACTTGTTCTTCCAATTCTGGACTAGGCGGGCGCCAGCTATCCAGCTCTTACCGAGAAGCAATTAGATAAACTATAGCGACTTTAAAACTTATGTGTCCGATTCATATCTGGACTGCGTAAAAATGCTCATGTTTCTGAATTCCGAAAAAAGCTTAAGTGCTTACATATCCGTCTTCGCAGGAATGCTCATATTCTCTCTTTGCTATACTGCATACTGTTTAGCCCTCATATACCTTGCTATTTAAAAGGACGATTTGAGTTCCTTCATGGTACCCATACCAAATGCTTACGATCATCACAAAAACTGATATTGAAACTGCCGGTGCATTCAACAACTTTTTTTGACATATCTTTTATGGTTCTGGCTGTTCGTTTGTGGAATGAATTGCCAGTACAAATACGGCAAGCTGAAACCCTCATAGTCTTTAAAATATGGTTAAGCAACACTATCTATCACTTTAACATCTTTATTTTATTTTTCATTCTATTACATAACTAAGATTAAAATTACTTTAGAATAGGTATACCTACTATGTAATATCTACTAAATAGCTATATGTATAAATCTATCTATATATCTATATATGTAAATACTTATCTGTATTTTCAATAGTACGCCATCAACTATTGGTTTTTATGTAATACTTCTGTTATTATGTCTATACAAAAGTTGTCTGGTAGAGATCGCTATTAGCGATAAGACTGCCCATTGCAGTCAAATTTTTAAGATAAGGTCAATGAATTTTAATAAAATTTTAGGTTGCTATATTTTTTTCATATTTCCAGCTGAGTACTATACTACTATTGCATATTTAGTGTAGTAGTTAAAGTGGTTATTTTCAGTAAAACCCATCTCGCGTGTGCCAATATTGTGACTCTCAGATAATTGTTCTAAGTCTGGGTGTGCTTTGTCTAAGTTAATGTACGCTTGTGAAATCTCCCCCGACACTTGCATATGTGCATATATTCGAAAATTTAATTATACAGTAAGACACTTCTGCGACTTAAACCGACACATATGTTAATTAATGTGTGACTACTAAAGCAGCGTACTAGATGTGACACGACTTGTGAAAATTTACTTTTATTAAAAATAAATGAAAAAGCGTCTGGAATTATATAAGATGAAACTTCAAAGATAACTCATGTGTTGCTATATCATGATTTTCAGGCACATTATTTAAACAAAGTCTAACTTATCTGCGAGCTTCGATCTTTACGTGACCTTACAAAACTAGTTTGAATAGAATCCTGAAGGTAATATTGCCCTGTACGTGGGCATTGTTAACCGTTATGTTTGCGAAGATATCGATGACGTTAAAAGCTTCAGAAGCGAACAAAAGGTAGCTTAATGGTACATCATCATCGTATCTTTATCGGCTCACGTTTATCGCCCGATACTGACGACTCGCCCGCAGCACGGAGACATACAGCTTTAGATAATACCCAATACATGAGGAGCACACTTCAGAAAACAATGCAATGTTAACTGCGCACCCATTATGACACTTCTACATACGTGATAGGATATAAATTCGTTTGGCGTTAGTTCGATAGAACTCGCATTTGTTTGGGTCGTGCGCGCAACAAGTGCGGCGCAGGTGGATTGGCGCGGGGCATGCGGCGCGGGGGATGCTCATTGATCAGCCGGCGCCTGTTGCTCGACCTGATACCCCCCACCCCCCACTGACCTGTCCCCCCTCGATGGGTTCGACGTGTGCAATCAAACTGACATGTGGGAGCAAGGGTACCTAGAAATAGACTGTTCATCATTGTATTTTGTGATATATTTGAAAACGCTGTATGAAAAGTTACAGAATGTCCTAAAATTTAAATAAAAAACAAAGTTCAAATAGGTACTGTTTGGTTTGGGCTTGTCGTTTAATTGATGAATGAGATATTTCCAGTCCAATATACCGATATTAATTCAATGGGAACAACTGACTAGGTATTTCAATTTTGTACGTAAACAAGCTTTATGCGTAGTTGAACGAACGGTTTATTAGTTAATAAACGTCAAAACGTGTTTGTTTGTAGATATGTAATTAGGGTTCTGTTTGTACCAGCATTTGGTTGTTTTGTGCGTTAAGTGTTCGGCAATTTGATTGTCAATCCTCGTACTGTTTCAAGAAACAGTTCGTGTGAAATGTTGACGTGTTTCTATTTTTCTATGCTAATTTTGCTGGAAGGCAATATACTGTATGTAGAGTAGCTTAGCTAGCGAGGTTGGCTGTGTGTTTTCCCGCGCAACTTGACACAAGAAAAAGAAAATCATGAGACCAAAGAGTAAAATAATATAACGGGTATGCATCAGACTCACAATATTGCGTTATAAATGTCAAGTCGGTAGGTTGTAACATTAGGAAGGACCAGCAAAGGGTATGTATGCAGCCCGTATATGGAAGGAATTATGTGTCACTTCATTATGATTTTAAGTAACTTGTTTTATTATCAACTATTATTACTTGGTTTATTGATAAGATAAATAACATGGCACATAATATTTTTACAGAACATTAAGATTAGACCTTAGATTATATATAGGACCTATATATAATCTAAGATTCCGACCATGTGCGCAATGAGATCCTGCACACACACAGAATTATATGTGACTTTGTCACTAAAAATCAGAATCAAGAACGTAAAATCGTAATTGATATTCCTTTTTAACGTAAGGATATTTTTAGGTTTAGTATGTACCGAATATATAGGTCGAAAAGGATTTTTGGCGCGCAGATAACATTGACAGTATGACTTTATGGTTACCAGTTAATGAAATCTCCTTACTTTCAGGGACTGCGGCATATATAATTTCGGATTGATTTATATAATTGTAAAGAAATGGTAATCATTTTCCTCTCTATATCTTACAACTATTTGAAATCTGTGTAATAGGTTTACCTGCTCGTGAATTGTAGCGTACAAAAGCGAATTAAAGAGCAGAGCAGTGTTCTTTGGTGGTTTCCTTAGCTTTTCATTGGTGTTTCACCCCCGCAGCACTTTCAAACTTTGTAAGGTTAGCTATGAGGATTTGAATCTCTGCAACATAATTCTAATTAAACCACTCGTTCACGAATTCATGATACGAGCTATGTGAAAACGTGCATTATAGTGGACGTAATTGAGCTCGGTTCAACCGTCTGATTTTAATACGAACTTTTTTGGACTTTGACCTCCTGTACCGATACCTAATCTGCTTCGATTGCCTGGGCGGAAATTGAACATCCTCGTCTATTCCATCAGCCGAGATCCATCGTGAAATGTTGGCAGAGATACGTCCAGAATTGAAATTTGGTATAACATCGTACGCCGTATTCCCGTATCATTTAATCAGCCCATGAGCAATCTTTCGTAATAGCTTTATTGAAAGCTCTGCTCATTAGTAAAAGTAGTAGTACTCTAATCCAAGTTTCAATGTGTTTGAGATGACATTAAGCTAGTATAGTCGTTTTATAAGCTATTACTTTTATAAGAAAAATTTTTAAGACCAGACTGAAAAAAAACGATTTTGGACAAAGAAAAGGTTTGTGAATGTAACACTGAAAAACTGCAAGTTAGAAAACTTTGAACAAAGGTCGTAATAACATTCACCTCCGACCTTAATTAAATATAGTTTTTTATAGTCTGCTAATTACTGTAGCTTTACAAGGTACTATGGGGAGTGTGTCCTTTTGTGAAAGGAATTTAGAAACTAATTTTTACGTGGGAGAGCCATGCTTCGGCACGTATGGGCCGGCTCGACTCCGCTCGATACCACGGCCTCACAGAAAACCGGCAGTGAAGCAATATTTGCATTGCCTTTCGCCACGTGAGTGAGGTTACCGAAGGCCCTAATCTTTCCCTCTCCCCTATTCCCGTCCTTCCCCTCTCCCGCCTCACCCCTCTTCCCCCTTCCCCCTCTTCTCCTACTCCCACCTTGAAGGGTGGCAACACACTTGTGACTCTCGAGTTACAGGTGCCCATGGGCGGCGGTAGTCATTTACACTCGTTTGCCCCCTATACCATAAAAAAAAACCTTTCATCTACCGTATATGAGATATTTAACAAAATATAAAATATCTCATTTTCCAAGTTTTTAAATAAACTGTGTTATGTTCTTATTTAGGATTTGGAACGTTCTTTCCTTACGATTTGGAACTCTAAAAACGACCTATTTTCATCGAGTGGACAGAAGAGTAATCCTTATGATAAATATTAGCTTTACCCAGTAAAACAATATAAGTGTAAATTTTTAATCCTTCTCAACTAGGAAAATATATTATGATACATTTTCCCTAATACTTTAGAGCATCCAATTGGCTTTTTACGGTGCAACGATGCATAAAACATTCTAGAGTGTAAAATGGCGTGCCTGCAAAACTGAGATTAGGCTAATTGCATCTGGATTAAGAGAAAGTAAACTGCATATTGTATAGAAGGATTATGGAAGGGAGCGCTACACCAGCGTTCAAGTCATACGATAAAAGCTTTTTACAGGATTATGGGAAAAATGGAGACGAACGACAACTGTGTATTTGTTAACCATATAAATAAATGGCAAAAGAACATTGCATGGCATTTGTGCTTTATATTGCTACTCCATTCCTGAAGCTCGTAAGGCCATTATAATCGTCCGACTGGTATTTCTAAAAATTATCGCGTACAAACAAACAAACAATTTTTTTATCTTTATTATATTTTTATTAGATTAGCCAACAATTATTACACTAAACATTACCATTATTAATCACTACATAGTATGAAACAAAGTCGTTTCCTGCTGTCCGTCTGTCCCTATGTATGCTTAGATTTTTAAAACTACGCAACGGAATTTGATGCGGTTTTTTTAATAGATAGAGTGATTCAAGAGGTAGGTTTATATGTATAATACATGCATAATATAGTAGAGCAACACTGATAACTTTAGAGGTTTCTAATGTGATGTCGTAAATAAACACATTTTCTTGCGTTTACGGTTGACGGTTGCAGCGTTAACGGCCAGAGGGCCGGACAATTTCCGGTAAAGATATCTTTTGCAATGACCATTAATAAATCACAGGTTCAAACTTTCAATGTTGCAGGCTTAGATTTGAGCATTGAGTGTTTTTTACATGGCCAATTATATGTCGCTCTTTCAAGAGTAACCTCTGAAGAAAACATGTTTGTATTGTCTAATGAGAAAAAAGCTGTGAACGTTGTATATAAAGACTTTCTGTAGTATATTTAGTATCATCATTGCACCCGTGCGAAGCCGGGGCGGGTCGCTAGTATAATATAAACTAAGCATGTGTGAGTGTAGCCATCACTTTTAATCTAACATCCCATTCAGAATAATTCATGATTTAAATTCTTAAAATTAATTACATACATATATTATATTACAAATTAAAAATAAATTATTAATAAAAACAATGAAATAATTCCAAAAATATAACACAACAATTAATAACAACAACTAATAATTAAACATCTACATCTATACTTATAATAAACCTGTAACAGATCCAATTCTGTACATTGAAGATATTTTGAAATTTTGAAAATAATACAATAAATACTAACTATACTATTTTTTATGGGAGGATAATATTATGGGCGGCTATAGGGTAACTGCACTTAACAAGTAAAAAGTACAAAACAAACGTGAAATCCTTTTCTGCAAAAATATTGTACGTAGTTCAGTCTATTCATAGAAATAAGAATTTAAAATGTTCCAGAAAAACATTTCACTACAATACAGTTAGCATTGTAATATCCGCCAATCCATATATATAAAAATGAATGCCACTTTTCGTTGTAATTTTATAACTCAAGAACGGGCTCACCTATCCAAACCAAATGTTTAGGCTTTGTTCGGACTATTTAGTAGATGGTTTATGTGAAGTTTGCACAAAAAAGAAAACTTAACGAGGGACTTACGCGGGTGAAACCGCGGGGTGCAGCTAGTACAGTATAAAAAATCCTGCCTGGAGCTTTTCCCGTTTTCAGAAAAAGGTACATTGTCTAATGCAAAAATGGAAAAATGACAAACGCAGACGAAGTTGCGCGGGTTAGCTAGTAATTCATATATATTAGTATACATTACTACTAGATAAGGGCCGAGTATTTTTTTTTCCATGCAATTATTTTTTTTCTGACTTATCACGCTTGTTGATTTTTGTATTCCTATTTCACTTGAACTGACTTTCCCATTGCCCGTGACAGACGAAAATACTCAGTGTAACATGCGACGAGTCCAGGAAAAGTTAAATTGACTTGTAACTTACTTACAACAAATTTTATCAGAAATAAATCGGAGGAGTTGCAAGTATTATAAATGTATTTCTTTTTTTTGAAGTGAAAACTTCTTTAGGGGCTTTGTGCACTTTTTGGGATGGGTAAAAAATGTTAAACTCGCGTCAGGTTACGTGACCCTGATGTCCGAATGTCCTCTGTCCTGTCCTCCTGTCCCCATCGAAAATTCGTACGACGGAGCCGAGTTTCTTATATTTACATGTACAGCGTCAGAGAGACATGGAGAGGGAAGGAGAGAGGATGGGAGGGATGGAGGGAGGTAGAGGAAGGGAGGGAGAGAGAGACTCCAGTGAATTGTAAACTCCAGTCATGCGTCAGAGCTGACACACACTTCTTTTTGAAGTGTAAACTTCTTTAGTCAACTTCTGTCAGCTCTTTATTAATTAATGTCACCAACCTGTTAATGTGTCGTTTTAAATTCGTCGTTTCGTTTAAGATTTCACTTCTGTCGGCAGTCTTATGACTGTCTATTTTTTTTATTTTTACAAGCTTTTATTTAGTTTCACTTGTCTCGTTGTCTGTCTGTAATCAAATCTTGCAAGTTAAATGTGCCACACTTCCCGGTTTCCGATTGGGCTGAAATTTTGCACGCATCTGTATATCGCGTGACAATGCAATATTATGTTGACATGGAGCTGATCTGATGATGGAGCTGGAAGGTGGCCATAGGAACTCTGTAATGATACGACGCAACCCCCTCGAGCTTAGATTCGTTTGATTCCTAGTAAATCACGAATCATAAATACTAAAATTTAAAAATAAAAATAAAGATTTTTTTTGTTAAGAAAACCTTTGATTGCACGAATGGCGCAATGGTTAAAATTAGTCATCTTGTCAAATGCTCTATGGGCAAATACAATGCATTGTCTCGGGTGTTATGGGTTCGATCTCCAGGTTGGATTATTATGTGTGTGATTTACAGACACAGATTGTTGTGAGTGTTACTGTCATTAGTGGCTAGTTATTTCTCTACCTTTTTTATACATCGCAGGAGGCTGGATCACAGGTATCGCTTATTCGAGGTTTAAAAAAAGCGTAGGATAAAAGATCACAATTATTTAACCCTTTGAATGCATCGTCGTCTACAATAAAATATTTCAATCCATCCGAATTCAAATGTTTCAAGGTTTTGATTCATATAATACCTTAAACGAAAATTCATCTGTCACAAATGTGTCTGTGTTACAAATGTCGACTGTCGTAATTAAGCATATAAGCGTGGTCTAATACAACGCTTATATGTTAATTGGCCTGGCTAATTTGCCTACACTACCATTATAATTAACTTTCAAGTATGCTAAGTAAACGTAGGTATGTATTTTTTTTCAATTACGCTTTTTTTGTTAGCATTCTACGTAGCACTTACAAATCACCGTATGTCGTGATTTTTGTCCATGTAATGGAATATATTGCTTGTGGATATTCACCGGATATTTGTGACTTTCCCTGTTCATATTAATCTCACCTACGATATAGAAGGCTCTTCATAAATATGTATGTCTCTTTCATAAATATGTATTCCTTGTAACGATAGGAAATGATCACGTCGGTCAAAGGTGTTACAAAGAGTTCTGATTTATTTCTGTCACTTTCCAGCTTCCGACTCAAATGAAGAATGAAAACGTCACACGACACGTTTATACTTAGCGCTTCTTACCTCCAATGATTTTATTTTATACTAGCAATTGACTTTACTAGCAATTAGATATATTCATTTGTTATGTTGTTATTAGCAAAAAACGCTATATGCAAAAGACGAACTTTTTAAAACTCCATTTTGTTTATGAAAAGTTAAAAAAATCGTTACACCAAAAACGTGGTGTTAAAATAGACGTAACATTAGACGAAAATATGAGCTCTGGAAAAGTCACTTTTTATGGTGGCAACTGACTAAGATTGATTTTTACATTCGAGACCTATTTAATAAATAAATGCATTTTCTCGGAAAATTATACATAATATTTGATAAATTTTTTGGTAGCTTTATGGTCACACGAGACACATGTTCACTAAGTTTCAAGGAACCAAGAATGTTTTTTACAGATTAAAAATTAATGGAATTTTCGATTTTTTCGACCCTTTATATATGATTATTTACAACAATTATTAACCGATTTTAATGTTTAAGACGTCAAATTGACCGTCTTAATACTCCCGACAAAACGTATATCTTTGAATTCTGTAATTGTAAACTGGCTTAATGTTACGCTTAAAAAACTCGATATTTTATGATTTTTCGTCAGAAAAACGTTTTATAAAAATGATGCGCAACTCTAAAATGGCAGGAAATTCACAAGTATGTTCTTATTCCATAAATACATATCCTGAACTATGTGGTTACCTGTAAGGATTTACATTCAACACTTTTTTAATTTTACTGGTCTATATTTCAAACGCTGTGTCATATTAAAAACCATCTTAAATGATCGTGGGTAATTGATGCCAGTGGCCTAAATACCCCGCACAAAAGTGGTATTTACACCTCCATCCTACTTACTATTCGGCTGTTATTGCTAGAACATCTAACACAATAGATTTTTAGTTTGATTCATCTGAAACTTTACGTTATAAAGTTTATTACTCATAAGGTGTAACCAAGAAATTCTCGTATTTTCATGTAGTCTTACATTTCCTTTTTTACTCCAGGACTTTTGACCGCCATACTTGATAACCTCGTTCAAAGCTTGGAACAAGAGTACTTAACGCCCGTATTCACAAACAACACATACTTGAGTGTAATAGCAACGCTATGCTAACGTTTCTTACTGAGTTAATTGCGTCAGACATCTTATTGGGAATAGCATACATAATTCATGGTACCCCATTTATGAAGGGATTTCACGCACCCTATGCGTTTGGCTCACAGTAATATTAATGAGTAATAAGGAAAGTCCTTGAATCTAGTCAAAAAGGGATACGTGGGTGAGGGTGCGGGCGGTGTAAGGTTAAAGGTTCAGGTAATTAAGGAGGGTTGAAACATGGCTATAATTTGTTAAAACATGGGATGAGAAAAATAAAAATGGCAATGAGACTGTTTATTTTATGGTACTTAAGTGAGTAAAAAAGAAATGTGTGTGTACTTATGTACGCACGTAAGAAGTTATACTTCTTAGGCGTAACAAGATAAAAATCTTTCTAAACATTTTATCCTTCGCGTTATCCTACGTTTGTAGAAAAAATGACACTAATAATAGAAAAAAAGGTATTTGATAATAAATAATATAACGCATTATCTAGTTAAATAAAGTTTATTTAAATATTATAATAAATAATACATACCGTCAACTAACCTCAAATTCTACAAACGTACTCAAAATAATATGTAAAAACCATTTTTATCACTTATAATCACAGTAAATTATCTTCAAATCAATAAATTGTTAATAAATATCAGTCACCAAGATATATTATTTGAAAAAATATAATATATTTTATTCGGACTGATACAAAACACGTGTTGTAGGTTCAGGAATACTTGACCACCTATTTTTTAAAAACTAAAATGTTGACCAGCTAACTTCAGGGTGTTGGTTTTTCGTGACGATGTGCGCACACATCGTAAAAATTTACTATCATCATTTTTCCCTAACGCGCCAAAAGAAGTATAACTTCAAAAATTAATAAATAAGTAATAAAACACTAGGTTATTTAAAGATCTTTCTAGGGTTGAGAAAAATGCCTTACATTGACTTAGCCCTTAGCTAATATTTCAACTTACGTACCTTATAAATATTTTGACGTAACTTACATATTTTACAATAAAAACTTTCGTGAGTGATATTCATGTTTATTAGAGATTATACGGTTTTACTCACGTTTGTATTTCGGGGATGCCCGACTAGTTTCGGACCCGACGGGGGCCCTTTTTCAAGGAGTGAAGCGTCCTTCCGCGACGGTGTCAGGCGTCACACTGGGATTACTACGCCGCCACCGGTTCCTTTGTCTTTCGGAACGTGCGGATGTAGACGGTTGCGTTTCCGTTGCGTTGTGTGATGCGCTGTTGTTGTTGCCTCTTTTGTCTGAGTTAGCGGATGCAATTATCGAACTATTCCGATAATCGATAATAAAAAAATATAATATTCGCCCAAGATTCGCACAATATATCGCTCCAGATGTTATATTGCTTAAAGTTCTACACTATGAAGCTTAAATGTACATGCTTTGTTATAATTCCCTCTCCTTTTGCAAGGACTACACTACCGGAGGATGTGAAGGTCTGGTTGTTCATAGTGGGAGATAGGTATTGAACAATGACACAGTGGAGACTCAATGAACCTAAATGAATACAGGCTTTAATTAGGTAATTTTAACAGCTACCTGCAACTCTTTGCAGGAAGAATGCAGATGGAGCTGCATTGCCCATTCGTCATGGCATGGACGCGCCAGTATATTGTGTAACCAGAATATGTATTCGTTTAACTATGTATGGACTTTAACTTGGTCTGAAAGAAAGTCCCTTAAAGTTACGACCTGTAAGAAATTAAGCTATACATGTTTCATCAACGTCTGGAAAGAATAGGTAAAGGTACTAACTTTTAAACTTTCTCGTTCCATTATGTACTTAATTATGTATATGTACGGGAATTAATGCGATCACGAAATAGGTTCATACCTCTGAATCACACGGCCAGTGCAACCTGGTCGAAACGTCAGGCAATTGGCAATGTAATACTTGTTTGCCTTGTTTGCCAATAAACTTGTATCGTTATTTTCAAGTGATGAATAATATGTAACCACACATCTGTGCACCTACGTACGTCGCCAGTATTCGCCAGTAACAAAGGTTCGATGTATGTCCAGCACAAATACATCAGACGTAGTAAGTGGTGCATTGTAGTATGTATTTTGTGACGTACAGTGTGTAGTAGTAGATGTATATATACACGTATAGTATACTAGCAGCGCCCCGAGGTTTCACCCGCGTAAGTCCCGATCCCGTGGGAATCGGGAAAAAGTATCCAGGTCTCCAGCTACCTACATACCAAGTTTCATCGCAATCGGTTCAGTGGTTTTTGCGTGAAAGAGTAACATCCATCCATCCATCCATCCATCCAAACTTTCACATTTATAATATTAGTGGGAAGTGGAATGGAATATATATATATAAATGACTCCGTATGAGATTAAAGAACTTGTTTTATATAATGAACGTAATAAATCTGTTGAATCAAGGATCCCAAGTAGCAGTTAATATCATCATTCATTAATGAAAACGTATACGTATATATATTTTGTATAGTTTTAATTAGGTAATTAATGTGCTCAACGAAGGAAAAGTTTATTTCCAAGCCGCAGAAATGTGTAGCCACACGTGGGTATTATTATCGATGAATACGCAGGATTTCTTTTAATAAAAGCCTCAAGCTAATGATATAAAGACATCCCGCGCCTTTTTTTTCATACTAACAGGTCCCGCGCGGCTTCACTCGCGTTTCAATTTATATATTTTGCACGGAACCCTAATTCTTTTTCCAAAATAAGTTACTTCTTATAACATACCCTGCACTCGGTCGCTCTAGTCGTTCTTTCCACTCGGCCCTGGCGAAGCTGGGACCGTCGTGCTTCGATATCTAGGCCTCTAGTTCCATGGGACAGAATTGTGACTCTGACTGACATCGCCCGCTTCGCGGCGCACATTCATCGTTGCGGCGCACATTCATTGTCGCGGCTCCAATTCATCATCGCGGCGCCAATTCAACACCCGCCGGCGCTCGTTCGTCGTCGCGATGCCAATACATTATCTCTGTGCAGTTCCTCTTTGCGTCGCGGCGCCAATAAAACGACGCGGGGCCATGTCACCGTCGCGGCTCACATGCACGTTCCCGGTGCTATTTCGCCGTCGCTGCTTTCATTTTTCGTCGCGGCTCGTCGTCGTCGTCGCGGGGCCAATTCACCGTCGCGGTGACAATATAGGTCTCATGGTCGCGGAGACCAGTTTTCGTCGCGCCGCTTTTACAGCGTCGCGGAGCCCATACAATGTCGCGGTGCTTTTCCACCATCGCGGCGGCCAATTTTCGTCGCGCTGCCATTTCGCCGTCGCGGTGCGAGTTCATCGCCGCGGCTACCGCTTTGGTCGCGCACTTTCAACGTCGCAGTGCCGTTTCAACGTCGCAGTGCTTTTTCGCCGTAAATTCCCGTCGCGGTGCCAATACTTTGTCATCGGTGCCATTTCGACGCCGCGGCGACCACCATTCGTCGCGGGGCCAATACGCCGTCGCGGTTCCATTTGACCGTTGCGGCGCTAGAAAACCGTCGTGGCGCCCATCCGACGTCGCGGCTTCAAAACGTCGCGGCGCGTACACAAGTCCCGTAGCCGCGTCCAGTTTCCGTCTAGGCGCGTTGTCGGCGTCCAGTGGCTCCAATTCACCGTCGCGGCGACTATATATAGTCGCGGCGACAATATATCGTCTCATCGTCGCGGAGGCCAGTTTTGTGTGTCGCGGTTCCAGAGGAACGCCGCGGCGGCAAAATTTCGTCGCGGTGCAATTTCATCGTCGCGGTGCCTGTACACCATCGCGGTCCCAATACATAATCGCGGTGCAACATCATCGTCGCGGCGCCTATACACAATCGCAGTGCTAATACTTCGTCGCGGTTGCAAAACATCGTCGAGGCGAATTCCAACCGTCGCGGCGCATACACACGTCCCGTAGCCGCGTCCAGTTTCCGTCTAGGCGCGTTGTCGGCGTCCAGTGGCTCCAACTCACCGTCGCGGCGACTATATATCGTCGCGGCGACAATATATCGTCTCATCGTCGCGGAGGCCAGTTTTCGTCGCGCCGCATTTACACCGCCGTGGTGCCGTTTCGCCATCGCAGAGCCATTTCATCGCCGCGGCGACCACTTTGGTCGCGGCGCTCTTTCATCGTCGCGGTGCTATTTCGCCGCGAATTCCCGTCGCGATGCCAATACATTGTAGCGGTGCCATTTCGTCGTTGCGGCGACCACCTTTCGTCGCGGGGCCAATACAGCGTCGCTGTGCGATTTCAACGTCGCGGTGCCAATTTGCCATCGCGGCGCATATACAACGTCGAGGCGCCTATACTTCGTCGCGGTATTGTACAACCGTCGCGGCGGCTATACATCGTCGCCGTGCCAAACGACGTAGCTGCGGCAAAACTTCGTCGCGGTGCAATTTCATCGTCGCGGCGTATATACACGTCGCGGTGCCAATAAACTGTCGGGGTGCACCTTCGTCGTCGCGCTGCCTGCACCCCGTCGCGATTCCAATGGAACGCCGCGGCGGCAAAATTTCGTCGCGGTGCAATTTCATCGTCGCGGTGCCTGTACACCATCGCGGTGCTAATACATCGTCGCGGTGCCATTTCATCGTCGCAGTGCCAATACCTAAGTGCCAGTGCCTAAGTCAAATCTTCAGGATTCTAAAATGGTTCAGATCTAAATGGTTGCCAAATGGAAATTTCCTCTACAGGAACTTGGCAACCATTTGCCAAGTGGCAACTCTTAATTCTTTTGTTGGCGTAGTTGATAACCACGTATATTCTTAATATTAAACTTGGCTTCCATTTTCACATTTATGTTTTTGATGGGTCAATTTGCATCCAAAATTGTACATTGTTATCAATATACCAATATATCAATTAATAAAGTTTTCTTGGGAATCTCTAGTTTAACATTATGGCAACACAATAACATCAAAGATCAAAGTGTCTAGTATGCCAGGTCCGAAGTATTATAACCTAACCTAACTAGGTAGTTAACAATTTACATTGCTTGTGTGGGTAGGTCATGAGCGGTGCACCGGCCGTCTGGGTCGAGAGGACGTCCCCGATGCCGTCTGGCAAGGATGCCAGACGAACTGAAAATGACAATTTATGACACTCAGTTAAATTGTATATATGAGTACAACGTGCTACATTAAGCACGATTAATGGCACTGTGAATGAACGAATGGGTTCTTGAATGAATTTGCAATTTGGTGAGCGTTAATCTAATTGACAGACTTCAAAATGGTTGTTTACGATCGTTTTGTGAAATTTTAAAGGCCTGTTGTCTTTAAACTCAGTTCAGTCGTTGTAAGAAGTTAGTTTTTAACCCCTGACGCAAAAAGGGGTGTTATAAGTTTGACGTCGATGTCAGTGTGTGTGTGTGTGTGTGTGTGTGTGTGTGAGTGTGTGTCTGTCTGTGGCATCGTAGCTCTCAAACGGATGGACCGATTTCGATGCGCTTTTTTTTATTTGAAAGCTAGTTTCCTTGCGGTGGTTCTTAGCTATGTTTGGTTAATATCGGTCCAGCAGTGTAAGAGTATCAGCTCTTTTCCAAAATGATGTAAGGCATTTTGTAATAGTTGAAGGGATTTTCGAGTCGGGGGTGTTTTAAATTTTAAATTTAAGATTATGATGCTTTTAGTTTCTAAGTAATGCACTTAATATGTTAAAGGTCAGTGATAATAAAAGCCTAGAACTAGCAGCATATTGAAACCCATTATTTTTATAATATCTATATTAATATGTACATATGCACGTATAAATAATCTGTTTAGATATAAACTGCTCTTCTGATTCCAATATATAGATATTGTTTTCGATGTCATGATAAAAGCTGATGATGTATAAAGCTTTAACATTTTATCAAGTAGCTGCGATCCCAATAAATGCCGACGTAGCCACACCTTTTTTTACGTAAAGCTTAGTGATACCGCACCGGGGCTATCAGTGAGGACGTATGTCGGAGTTAAACCCACTAAAACCATACGGTGTGCCATACCAAAGTAACTATTATCTTATCTGTGGCCATACTGCGCCTGAAACGAGTATGTGAGTGAGAGGAGCGCTACGAGAGGTAGTCACACCTAACATATGCACAAAAATACGTAGTATGTACCTTACCTTACTAACAGTTGTTAACATTTATGTATTTATATTATTTTTGGAACTAGTATACTGTATAGGTACGACATCACCAAACCATAAACAACAACAAACTTTTTGATTTCCTTTAATGCAAATATGTACGTAAGCAGCAGTAAGTACGTGACTTACCCATCGCTTTACAATGTCTCCATGTCTATTTGACAGTTCAAAACAAACTGAACAGTCTGTTTATGGTCGTGCATTGCTTCTACCGACAGTACCGACGCGGCGACGCGCGACGGTACTTTATGAAATATGGTTCACATTTTTTCCTTTCTTATACTTGTAAGAAATCCATACGTACCTTACATAAATAAAGTATCACGTAGATATTTTTCTAAAGACGGTGGAAAATAAAATCTGCAGTTCAGAAGTCCGTTTCCGTTTCGAAAAACATATATATTTATTATAAGTTTTTTAAGTTCTAATAGATTATTGGGTAATAATCTATTAGTTTAGATACATATGAAATGTATATCCCCATAAAATAGATAAGTGATCTAACCATTAATTTTTAATGAGTTCTAAGGTTTTTTATAGAGATTTTCTTCGTCGCAAATCCCCTGAGTGGAACGCAAATAACAGACCCGTTTGACCGGAAAATCTAGAGAAGGGATCCCACCTTTTTCATTCCGATTTTTCATTTGTTCCCTCTACAAGTAAAACACGTATGATACGTGAACAAACAGAGCAGCCCAAACTTAAGGGCATTCACATCTCGCCTGAATATTAACTCCCCAAAAGAAAACAAAACAAGGTATTGCCACGTCCCTTACTTACGACGCACCGTTAGGTTTTTATTGCTAAAAACGTTTGAAACTAAAAGAACCTCTTTTGTATTAAGAAAGTTCTAAAGAGAACAGCTATTAGGACTTGATGTTTAAATCTTAGATTAAATCTAAAGAAAAGAGCGTACTCCCACCTCAAAGGCCGACAACGCACTTGTGACTCCTGAGTTGCAGATGTCCATGGCCAAGCTCTAAAATGTGTAACTATTTGTCTTTTCTCACGTTATTTGAAAATGCCAGCTGGTAATGTAACCAAAATTGAATGAATAATTCAATGAATGAGTGAATGAGAGATTTGTTTTTTTTGTAAATCATTTTTCAATTTAACGTTTGCAACAGATGCAATTATCTCTGTGAAACGTGGAATTCTCTTGCAACTTAATTCCCAAATTGTAGGAAACCTCATGCATTCGAATATTTTTATTGATTATTTGGAAGGTCGAAAAATATATCTGACATCAGGGGCGAATATTAAATGGGATCCGTTGACTAGTTTTCGGAACTAATTCTTTTTAAAATATGAAGCTTACTAAGCAATTGGACTCAATCGGTGTATAGTTTCAGAGATATTTTCGTTAATTCTTTCTACTTTACTGAAATGTCAAGGTTCGGATATGGCTTTCGGGTCTTAAAGAGCAATTAGAAGACCCTACATCATATGGGTTGAATTTCATTTCGTAGCGGTAATGCCTTCCAAAAGCATGTTCCGCAGAATTATCGATGAAACTGAGAGTTAGGTAGTATCCGAGGAGTTGACGGGCGTCGCTCTTGAACGGGTATTTCAGACTAGAGGATTGGGGTGCCGTGGGTCGCGATTTTCACGGTGGACGTTCTGAAACACAAAGTAATCAGAAGCTTTCAATCTCTAAATTAACATGGCTGTGCGCTGACCCGCTTGATAATAAATTCTAAACTTTTGACACGTGTACCCGACAAATCAGCGAGCTCCTACCCTAATTAATTCGGCAGCTTTTGGTATTCGGACATACGCGTACTTTCCATATTTTCACGACACCACAAAATAATTTTAACTTAATTATAATTTTGTAGGCTTCCCGAGAGTAAACGGAACTTATTTTTGGCTATGTCGGCAGCACCCCAGCAAATTACGGACGAAATATTGAATTGAAATGTCCGATAGAGGCTGGCCTCGGTACAATGGAAGCAATCTCTGAATTTATATTTGCAATTTTTTTCAAATTTAGAATTGGGGGAATCGTTCCATTACTTTTATCAAGTTGCTGAGCATTTTCATATTATTTTTTTATCAAGTTGCATCGCGAACACATAAAAGGTTTACTGTTATTTAAAGATTTAATTAAATTGTCGTAAATTACTGGTACCGTGAATAGTCAATGAAGGTAATAAATGTAACAGATGCCTTGCACGTTACTTACAATTAAGTTCTAAATTAAAATGGCTGTAAAATAGGTACTTCTTCGTTCATTTAGATCGTTTAATATTTTGTTATCTGTGTAATAAAAGTTTTTTTAAACTCTTGCGAGAACATCTTAAAAAAATAAGAGGTCTAAGCGTTTTTAAAACTTAAGGTAAGATGCCTTGGAAACTCAAACATACATATTCACAGTTATATGCATATTATATACGAGTTTACCTCGTTTACATAATGTATGTAGGATATAAGTGTGACAAACTGACTTAATAATACTATAAAACATGTAGCAACAGCACTTCAGGGAGCTGTAACCACAAATGCACGTACTTTCACTTTAGATTCGTTTATTCTAGAATTTACTATTCTTCATTTATTATTCCATTCCCGGCGGCTATGGATATATATTAATGAAAATTAATAAACCCTGGTGATCGATCAATTGAATGTGTATTGAAGAGAGTTTTTGTTCAAATAATTGACTGTAAAGCAAACGTATGCGTAGTAAATCGAGTATTATAATCGGTGTACTTTGGCTTGAATTGATCCTTTAAAGAATATTAGCACGAAATTGGAGTCCTGAGTAACGATTTAGGTGTTTCACTTTATAAATAATGTTACGATGGTCAAGTATGGAATAGGTATGTATGATACGGAATGATGAGCAGAGGATCGGAACTGGAATGGAAGCGGATAATATATGATGAATTACAGCAAATTTCTGGTATATTTCTAAAGTTTTAGCTAATCTGTATTTATTATTTATAACAGGTCTCTACGATTTCGTTCGTTTCTCGTCTCAATCTAAAAAGTTTATTTTGTTTCTATACATTTACAAAAAAAAGTGCTTAATTATTTTTATCCGTGTTCTAAACCCAATGTCCTAGAATAATATTATTATTTGTTACATATACTTCAATTATAAATATGTAATAGAAAGCAGAAGCTGGCAGAAGTCATTCGTTCGTCACCGCCCATGGCGGCGACGCTCGCTTTGAAGTTTGAGATCATTGGTTTTCTGTACATTCGTTCACATGAGCGCGCGTTTTCAAAGCGGCGACAAGTGATTGTAATAAAAGGATTCGGCCATTTAAATAAAAGTCCGTATACCATTTTTCACAAAGCATGATTTCAGTGACACTTCATTTTATGCAGTTTATAAAAATAAAAATATAACATACAATAAATGCCAAAAGCACTACTACTTACTTTTATTTTTATTTCACATCAAAATTTCAAATTTTAAATATTAATTCAAAACTTTTATACATGATAAAATCAATCTAAACGTACATATAAATGTCCGTATGTTTCTTGCCCCAAATCTCGGAAAGTGTTTGATGAAAAAATAAAGATTGGAAGACAATTGTCTTCCAATCTTTATTTTTTTATTCCGAAGTTTCAATAGAAACATACATTTTACATACATTTTCGACTTGACAAATGTAGGCGTATTATATCAACTTTTCGATTGATAACGAAAAATACTGAGTGTTTTAGATTGACTTCTAATTTGTCATAGTAACATTTGTGAAATTTTACTAAACCTTAACTGAGTTTCGTTTCATGTAGCCTAAGTTAAGGATATTAAGTTATAAAGTGGCTTTCAGTAAGTCTGGATGTTAAAATGGATGAACCTAATATTGCCGTCTCTTCTTGTGTTGCTGTTTCTGACGTCGATATAAAATTACCAAACACAAGGCTGTTTTTATGTCCATCTTCAACGAATACAGAATTCGAACTGAACTGCGATACTGCGTGGTCGACGCCCGTAAAACGCTCGCCATGTGAACACTATACAGGCGGCCGACGCGCGTCGGTCGCGCGGACGCCGCACTCTTAAAGTATAGAGTGTTTTGGAGTCGCTAACACGCTACAGACCTACATAAAGCTACGAAAAACAGCTACTATTTACATACCCGCATCTCTCAACGCCTGGCCTGGGCCTTTGTTAATCGTAATAGCGTAATATAAGCTAACTTGAAATTAGACTTATTTAAAACTAAATGGTTTGGTATGAGAGGGATACGGGGTAAAACACACACAAAAGCACTATCACCAACGCCACGCACCGCACCTTGATACTTCTTTTAGATCACTACATATTATAAAACAAAGTCCCCCGTCGCGTCTGTCTGTCTGTCTGTTCGCGATAAACTGAAAAACTACTGAACGGATTTTCATGCGGTTTTCACTAATAGACAGAGTGATTCATGAGGAAGGTTTAGGTGTATAATTTGTACCCGTGGGCCGTGCGAAGCCGGGGCGGGTTGCTAGTTTGTTATAAATTGGTAACTTCAAACCCTTACGGCTTTGGTGGGCTTATTTTTATAAGGATAATTATAGGTACATCAACTTTAAAATTTATGTAATGTGTAATGTAATCTTCATGTGGAATTAGAAAACTAAGATTTTCTAATTTTTGACGTATAAAATGCAACGTTGTTCGGTGGTCGCGTAAGAAGTCGCGCAGCTACTTTATATTATATTACTCGTTCTTAATTTAAGTCGTCCGGTTGGTGATTAAGATTTTTAATAAAAAACGAGGCGACTCCACCACGCTAAAGTAAAAGATCCACCGCGGTCTGGTATGGAACTCCTAAACATCGAATTGAGATTTCAACCTTTGGATATCCAACGTCAAAATTCTAACTCGGTTATTTTTTGTGTTTGTAAAATGTTTTTAACAAACACCACAATGGGGAAAAAGGAAATTTGCGTTTGTACAATTGAAATAATAACTGAGATCATCCCGTCTAAGACCTACAATGTACAACAGGTGCACGCGGATAACTCTTTTATATTTTGCCAAGACATAATGTCACTTGGCTGCGACATCTGCGTCAGTTGCTTCCACCTTCCTTGAGCGTATTGCCATGTACTGGCGTTCACACTAATTTCCATGCTATAACCACAAAGTATTTCTAAATTGTAAAATTTGTAAATAAAAATATGTGGTAGTGGGTCTACACGTATACCAATAATAATAATCTATTCCAATCTGTGCTAATACGTTACGACAATTCTTTGTACACATTTTTTTAAGAAAACGCTCACAGACAGGGCTGTGAAATTTGGAATATTTAACTTTACATGATAGAAGTGCAGAAACCTAAAATGTTTAAAAAAACAATAAAGGCGAAAGTTTGTGAGGATGGATGGATGCAGACATGTTTGTTATCCTTTCACACAAAAACTAACGGATCTGGATGAAGTTTGGTATAGATAGATTGTAGTTTGGAAAAGCCCATAGGCTACTTTTTATCCCGAAAAATGTACGGTTCCCATAGATTTTACCAACATTTCCACGCGAACGAAGTTGCGGGCAATAGCTAGTAATTTATAATACAAGCTAAGCTCAGTTTCAATCGTGCTGTGTAATATGTATGTGAATTAATTTGATGTAAAATTAATTCTAAATAACTAAATACGTCCACTGTGAATTGAATTATATTATGTAATACTTATGCATAAAAGTAATTTATATGCGAGAAGTCCAAGTACCTATGTGCTATTTCAGACTATAATCTATCTCTGTACCAAATTTCATCCAGATCCCATCAGCCGTTTTTGCGTGAAAGAGTAACAAACATCCATCCATCCATCCATTAACACATACTTTCCCCTGTATAATATTAGTTAGAGAAAACACGTATAAAATATACTTTATAGGTTTTTTGTAGTCGTCACGAGTGGTGTTTTAATACCACTCTTTACGATCTCGTGGCTACTGTTACAATATTTTGATGTATTCTCCGTGATCACACAAATGTGTTACAATTCGCTTTGATACATTCTAGTACGATATATTTCTGGCCAAAAAAGCAAACATATAAATAGTGGAAGTACATATATTTCGCCGTAAGTCGTTTTGGAGGAGTTCCGTAATTATGTGTTTCATAGGAACCATCCTGTTTACTTATGCATGATTCGTATCTTTCCCTGTATAATTTTATTCTAAAATCTCTGTTGTTTTCTTGTGTACCGACAACTTTAAGCATATTTCAGCACATACAGTTTTACCAAAAATTTTAATTTGATAGACAACTAGTGTTTACACACATGCATTTAGGACAAGGGGGAGGTTGGATGAAATCAGTGGCAAATACAAACAATCTCATCACTATTGCTATAAACTATTTATGGTCAGTCGATGGGCGACGCTGCGTCGCCCAGGCGGAGCAAACCGCCAGCGTGTGCTGAGCCGAGTCCTCACTGCAGTCGCAGTGGTGACAGGCAGGACTCAATTCCCTCCTAGCGACCGAGTGCAGGTACTTCCCGAAACAGCCGTGCCCGGAAAGGGCCTGCGTCAGTGGGAAACCGGCAGAAAAGCAATGCAAGCATTGCTTCACTGCCGGTTTTCTGTGAGGCCGTGGTATCACTCCGGTCGAGCCGGCCCGTACGTGCCGAAGCATGGCTCTCCCACGATTAAACTGATCATGTCCTCAAGGCTTTTCAGCCCTAACAGGTTTCAAAACATTATCATATACATTGCGAGTCATATGTCACGTCACAAAACTTCCACAAGATACGACTGCTATCTAAACAAAACATATTTACTGACAATGTAGCCTCCTCGCATCAAAATGCGAGAACTTTTAGCGTCATCCAAAGTTACGTATACGGTTGATTGACATCGCAACTGGATGCCATAAACAGGCATAATAAAAAATGCATTGTTGGTAGGGCTGTTTATATTTACTTTCGCGTATATGCTCGCGTGTAGGTCCATATTTATGTATTTTGAGCTGCATCCTAATTCTTTTTCCAAAATAAAACTAGCCTTAGTTACTCCTTATAACACCAGCTATCTGCCTGTGAAAGACTCGTGGAAATCGGTCCACCCGTTCCGGAGATTAGCCGGAACAAAGAGACAGATAGATAGATAAAAAATTTAAAAACTTAATTTTAGGCATAGGTGTCGCGCAAATAACTGAATGAGCTTAAAAAAAAACAATATTTTGACATTAAAAATAGACACTTAAATTTTATTTATTTGTATTGATAAGATTTTTTTTTCATGAACTATTTTCCATTATTAATAATACCTTTTAATAGAACTGTTAAGATACTGCAGTACCCAGTAAAAAAAAATTATTTACTTGTCTTTTAAACACAATCCTGGCTAGTATAATAAATGCGAATGTGAATTTGTTGTAACACTTTCACCTTAACGACTCAACCGATCTTGATAAAGTTTTGCATACACATTGCCAGGAGTACAGAACCTTTTATTCAGAAAAAATACTGTTCCCAGAGAAATAAATAAATCAAAAACTAGTAAATAATATTATGACAAAGCTCTGCTCAACAAACGACGATTTTGGGATGTGAAATAATGAAGTTGCATTCATGTCATTACTATCTATTTGTTCTCTCAATTCTTCTCTATTAATCTAGTTATTATATCGGAAAAATAATGGGCTCTTTGAAAGTTACTTCCCCACCATACCTTTAAGAAAGGCGTTTTCGTCATTGCATATTTAGATCTTTGTAAAAGCAACCAATGTAAAATAAATATAAGTGCTATACAAGTAAGAGAAATATTTTAGTGCCATTATTATCATACCCCGCCAATCATCGGTCAAAGACATAATCCAACTTGAATTTCGCCATCAATTCGTAATCAATATCAATCTTTTTTTTTACCTGCAAATTATTCTATTTGGATAGTGAACCAGCCAGAGCTTGGCTAAAAGAGAACATTTTATAAGAATTTGCAAATCTATTTTGTAAAGTATCAAAAAAATGTTGTATAAAATGCTCCAAAACGCGCTAAATATGCGTTTGCGTCAGTTGTGATTATTTTTTTTTTCTGTATGTATTGTAGCGCCTTTGTGGTATTATTTATTACAGGCTGGTTACAAGCTGCACTGAAGTATATAGAATTATTTTTGAATGATATAAAATATAGAATAGGTGGAAGTCTGATGCGAGTGACCGTCGAGGACAGAACGGTTCGCCAGAGAATAATTTATGAATGTGATCAAGATGCTAATTATGTTCTATTATTATTGTTAAGTGCGATTACCCTGAGAATTCATTATAACCTTATGAGCCAGCGAGTGTTTCCATTATTCTCCTCTCATAAGTTACCCTGAAGTCCCGGTTCCTCAGCTACGTTACCCCGGTCACAACAGTATTCAATGTACTATTTTTTTTTATGGGATATGGGGGCAAATGAGAAGACCGATCACCTGATGGTATGTGACTACCGCCGCCCATGGACACCTGCCACTCAAGCAAATGCTTTGCCGGCCTTCAAGTGTGTATATATCTCATACATTTTGTATTGTTCATTTGTTAAACAAAATTTCAACTATAATTTTATATTCATTTCTGTGTCCATGTAACGCTGATCTGTAATAGGTACATAACCATTTGTACAACTTTATTAAGTACCATTTTTAGCTGTCTTTGTATTTATTGTATTGTGTACAATAAAGTGTATTGTATTTTCTCAACTCAGAAAAAGTATAAGCATTGTACACAACCAGAATGATTTTCCATTTTCCAAATAATGTTATTACGAAAACAGATAATACGCCACCTTGTATAAATCTTAAAGTCAGTTGCAAGATCTTCATTCAGTAAACAAGGCATAGATTGTATTAAATATTGACGTTCAGCGAGACCGTCAGTAGGGAGAAAACTGGAGAAAATATCAAAGGTCGATGTAGATGTCTTTAGGTAAGCGTAAAAGCTGTTTTGTTTGAAATATGAGCTAAAAATCTTTTTTAAGGTACATTGAAAAACAAACTTCTTATGAATCGATTTAATTTTCAAGATTATAGAACAATCTTTTCTCTTGAGTCTTTCTTTTGCTTGAACTATATCAAAAGTTTATTAAAATTTAAATTATCTATACTAATATAATAAAGCTTAGCCGGGCACTTTAGAAATTAAAGACGGGATCATTGGGAGTAAATTGAAAGGGAAAGGTAAAAAGGGAAGGCCATGAAAGGAAAGGAAATCTTGGTTATATGGATGGATTGGGGGTGTAAGCACTATCTCTAACAGGTCAGAGTCGCATACATGTATCTCGGACCTGCTGTTGATGGGAGTTCCCGCCATCTAAAGGATGTTGATGATTTATACTTATTTTTAACGATTCTGTTCAGCAATTTCAGTGTCTGAGAAACTATCCTCTGATTTTTTACAATATTAAGGCAAGTTGTTGTGTTGCTAAGCGGGATATAATGGCAGTTTAGCTTAGCATACCAACCTCAAAAAAGATACGAGTTACTCTCAATCTCAAGTCACACATAAATTAATTTTTATTTTAAAAACTAGTCTATCCCCATAGTAATACCGGCGTTTATGTTCACTGCTCCACTTTGATGGTCTTAGCGTAATGTTAAATAGCATAAAACCTTCCTGAAGAACTGCGTGTGTATCAAATGAAAAATATACTTTTTTATTGGATTGGTAGTTCCAGAGCGCATATGAGATTAGCGCGTTCCAGCAAAAAAACTATATAGTATAATAGTATAGATCTGTGATGTTATGGAGCTCCGTAACCATAACGGAAACTATCGGATATCTGATATCAAAATGTATCCGAAACCGTAACCGAATCTGATGTATATATTTCGGATAGGGCCATTCACACGTGTCTTATTTAGACACCACTGTCTAAATAAGACACGTTATGACAGGTTAATATTATTTCTATATTGCTGAAATGGTTGTGTTGTTTTTGTTTATTATAATTAATTTTTTCGTTTTAAATAGAAAACACTTAAACATAAGTAGCTATAATAATCTCTTAAAATGTAATTTTACTACCAAATCATAACCTAAAAAAAGCCAAATCATTACCTACCTATCTGTATCTTCCTATTACAATTGCTTAAAAATATAATATCTGTAACGGAAATTATCCGAAACTATCGGATAATTCGAAATTATTTCCTTTCCGTAAGCGTATCCGAAACTATTCATATATATCATATGTATCGGTAACCAGATTCGAAATTTCATATCCGTAATACCATACCAGGTAGGTATAGATATGGGTCGTGAGGAATGAGTAAATCGTAATGGTAAATCGCCATTCAAACACCTAAGTCGGGATGTGTTTTAGGCATTGATAACTTCCTTTATCTGCGGTTTTGAGTCACCATTTTTGCTTTATGTAATAAAACATAAAACGTTAACAAAATGATGCCATGTGCGAAGGCTACCTTACGGGGTATTGAAGTGACAGAAGGAGACTTAACTACAAATAAATTACATACATATATTTGAGTGAACTTATGAGTTATCACAAATACGTTGTCACATTAATATACTTACCAATTCAAATATATTTATTGAAACTAAAATTATATTCAGATTACACATGGCCACCAAAATAACTGCACTGTTTAGAACTGTGACCTTTTTGTTATTTGTACGTTTACTTTACACATGCGACTTTAATCCTTGATATATTAGTTACTTTGCAGTGCCAAAGCACATAGAGAGTTCCTTGCACTGTGCCGTCTACGTGGACAAGACTTTATCATACTAATAACTCAGTTTTCTCTATAAAAGTAAAGAGTTATGAAAAAGGAAAAACTTAAAGGAAAAATCCGTGTTCTCAAGTAATGTTAGGTCCTTCTGTTGAGTGCAGTCAACCTCCCGAGTGTGCTCGTGTTAGGTGCTTAAAGAATAATTTATACTGCATAAATTGTCATTTGTGAGCTCGTACGTAGCGAAACGGGAGGAAAATGTGTATGGTAGGGATGTATATGTATCGAATGTATATTATGTTTCCAAACGATGTAATAACAAAACGCGATAATGTATGTGTGCTGTTGTAATAGAAATAGCAGTACGTCATGAAGACGCGCTCTTTCTTACTTAGGTACTTCTATCTCATGTAGATGCAGAATTATGTTCTCTAAATATCACTTTTTGCTATAAGATAGAAAAGGTAATGTCTTTAAAAGTTTTAAATTATATTCATATGCTTTGTAGATAGCGTTACAGCTATTTAAATTAGACTTATAAATTAGACTTAAAGTGTTGGCTGCTTAAACGCTTTGAACATGGATTCTATATACTCCAATAATTATATATTTAACTTTATAACACTAGTAATTTGACGTGAAAATTACTTAAAATAAATAGTATTGCACTTTTACAAATTCTAAATTCAAACAAATTATGAAAACGATCCTATTCAGGTGGGTCCGTTCTACTCGCCGTTCGAAGTGAGCTAGCTGTACCTCAGTGCGGCTATTTATGGCCCGATATAGGATGATGTGTGCCGTGACTCGTTTTTTTCAGCTACCATTACCTAATAATATAATATAATTATTATACTAACTTTGCTTGCTTCATACATTCAAAAATATCTAATTTTACATGTTTCAAACTAAATAATAAAAACGTTTCAACATGTTTCAAAATCCACTCTGTCTTTGAAGTGTGTTATTGCATGTTGTGATTTCTTGAAATTTGCATTAAGTTCCTACTTATACAGTCAATTTAAAAACGAAGTATTTGTAAGAAGAAGTATTGTATGTTGCTATTTAGAGGGATTCGGAGAGGACTTCTGTATCGACTCGGAAAATGAGAATCTCTCCCACCCGTAGAGCTTTAGCAGCAGCGTATCACCAAAGAAAGAGAACTACACGTGAAAACTTAAAACGACGTGTCACATTAGCATGTCAGTGACGCGAACCCATAATTTTTTGTCCTTACCAAATATCGCTTAACGTACCTCAAGAAGTTTTCACTTCAAAAAATATAGTTGTACTTTGTAGACATACGTTGTATTTGTGAGATGTCCAATTTTGGCCAGAGAAGGTTATTTACTTTGTAAAGAATTTCAATACCGTTGATAGAAATAATTTCATTAAGTAATTTGCCTATATAGACATCTTAATGACTGTTTTGCATAGTTAGGGGTAATTTTGAAGCACCGATTTCGAAAACTTGTCGCGTAACGTTGCATGCGATGTCGCTCGACGTCGTCTCCGACATCTACGGTGCGGGACATTTCAAAAGTCGATTCTATTCCCCCGCGACATCGACACGCGTGAGCACGTGACTTTCATGTCTCACGACAGTCGCCCGACAGGTTTTGATTAATGAGCACGCGTTAAGCTTTGTGTTCCGCGAAATACACTGTTCTCCGAAAACTCCTCGAGCGATATCTCCATAATACCTGGGTAGACACTACCCAAGGCAAATGTCAAGCGATAATGTCAAACGAAGTCGCAGAGTCATACCAAGTGAAGTCGGGCGATGTGTCTCCGCGACATGTTCCCTAGTGCTTACTGCTATGTACTAGTTTTTTTGGATACAGAAAATTAATTAACACGTAAATAATTTTTTGACTTGATTATTGTAATGTTTTAAAGAAAACGTATTCGATTTGTACCGTGAATAAGATAATTGTTATATTTTTGGTAGAAATATCATCAATATTTAAGATATCCTACTAATATTCGATAAGCGAATTATGACTGTATGCGTGTAAGTTAGATTGTCACTCGTTCATGCAAAAACATGTGATAGATCGAAGGTGTACTACGCGGGACACTTAGTTGGGAAATGTTCTGTAGGCCCAATAGTTTATCATTAAATCTTTTGAAATAACTCTCCACCGCTTTTTATGCAAAGATTCATGCATGTAAACCAATTTTCAATACACTTTTTCCAATTTACCTCAGACACTTCCACCACAGCCTGTTTAATCAAATGCAGCTAGCGCATTTTTCGGCTATGAAAACTGTATCCTTTTGAGTTGATTTTTTATATTATAGAATAAAAAAAAAGAAGTCACACGTTGCCAAATGCTGTAAGAAGGATGCTAAACGCGACGCGAAACTATGCTGCTCAAGGTGCTCATGTAAAATCTTGTTAAAGCTTCCTAAACTACTCTTCAATATATACTGAATCTCTTTATACGTGATTTGCCAATTCTCTTCAATTATTTTTTTTATTTCTGACACGTTGTTTTCGGTAATAGTTGTCAAATAGCCACCACATCTTTCTTCTTCGGCCAATATTTGCCAGTCTCTAACTTGCTAAAACATTATCCTGTTGCTATCCGTCACCACCATGGAATTTTCCATGCTGGTTTAGGATAAATTTGATAATCTTCCATCCGACCAAAAAAAAAATGGAAGCGATTAAAACAAAAATGCCAAATGTTGCCGTATAAACCGTCAGTGCAGTATTGGTGACACACCGGAACTAGCATTCGAAAATAATGCATATTGTTGATATTCCCATGGTTACAGCGTTATCAAAGAAACATTGAAGGACTTAAAAATAAATGAAGAACTGTTTTTTAATAAAATGTTATTATAAAATAAATTTTAATTTAAAATTTAATTCAATTAAGTTTATTCGTTTGCTGCGAGTTGTTATTTATTTGAAAGTCTTCTTAAATTATTTATACCAACTGCTTTATTCACTAATCAGCACTATGGCTAATAATATCAGCTACACATTAGTACACACATAAGTAGGTTCCCTGTACTACAATAAAGTGTAAGCTACCAATAACAACATATATTTATATAACATACTTAATAGCTCTGCTCATTACATAATATTAATTCGGAAGTCTACGCTGACACAAACATTTTCAGCAAAATTCATAATATTTCGTTAGAGAATAATTAAGTTGTACTATTTTGCATAACATGATGAACATCGTGCCATTACACAAAGCAGTATTAAGAGCAATTAAATTCAACATTTCTCTATTTTTAGTTCGTTTATTTAAACAGGAATGGCACAAGCAAAACATAATTAATGCTCTTGGCGAATAGGGTGATTGGCCTTTAATATTGGCAGTGTCAATTCGAATACAAAGGTACAGTCTTTGTATTTTCGAATACTACATACCGAGTGTATGTAGATGGTCTCACGATGGATAGACACTGTATTTTTGAGAATTTCGGAGGAAAATCGCAATAGTTTTCATTTGAATAACCGCGGCAATTATTTTTCTTTATTTAAGGACTTTTTTCTTGTATAGCAAGCAAAGAAAACCAAATAGGAAATTGCCAAAAGTTTTGCTAATTTGAAGAGTCAAACATTTTTGTTAGAGAACTTTGAACATTTTAAAATTTTTAATAAAACTCTTAAATATATATATTTGGAATTCATGTGCTTTCTTCTTACTTACATTTCTTGCCTATTTTACCAGAGGTATTTTGCGTAACTTTTCAGGTCAGGTGTATTTGATTGATTATTATTTATTGATCTTAAAGATCTATAGCCAGGAAATACCTATCAAAGGGCACTGGCTTAGAAGACCAACGCTTTTTTTTCTCTGTCCTTGTGATTTGCAGAGGGTTCAGTGTAGAAACGATATGGGGCGGACGGGTTTTGCGCTTCTCAAGAGAGTTTGTCCGCTTTCTTCTAAGCCAAGTGGAAGGGGTTGCCTGTAATGTTGCCAAGAACCGTCGGAGGTTATTTAATTAATTGTGTCGTTGCGTGTCTTCTACCTCTTCCGGCTACAGGTCCGATATCGCAGACACCGTGTTGTTTTAGTAGGTTTAACTCTGACACTAATGCATCATCGTGCCCTCGGCGCGACAGGGTCGGATTAAGGAGATCTAAGGGCTCTTGCAATTTTATATAAATGTTCTTGGATTTTGCTACTAGAGACATAACGTCGAGTTATTCTAGTTTAGAATGTAAAATTAATAAATAGGGTTGTAACGTTGTAAGATTTTTCTTCACAAGATCGACTTAAGGCTCTACAAGTTGGATGTCAATTTACGAATAGCATTAAAATTACAATTGTAATAAAATGCTTATTAATTGGATAAGAAGGTTAACTTATCGTGATACTGAGACACTTCTTCAACACACGCACGGAGACATAATATTTTATAAAATACTAGCAACCCGCCCCGGCTTCGCACGGCTAGTAGAGACATCTTTAACAATTCATCAACCAATTTACACAAAACCTTAACAAATTATGTATATAAACCTTCCTCATGAATCGCTCTATCTATTGGTGAAAACCACGTGAAAATCCGTTCAGTAATATTTGAGTTTATCGCGAACAGACAGACGCGGCGGGGGACTTTGTTTTATAATGTGTAGTGATTGTTTTTGTAGTACTCGCATTAACTGGAAAGGAAGGAAGGGCGGAGTCTCCTAACACAATCATTATTTGCTTAAAATGAGGCTTCAATTACAAATATTGTAACTCCAAATTGTATAATGCAAATAAAAGTTATTATTGTTATTAAAAATTCCAAAACATTTCCAAATTTCTTTTAAAATATGTTCTTAAATTTTCTTAACGTTAATAAGTGTTTTAAGCGTACGTCGCGGGTATCAGCTAGTAGTATATAACTTATAGTGTGATTATACTTTTCTAACTCTACTTTGAAATAAGTGTATTGTATATAATAATTTTGTGATACATACTTTAATATAATAAAATGTAATTTAATACCTCAGTCGTCTACTTCTTTTATCCCCAAAGTCTATTATGTGTCCTCACTCAGTCCCTAAGTTTTAAGTACTCGACTTTTGTGACGGACTTACAAACTTAAGTACAGTAGTTAAAAAATTACGGTACTTTTAGTCGTATCGATTTCCATGACATCATTATCCAATTTACTTCAAACTTAACTAACCAACAACAACATAACAACTGCACATACACAACAACAACACAACTTCACTGTTCTTAAAGAGCTAGTGAGTTGCTAGTTCTTCATTTTTTTAAGGATATTCCTCATTGAAGTGTCACAATTGTACGACAACCGGATACGAAGTCCTAACGAAGGCACTTGTCTATAGACGGTCCTATTCAAGAGGTCGAAGTGTTTCCGCGTCCAATCTGTGCTTTGGTTTGTCTACCGTTAGAGTCACTTGACTGCTTTACAATGTATTTCAATAAATCTTTGGTTATTTCGGAATTGCGGATATAACATAGATGGTAAGTTGTTCATATTTTTTAAAGTAGCTGGACTGCCTTGTTAATCTATAAGCATAATTTCAAGTGCTTGGGCAAATTAGAGCATTTCTGCTGTTAAGAAATTCTCCCAAGTATCACGCAGTTTACGCAGAAGAAATCAAGCTCTGCCTTAATACAAATAAATAAAATTATAGTGTCTGTTTGTAATATCAAAATTGTAGCTATATATATATATATATGTATATATATATTATTTTTTTATGTGCGTGTTTACACGTTACTTTCTGTTTATTCCAGCTAATTTTCGAAACGGTTAGACCGATTTTCGCTAGACAATCTGGCAGATAGCTGATGTTATAAGGAGTTAGTTAGGTTATTTTTATTATGGGATAACAATTAGGATTCATATCATTCAAATATACATACAAGTAAGCAAAGGCGGGCACAGTTAGTATATCCTGAAAATATTATAAGTTCTATATGAAATTGGAGTCAAACAAATATTTTTAACAAAAGTTGGCTTAATAATAAATTTTTCAAGATTCATTCTCAAAGATGCTCAGATACGTGGGTCACACTGAAAGTTTTTAGAATAGGCCAGTAAGAAAAACAACCGATGAAGAATTTATTTAAATTTTGAATTAGAAACTCTTGGGTAATCTGTAGATGTTGAATGACACTTACAAATTGGCGGTAATTTAAAATTGTATCTCGTGCATCGAAATTGATTTGACTAGGGAAAAGTTTCGCTCAATGATTTATTACCACTTTCGTTGCGGTCTTACTTAACAACAATGTTACGATAGACTTCGATTGGCATTTTATTACAAAGCCCCATCTCGTGCCACTGTTTACAAGTGATTTAATGAGTTTAAACGTGGTCGAAGCAAACTCACTGATAATTCTAGAGAAGGACGTCCTTCTATGGCGAATACTGAAAATAACATGAGTGCTCTGCGGCTAATGATAAAAACTGATAGAAGGGTGACATGTTAACAGATTCGGTCAGCTTTAGGCATTGGTATGAGTCAAGTACAAAAAGTCTTACATAAACATTTAGGAGTCAGGAACCTTTGTACTAGATGGATACCTCATAATTTGACGGAAGATGAAAAATGCCGTCGTTTGGATTAGTGCCGCACAATGCTTGAAAAGTATGACGGAGATGAATCGATCGAATGCTGTATATGACATCGTCATAGGTGATGAAAGCTTGATATATTGTTACCAAATAAACCAAAAGACAATCTGCGCAATGGATATTTCCATTCGAAGATTTGCCGACAAAATTAAACAAGTCAAGGGAAAAAGATGATTGCTTCATTCTTTGGAAGGACGGGTCATTTCGCAACAATCATTACAGAAGATAAAATAACTGTTACTGCAGATTAACAGATAGAAAATGTTAGACAGCAGCGCCTAAGAAGCAAGATCCTCCTCCACCACGACAACGCTCCAACTCACTCCGCCAGATGAACTATCGAATATTTGTTTATCGAAGGTGTTTAGCTAGTGAGTCATCCTCCTTACAGTGCCGACCTGGCACATGGTGACTTTTATTTATTTCCAAAAATAAAAGATAAACTTGGACGAATTCGTTTTATGAATCCTGAAGATGCCGTGGCTGCTTTTGAAAAAGGCGTGGAAGAGATCCCTAAAGAAAAGTGGGCTCACTGCTTCCGTCAATGGTTCCAAGGCATGTGACGGTGCTTAGTAAGTGTTATGTATTCGTGCAAATGTACGAGATGAATGAATTTATGTACACATGTGTGCGAGCGCACATGTGTGTGTGCGGGCTGCGTCCCGCCCCTTTTACTTAGAATATTAAAGCAGTGTGTAACCAGCTACCGAGTTTGATTTACGTACTTCGCTCCTATAACACACTTCCGTGTCGATACATAACAGTAAGGAACTACTTCGAAAGGCAATAAAATATTAACAGGCATATGATTCCGTTTTTTATTTTCTAAAAACTTTCAGTGTGACCCCCGTATGCCCATTTTCAATCATGGTCAATTTCAAGTGTACATTAAATTGCGGTTATAAAGAAAGCGTTGTCATGTACTTTGTTCGTCATATAAGATGAAACGAGAACCTAGGTGCCATGACTCAACAATGTACAAAGATACTGAAAAACGAAATACATTCTCTTCCAATTCAACAGCCTCAATTGACGTGGCATTCTGGAATCAGTTACATTATGCAGTAACAAGCTGATTCCAGAATGCAGTATGCTAGAAAAATTTAAAGCAAAAGGTTCAAAAATTATCATTATTTTACGTGCCTCGATTCAAAATTTGATTGATAGAGTTCTAATTTATTAAAAAACGTACCCCTAAATGTTTTTTTTAAGTTGTCAATTTTAAATTAGAAATCTAATACAACTTTCCTTCTCTTGATTTTCTGATAGAAAGTTTGGGATCCCACGTTGACTTAAGAAAAATAAATGGATGTTTTAAAACAATTGAAATACAGATACACACCTAGTCCCAAACAGTTTTCTTTTTTGTTTACGTTCACGAGGCGTCCAAATTTATGAAGAGCTCGTGAATTAATTAAAATTTTTGTTTGTGTATTCTTTAATAATTTGATATTTTATCGCTGTACTATTTTTGTTACATTTTTCAACCCACGAAACAGGAATTATTCAAGGGATATTTTTCATGTTCCTCGGGTTATTACAGTTATGTTTGCTTGTTAACGTCTCATGGCATTATCTGAAGTATTTTGTATCGGGAAAGAGAATATTTATGTAAGGAATGCAACATCAATGTTGAGATGTGACTAATCCTATTATGAGGAGTGCGGTTCTCCAAGACAAATTCATGTATTTGTGTGATTTTGTGATGGAAAAGTTTAAAAAAAGTGACCGCTTTCTGTGTAGCCATGTCTATTGGAGAGAGAAAAGTTTTTGGTATTTAAACAAGGTAACTATGGCTTTTTTCACCGTGGTTAGGAAGAACCTTAGCTCTAAAGGTCACACCTATACTAATATTATAAAGCTGAAGAGTTAGTTTGGTTTAACGCACTAATCTCAGGAACTACTGGTTCGAATTGAAAAATTATTTTAGTGTTGGAAAGCCCATTTATCGAAAAAGGCTATAGGCTACATAACATTACGCTAAAAATGTTGCAAAAGCGGGAAAATTTACAAACGCAGACGATGCGCGGGTCAGCTAGTATTTACTTACACATTAAATTTTCCAGTCTCTTCTAGTTTTGACCGCCGTTATATACGGTGTCGCCTCTATATTGTTAAAAGAGTAGACAGAGGGACTTCAAATATTACATCCACAATTTATCAGCTATATAGATTCCAAGGCTCCAAGCTGTTACTGAGAATTCCGTAACAAAAATAATAAGTTTTTTGCCTGATTAACCGGCCAAAAACTTATTATTTTTCGGAAAAAACGCTAATGATCGCAGGCAAACACAAGCATCAACTTATCAACAAGATAAGAACTCCTTAATATTTTAAAGTAAACACAACGCTATCTGTAGTGAACACAGTAGTGCAATAGAGGAAAACTTACCGTCATCCATCACGTTGTTATACCATCATTTATCTCAATCATATTTTATGAATTGGAATAGTCAAACGAGGTGGGCGTACCTTGGCATTTTGAGAACATCTTCTTTATATAGAGCTCCGT
This sequence comes from Euplagia quadripunctaria, assembly GCA_963859945.1. Lineage (NCBI taxonomy): Eukaryota > Metazoa > Arthropoda > Insecta > Lepidoptera > Erebidae > Euplagia > Euplagia quadripunctaria. The sequence goes on from OY982561.1 coordinate 22,619,470, forward strand.
ATCCTTCCTTCTCATCGTCCCTCGCCCTGAGAATTTCGGTTTATTGCGTGAGAATATGTCAAGCGGTCTTGATGTTTGCTGTTTTTTGGTGTTTGTTTTATCTTGAAATAAAGTAATATAAAACGAAAAGACGCTTGATTTTAGTCTTATTACATTTAAATGATTAAAATACTCTCGCAAGACGGTATACTATATTTTTGTAGGTCTGCTTCTAAAGGTATGCAAAGTTGCTTATTACATTCTAATTTACAGACTTACCTGACTGTAATGTGTAGTCTGCAGTAACAACAGGATGACAGGCAATCATTCTAAGCACCACTCATTATGTTGGGCTCTCGACAACGAGTGATTGGTTCACTTTTAATGCGACTTGGGAACTATAATGTCGTATTATCGTATTCGAATTAATTCGTGGGTTGTTCCTGTGTATTTGTAGCGAGAAGTGGAAGCAAATTGGTTAGCTAGATTTTCATACATTCTTAACAACATTATCATAGTTTCTTATTTCAAACATCTTTGATTCCAGATAAAGGGTTAAAGTAATGACTTGAAAATATTTAATTAACTTTGAATCGTGTGTATTTTAAAGGTAACAAATATACATTTAATTTTTTTTACTAATTGTGGCAAAATGACACGTTGAACGATGTAGTATGACTCTGCATCGCGCAATTATTGTTAACCTCACTGCGTGAATTTTAAATTCATATCTGTAGTAATATTGTAACATCAGTGTTTTCCCTCACATCTAAACTCACGGAGCTGTAACCATTCTGATCATTATCCCACTAATATTATAAATGTGAAAGTTTGAATGAATGGATGGGTGGATGTTTGTTACTCTTTCACGCAAAAACCACTGAACCGATTGCGATGAAACTTGGTATGTAAATAGCTGGAGATCTGGATTAACGCATAGGCTACTTTTTATCCCGATATTCCCACGGGATCGGGACTTACGTGGGTGAAACCGCGGGGCACTGCTAGTCATAAATAAAACTACTGCTTGCTGTGTAACTATCAAAGATCTGTAGTACAATACATCAATATTTCAATGCGGTAAATGCATACTGGCTAAGATGTCAAATTTGTGGGAGTGATTGAAGTTTCTTAACAAGAACACTAATAAACTGCAGCTGTATTTGTTTCTATCTTTACAACTGTCAAAATTTCTAATATATATATTATTTTATTATGGACTCTATCCCGCGCAAGAATCAGCGCAGGAATTCCGCCAAAGTCAAGTGTTTTATAATTATACAAGTTAAATAACAAAAACGTAAAAAATTCATCCATCTTGTAAAAAAAAACCCAAAATTTCTAAAAAATATCTGATTACAAATACATAGGTTTTAAGTCAGAAAGCCATACCCGTCAACGATCTCAGCTAAAATTAATTTCTGAACTGTATTGTCTAACCTGTCTTTTATTCACACCTTATTTTGTTTAATTAACTCAACTTTATGAACTCCAAAGTGGTTTATATTCACGACAGGCTGTACATGAAACAGGTAATTAAATCGATTTAGTCTGGAATTCAATTTCGCACTTCAATTATTTCTTTAGGCGTTCCGTTTGGGCGATGTTGCTCCAGATTTTTAAGTAGATTTACAGTATATTAGGAGGTAATTTTGCTCGGGAAGCTGTGCCTGAGATTATTATTACCGTTGACATTAAGTGACTCCATTAATATAGTGATGATAACTGAAAGATGGATGTCACATTTTATTTTATGTTTTTGAAATGAAATGAAAATATTAAGAAACATGTTTTTTTGTTGATCTACAAAGATTATTAATTACTTTTAACTATTCCGAAGATACAGATCTAAGACAGGACAGATAGACAGATGGTATATCATTTTGTTGAGGGTTTTTGTATCCTGATCTCCAAGGGAAAGGACTCATCCAATAAAAAAACCCTAACAGAAATATGCCGCAGGTGGCACGAATTGTACCATGTTTGTCTTTTTGATTCATAGAAGGTCAAGGCTCTGATGACAGCATTGAGTTGGACAAATAAACATACGATCTTTCTATGACAAGAGGCTACCGTAGCAAATGTCAACGCTTGTCGTATCAGCGCACGGTATGGTTCGGTTATTAGCCGAGAAAAAACTATAGTGTCCAGGGTAATATCCAGGGGAATGTAAGGCCTTTTTGTATTTGCACTACGAGTATGAAGGGTATTCTGAAGAATAAAAACTAAGATTGAATTGTAAACATTGATTGTACAGCTAAGTACATACAATTTGATTTGGCGAAGTTCAAAGAGCTTTTATATGTCGCAGAAATATCGAAAGTTTGTCATCCGTGGGCTGATTGAATCAGATATTATATAACTTTAGTACTTTAGTTTACTATGTGTTTTCCTCTTTTATATCCCTCGTAAAATGAGGTCCCATGAGCACTTTGAGTTCGGAACAAATCAGTAATCTTACCTGTCTGAGGACTGTCTTAGAAAGTTTGAATTTCCATTATATTCTTAGCTTTTTTTAAGTTCATTATTTTTCTCGAGTTGATTTTTTTATTGTTTTCACACCAAGGCAGTAAACCATTTTACGGTCTACCTAATGAAATGGGCCTCTCTGAAGGGGTTTTGGTGGGGTTGCAGGTAATACTCTTCAAACAAGCAAAAAACATACGATGGGAAGCGGTTACCGTTGTCTATAAATGCTCGCAGTGCCTGTGTTATTATTACTAGCGAGTTCCTAAGCTTATTCCCTCCAGAAACTCTGCTGACTCAACTCACCAGCAGAATTACAGCAATGACGTGGTTGAGACAATGATTAATTTTAGAAAACATATTGTACATATTAATTTCAGTTTTACTTATAAACTTCTTGATTTTTTTCTCGGAATTGTTTCATGCGCACACTTAAAGCCATTTTTTAGAGTGTATCTATGTGTTAATAACTTGTGTAATATGTATTTCTTTCTTAAAAAAATATCGTACTGTTACGCGGGCCGATTTTGAAGAGGTTTTAAAAAAATACTTTCTAGAATAACAGCGATTTATTCTTGAGATACCGAGGTGTAGATGTATGTATATATTGGCACACGCAAAATATACTGACATGAGTACTCGCGACGGAAGATGGTTGCGGACTGACGAGCACGGAGATAGGACTGGTACATTGCAAAAAGCGCTGACAAGCCACCTTTGTGAAGTAGAGGGCTACTCCATCCATTCAGCAGGGATAGGGATGGCCTATGCACTTTTGGGAACATTGGGCATTCGTAACAGCCCCCCGATTTAGAGTAAACTACACATTTATATTTGGAGTTTACGGGAATTTAAGAAAATATTTTGAAGTTAACCAATTCGGAGAGCAGGAGGAGGAATAGGGACATTTTCATCTTCTGACTGAGGGTCTGAATTAGTTGTAGTGATTTTTCGTTTAAATATAATATTTTTCCGTATGCCAATTTTACAAACTTTGTATACAATAATAATAATAATTACAAACATGATTATAATAGTAAAACTAAAATAGTAATTTTGGTAAAGTCCAATATGCGGTTTTTCTATGATATTGTTCAAATCTTTTAGGACTGTGGGGTTATCATATGCTATTGAATCTAAATCTACATGTTTAAGGTTAACAACAGGTAAATTAGGAACATATTTATTATAAGCTAAAACATTACAGCATGAATCATTTAGAATATTAAATGTAGGGATAATTGGTTTTAATTGGATTACATAATGGTCCTGTGACGTTAAACGAGTGTCCTTACAATAAGCGATACAACTAGGAGGTAAGTATAATATTCCATTTCCACTTAAATCTATCTCATTCAATTGAGAGTTATTACATTCTAAACTTATTTTAGTTTTTTCAGATAGTATATATAGCCATCTATTGTTGCGGAGCGGCTGCCAGATGTCTAAATGACCTTGGATAAACTTAGTTTCACACATTATGGGAACAGAGGTAAGTACTTTTGTAATGATTTCTGTTTCGCAAGTTGGTGTAGCTGAAGAAGAGTATATTACAGAGGTTTTGCAAAGATAGTGATCCGTGTTAATTACTTTACAAGAGTCTATGTTATCTAGATTGCAGTAAGTTGATTTGTCTTTACTGATACCAATATATTTAGAGGTTGGAACTATGGTTACATATGATGCTGAATTTTCGTTACTATGTGGAATTGGAATTGGTAAGTTATGATAGAAGTTTAAATTTGCAGTATCGACTAAAGGAATCTTGATAGTGAACACTATTTTTTTCCTTGTTGAAATAACTAGATATCTCGGAAATATTTAGGATAGTATGCATATTATTTAAACTCAGAAGAATAGGTAATTGTTGAGAGTTTGATAAGAATCTATAGTTATTGGCCAATTCCACATAAAGTTCTTTAGGTGTGAGAATAGTGGGGTATAATATGTTAGATTTACTGAACATAATTGAGTTAATAATGTCTTCGACCTTAAAAGATAAAGTTAAGAGGCTATTTTCTACCATCGAAATTAATTCTAGTATACGAGACCTTATACCTAATTCTCTGGATATATTAGTTAAATTTCTGATATCTTCAGAAAGAGCATCAATGGCGTCTTTTAAGTGTTTTTCATTGACTGCTATATTGAATAAGGTGCGATTAAAAGAATTAATAGTAGACGTCGTAATTAAAATGTTTTCTTTCATGTAGAGAGCTATTTTCTTTTGGTCCATCTCAACTTCTTTTATGGCATTGTCGTAACGAATTGCGTCTTCTTCGTCCATGGTGCCGAATAGTTTCTTAGATACAGTGCCTATAACGCCTATCAGCGCAGCTCGCTTATAATGAGACAAATGATGTGAAATGAGATGAGAAAAGGCTTCGTTATTGTGAACCAAATCATTACAACGAGTAAACAGTGGTTGAAAAAGATTACGACATTCTAAATAATCGAAAATTCCACTATTTCTGCAAAGTGCCAATGAATCATTGAGAAATAACTTAATATTATCAATGTGGGGACTTATAAAAGATATATCATAGGGAACTACTATATTAAGATAATTATCTATTACACTTAAGGAGCCTATAGGGTCGAAGTATATTCCGGCATTACTCTTCAAAGGCTGGATGAATTCTTGACCCGATATTCTCGATGCAAGTAGACTGTAAATGAACAATATATCTAAATTCTAGATTAGAGTAAAACTTAACTCACTTAAATAAAATACTGATACACATGGTGGAATCTATGTTTCAGACCTAGAAGCTAACTTTAACTCGTCGTAGTGATGGGTGACGTGACGCCTATTTATAAGGAGAGTTAAAGAATTCCTACCGTTAATTTTGACCACTTTATATGGTCCTTTCCAGACCGGCGAAAATGCTTTACGAAGACGTACATGATTCTTAAGGTATACATAGTCTCCGACCTTGTACTTGACATGACGCGTATGGGCGTCATAATATTGTTTGGATCTTTCTTTGGATAATTGAATGTTATCTAGCGCTTTGTCTCGTGAAAGTTTTAATCGGTGGTTTAGGGCTTTTATGTATTCAGGATATGTGAGGTCTGATCGTAATTCATAAATGGAATCTGGAATAAAAGGTTTTTGACCGAAAAGAAGTTCATATGGTGTGAAATTTGTAGTAGAATGAACAGAAGTATTGTAAGCTAGCATTGCGGTGTAAACATACTTATGCCAATCGGAATGATTTTCGTTTACATACGATTTGAGGTACTCCTTGAGAGTAGAGTGGCTACGCTCAAGTGCACCTTGGGTTTGAGGATGGTATGGAGAAGACCAGATTTGTTTAATTTTCAGGAAATCGCATGTTCTTTTGAACAATTCTGCGGTGAAATTGGTGCCTTGGTCTGTTAAGATAGATCTCGGAATTCCAAAAATAGAAATGAAATGTACTAGACACTCACATGTTTCCTCTGCAGTTGCATTAGAGACAGGGTAAGCAAAAGAAAATTTGGTAAGGTCATCTTGTAGAGTTAGTATGAATTTGAGTTTGGGTAGCCCTGCTTCTGGAAGAGGACCTACGAGATCGAGACTTAGACGCTCAAACGGTTTGGTAGATGTAGTTGTTATCTGCATTGGAGACTTATTAATTTGTCTTAGGGCTTTATTGCATTGACACTGAGAACAGTTTTTCACGTATGTTTCGATATCGCTACGCATGTGTTTCCAATAATACCTCTCCTTAATTCTATTAGTCATACGCGTTGATCCTAGATGACCAGCAATAGGAATATCGTGATTTTCGCGGAGTATTTTGGGTATTTCCGAGGGTATAGGATATATTATAGTGTTGTGATATATGTGGATTGGAATTTGAGTATCATTAAATATGTATCCGAACATATTGTATATCTTATACCAAATGTGTTTATCGAAAGGGTTGCGGAAGTCACTAATCGCTATGCTTATGTTAGAATTATCTGAATTTTGTAATACCGTAGACTTTAAGTTTAATAAGCATTTAAATAAATCTTCATGAGAACTGTTGTCGAAATGATAAACTTTAGTGAATAAGAAATGGACTTCTTTTCCTTTATGACTAAATGATAATAGAGAATGTAGTGTTCTCTCTTTATTGAGAAGTTCTTGGGAGTCGCTGACTTCACCTAAGATCTCTTCTACATATGGGTTAGAGTTATCGAGGTCTATTGAGGCTGGTATCACAATGTGTTTGCAATCGCTTTTAAGGATACTATCATTATGTTCTAGAATAACTGTATTGCTATTGAACTCCTTGTTAGTCATTGCTTTTAGGAATTTGCTGTAATTCTCGTCGGAGGATACGGGACTTGGAGTGGTTACAGGAAAGGTATCGGGAGATAGAGGAGTTTCTGTTGGAGGACTGGAAGAGTGACCAGGAAGCGCCGGCGAAACATCAAGCCCCGCGGGTAAGTCTTCATTTTCTAAAAGATCAACACATGGTAGGTCATCACTGTCAAGGTTTAAGGGTATATTAAGATCATCAAGCGTTAGGGGGCTAAATTGTGGTGATTGGTCATCACGAGCATTAGAGGTAGACGGTACCGGGTCAGATTCTAAAGGTTGAACGGGGTTTACCGGAAACCGAGATAAGGCATCAGCATTACTATTTATTCTACCCCTCTTATATTCAATATTGTAATCAAACTCCTCTAGCTTTAAACGCCACCTGATAAGGCGAGACCCAGGGTCTTTACAATTAAATAGCCATTTTAGTGGTCTGTGGTCTGTAACGATGGTAAATTGGTGTCCATAGAGATAAGGGCGAAACGTTTTGGTGCCAAACACGATAGCCAGACATTCTTTCTCAGTTGTAGAATAGTTTGATTCAGCTTTATTTAGGGTTCTGGATGCGTATGAAATCGGGTGGTCTTTACCAATTTCTCCTTGTGAGAGTATAGCGGATATCGCGTAGTTGGATGCATCACATGTTAAAATGAACGGTTTGGAAAAATCCGGGTATATTAATATGGGCGCAGAGATGAGTCTATTCTTTAGTTCTTCGAATGCAAGTTGTTCTTTGTTAGACCAGGCAAAAGGGGTGTCCTTTTTCAGAAGAGAAGTTAAGGGTTTAGCTATCTTGGAGAAGTCAGGGATAAATCTTCTATAATATGAGACAAGCCCTAGAAAAGATTTGGTGTCCTTTGGGCCTTTAGGCACGGGAAATTGAGAAACTGCTGTTACCTTGTCCGGGTTGGGCTTAACGCCTTTATCGGTTATGATGTGTCCAAGGTAACCCACTTCCTTCCGGAGAAACTCACATTTGTCAGGCTGAAGTTTTAGATTAAATTTACGGAGTCTATAGAAGATTTTGGAGAGATTTTCGATGTGACCTTGAAGCCCATGAGAGTATATGACAATGTCATCTAAATAAACATAACAGTGTAGGCCTTGGAGTCCTGCGAGAGCGGTATTCATCAAGCGTTGAAACGTAGATGGAGCATTTTTGAGGCCAAATGGCATTCTTTTGAACTCATAGTGGCCTTGAGGAACGGTGAATGCTGTTTTTGGGATGTCTTCTTCAGATATAGAGATCTGGTGAAATCCAGAACAGAGATCTAGCGTAGAGAAGTATTTACATTGGCCCAATTGGTCGAGAATCTCATTGATTTGAGGTATGGGATAGCTTTCTCCAATCGTAATATCATTAAGCTTCCTGTAATCAATTACGATGCGCCATTTTCTTTCGCCAGAAGAATCCATCTTCTTGGGAACGACCCAGATGGGAGAAGACCAGGGAGAAAGAGAAGGTTGAATAATGTCTTGGTCTAACATTTTTGTTATTTGGGACGCTACTTCTTGTTTGTGTATTTCAGGGAATCTATAGGACTTGACATTAATTGGTTCCGATGGGAGAGTTTTGATTTCGTGTTTAAGGAGATCAGTGGTTGTCAATCGGTTATTTGGTAAGTGAAATATATCAGAATATTGGGAACAGATATCATAGAGATTGGATTTCTCCTCGTCATTAAGATGGTCGGTTCTGAGCATCTTCAGGACTTCATTTTTACGATCAGTATGTGATTCAGTGTCACTGAGGTGATAAGAACCCAGAGGAAGTTCGAAAGCTTGGTCATCAAGGGGTTCTATGTGTAATTTAATGTCAGAGTTTATTGTTATGGGTTCTTCGGAAGTATTTAATACGGAGATGTTGACTCTGTTGTTGTCTTTCACAGCAACTACACAATTAGCGACTAGAAGGCTATCCGAAATATGTTGGTCCATGATAAGCCCCACTTTACAATTAGGATCGGAAACGGTGCATTCCAAAATGGTTTCTGTACGAGGAGAGATTTGATATACCGGTTCACAGTATTTGAGTTTTACGACTATGTCCCTAATTCGTAAAGTATTAGAATTATAATCGATTACGGCATCCAAGTCGTTCAAGAGGTTGTTACCTATTATACCATCATAGCATAGATTAATATCCTCGACTACATGGAAATCATAAGAAATGTCTGATTTCAAACTGTAAAACAGCATTAGTTTAAAGGAACCTAAAGTGCGCGTCGTTTTGTTCCCAGCATTAATTCCTACTAGTTGAATTATTTCATTTTTTAAGATAGGCATAAATCTCAATGAGTTCTTCTTTATTAGGCTTACGCAGGCGCCTGTATCTACGAGAAACGTCAACCAACATTCATTAACTTGCGTTCTGAGGATGATGTGAGGTAAGTATCGATTATTAGAATTGGAAGTTATTTTAAATATTTTCTTATTTACAGGTTCGGCGTTTGGCGAGGATGTAGCGGATCTGGAGGGTGTATTGGATACAACGTATGCGGTGGATGCAGTTGATACGGTGGGTGCAGTGGATACAGTGAGTGCGGATCCGGTGGATGCAGTGGATACAGTGGGTGTAGTGGATACAGTGGGTGCGGATACAGTGGATGCAGTGGATACAGTGGGTGCAGTGGATACAGCGGATGCGGATACAGTGGATGCAGTGGATACAGTGGATGCAGTGGATACAGCGGATGCGGATACAGTGGATGCAGTGGATACGGTGGATACAGCGGATGCGGATACAGTGGATGCAGTGGATACGGTGGATACAGCGGATGCGGATACAGTGGATGCAGTGGATACGGTGGATACAGCGGATGCGGATACAGTGGATGCAGTGGATACGGTGGATACAGCGGGTGCGGATACAGTGAATGCAGTGGATGTATGGGTGTCCTTAGTATAATTAATGGCGTAGAAAGATTTGGGTCTCACGAGACACCGCCGTGAGCCCTTTATTCGTTTAAAGTCTCATTGGTTTCATCCGAGTATTCGTTCACGACATGGACACGGGCTTGTTGACGATAAGGTTGATTCTGTGGAAAATTTTGACGTGGTAGGTTGCTTCGCTGCTCTTTAAGTCTGTTATTATATTCCCGTTTCCTACATTCCTCAATAACATGCCCTAGATTTTTGCAGTATTTACAGAATTTGGGTTGATTTTGGGACTGCACGTTATTGACATTTAGATTTCTAGGACTATCACTGTTACGACGTGGTTGTATCGGGTTTGATTGATTCGGTGAGTTACGCTTGTACATGAGTTTTTGTATCTTCTCTTCGGAGATTGCGAAGTTAATAGCTTCATTAAGGTTTTTAGGGGATTTACATCTAACTACGTTTGAAATTCGCGAATTTAATCCTATTAGGAAATGATGAAGGGCCAGGTCTTCCATGGCTGCGGTACGCCCTGGAGCTTCTTTAGCTTTAGTCAAAACGATCTCAGTCAGGAGTTGAGATAAAGTTTCTTCAATACGAAGCCCGAATTGGCTGACTGCTTCATTCTGCCCTTGTCTACTGTCTTGCAGCTCGGCTAAGAGGTGTGAATAATGTTTCGTGTCTGCGAATTGGGTTTTTAGGAACTCTTTTAATTGATCCCAGTGTGTGAATGATTTAATTGAGCAAGCAATTTCTGCTTTGCCTTGTAATTGGCTCAATATGTATTTAAATAAAACTGGCTGCTGCTCAGCACTCGCGAGCTCATACGCGTTATTACAATTTGACAAAAATGAATTGAGGGTTTGCCTGTCACCATTGTATGGCTTAATAAATTTAAAGAGACTATTTAAATCTACAATTAAAGCACCAACTAAAGCACCTCCCTTTTCTGGTTTGGTCATTTTGAATTTTTTTTTCTATTACTCGTAAGTGCAATTAAACAATTGAACTAATTATTTTAGTTATTTAAGACACAAAACGAAGTTAGAATACGGCTCTGTACAATTGTCACCGGAACAGATAGCGAATGTTTAGTCTAGCAACGGCCGGGACAGATAAGACGTGTTGGAGAATTTATCCCTACTGAGAACCAGGTACATATACAATAGAACGAGATTATAATGTCTATAATGGAGTCTCGTCTTTATAGAAATATTCACTCGCGGAATGAAGTATTTTCGGCACAACACAACACTTCCACTGATTTAAATAGTACAGCTTTGACAATAAAGATGACTTACAGGATCACGAAGAAAGTAACCTTGAACATGTTGCTGGACTGATTCAGCAAGGACTGGCAGGATGCTCGATGACGTCACGGGAACACCACGTTTGCACTTTTTGAGGATATGTTTGTTTACTTTTATTTCACAGGATTTAGATAGTTTATCAGAGACGAAATACAATGTTTTCTTGCAGGATTTTGTAGTTTGATTGTAGCGAGTTTGATTTGGCACTGTTCGTTAATTCGGTGAACAAACACTTTTCACTCGCGGAGGCGATTCCAAGATTTTCACAAGAAATCCCTTTACGCTGCCACCAATGTTACGCGGGCCGATTTTGAAGAGGTTTTAAAAAAATACTTTCTAGAATAACAGCGATTTATTCTTGAGATACCGAGGTGTAGATGTATGTATATATTGGCACACGCAAAATATACTGACATGAGTACTCGCGACGGAAGATGGTTGCGGACTGACGAGCACGGAGATAGGACTGGTACATTGCAAAAAGCGCTGACAAGCCACCTTTGTGAAGTAGAGGGCTACTCCATCCATTCAGCAGGGATAGGGATGGCCTATGCACTTTTGGGAACATTGGGCATTCGTAACAGTACCCACATTGGCAATCCTTCGCAACTAAATATATTACCTCGTACCGACTCTCCTGTCTTCAGGGACTATTAGTTTCCTACTTTTGGTCGATAACACATTGCGCCCGGCTTGGACCGCCCGTGAAGAAATTAATTGACGAAATAATTTTACCACAAGTACACCTTCGGTTTTGCTGGCCTGTAGAGGACCAACAGTGGAACTTTTGCTTGATTATTGTAGAAATAAAGATACTGTACTAGTATATATATGGGCGCAAATCTTCAAATATTGTTTTTTTGAAGTGATTATATTATTATAGAAATATCCAAAATACTTTAGACTGATATTCAAATAATTATTAGTAGACAGTAAAACAATTATTTATCAAGCTCTAATATTTAGTTCTAAGAGACACTGTTTTGACTGTTTAAAGTCGAACTTATGATTCAAATAGTCATTCAAAATAATAATAAATTCCAATAATTGTGTAAATGTGCAAAATAGAGTCTATTAGAATTAATATTATTATTCTGTATCAAATTTTATGATTTTATGGATTAAATAAAACTTAATTTCTATTGAATCCTGATTGCAGCGCCATCTGCTGACGATCTGTATAAAAATATTATTTGTTTAAATTAAATAAATGTAATTTATGTAAAATAAATCATTTAAAGTTGTATAAAATTGATGAACATATTTATTTTGAATATTAAGCTTTATATCAAGAATGATTTTTAGTCATTTCATTTATTTGTTATAAAAGAAGTTTTAGTCGCTTATCCGTTTAAAAAATCTATTGTAAGGTTATTTATAAAAAGTTTGTATTGTGAATTAGTTCGGCGGTTGTGTAAAAATAAACTAAGTAATTTTTAGTGCTTGTTTTTATTCTGAACATGGAAACCCTGGCGTATCGCCGACATATATTTATCCACTATTAAAGGATACTACCAGGCTACTAATTTTGATAAACTAGTATTATCCATTAACACTTTTTTGAGAAAACCAAAGGTTGTTTTGAAAGATATATTATGAGATACCAAGGGCGCTTTTATACATTTTAGCGACATCGTAAAAAGGCAAAGGGTCACATACTACACCCATATTCTATGGTATTGGGTCAATACTAATGCTTTAAAGTAATAATCTAAGAGCAATATAGTAATTATTGGTCTGAGGTAATAATAGATAACATTAAAACGTGATCAGATCGTTCAGAAATGAGACAGTGCAATTAGTTTTCTGCCTTATTTAGGGAGTTGATTTTTAAGCTGGCTACTGACGGCAGATGCCAAATAAATATTGTATTTTATCGCCAGAAATCTAAAAAATCACAAGTGGCGCCACTTGCGATTTTTTTCATGTTTCATTGTTTTGTGTACAAAATGAAATAAATATTTTGTTGGTACAGTGGTACAGTACACTAAATAATAGTTAGACTAATTTATGGTAGGACTAAATAATATAATTTAAAAGATATCAAGAAGTAGTAGTAAGTAACATTTATTTAAACCACTGACGGGTCCTCGCCGCACCGGGGCAACGGTGAAGTGGTATGTCGGTATGAACATACTAAAATCACCTGGTGTTCCGTCACAAGTAGTTTTATTGCAAGGGACTCGGGTATACCCTAAGAAGAAAGTCTCCAAGGACCCCAACAGATCCGTATAAATTACGAAGTAACATTGTTGTATATTTGTTGATCTTATCGTAATTTGCCGTTTACCGTAGCGCCATAAACCTTTATACATATTTTTCCGTTTTCCTCCATATTTTATTAGCGTTCGTAAACTGCCAATTATAAAAGCTGTGAATGTAAAAAAACGTGATCGATGCGACCATTTCTCGCGTGGCGAGGTACGGTCGTTCCTGCTAGCCTCTCGTGTGGAAAAATTGCTTGACCCTTTTGTATTACAAAGTTATGACTAAAAGCTAATGTTAAAAATAAACCTTTCTCAGAACATAATTCTTGTTTTTGTTTTACAGAGGTCGGTCGGGTCACGTTAAACATAGAGTGTATGTTTCTAATAAACACGCAAGTACCACGTCACGTGATTATTCTCGTAGCAGTTCGATTGGAACTTTTTTTTTTAACTTCGTTTGAAGCTGAATGTTGTAAACCTAAGAATTTAATACTGGAAATAAATTATGAATGTAATCTAACATCTAAAGATTTGAATTTTTCATACATTACTTTTTAAATGTCAAAAATATAATAATAAAATATAAATAATCTATAAATTAATACGTGAAGATAATTCTTTGCACCCTTTTTAAGAATTTTTGCGAACCCATTAAAGTTAAATTTGGAATACAGTTTATAAATAGAAGAAGTGCAGAAGACTACAATTTAAAAAAAATGCCTTCCAAGTTTAAAAATTACTTAAAAAGAAATTACGAGTATATTATGTGGTGACCTGTCATGAACGTACCGAGTATATTATGTGGTGACCTGTCATGGACGTAAGTCTATACAATGACGGTGCAAGTTATACTGGCCAATTAAATAAACCATGGTCGAAGTTCGACCACCAGAGATCTCAAGTATTTTTAATTCCAAAACTTTGTATGATACATGGTAGATACCTTCATTAGTTTTGACCGTTTCTTTACTTTTGTTTGTAGTTAAGACTCGGAGAGCAGAAACTTGTTGATTGGACTATGAAGTTTCATTATAATTTTAATAATTCTATTTTATTTCCTTACTTCATAATTTATCACTATAAATTATACACAGTTGTTACAACAAAAGTATTGTGAAAAAAGACTGGACTAACTGCATCACCTTTATACCTACCTTATAACCTTATAATGAAAATTCTGACATCCAACCGTTTCCACTCTGTATTGATAGATCACTTTAAAATAAGAACTATTTTAGTCAAATCAGCAACTTTGATCGAGATTCGATCTAATTTGCGTCTGTGTCTTTCTCGTCACAATTCTTGTTTTCTTATTACACATACATAGATGGTAGATGATAAGGTAAGCAAGCAAAGTGCCTATTATTATGCGGATGAGGACACAGCTGAAGGAACAGACTGTATGACGTAATAATCGTTATGGAAACATTGCATAACTTTTATGGTATTTTTATTCGAGTTGCTTTCATAAAGGTAAACGTAACATAGATTTGCGAGAAAAGTGACGTCAAAATCAAAGTATACCATTGCGTATAACGTTTTAAATAAAAAAGAACAGTCAGTTGTAGGACTGCACGTCAGAAGTGAAAACAAATTCTTCACAATCTATTTGCATATACATACACACACACACACACACATCTGTATATTTATAATTAGGTTAAAAATAAAAAGTAGGTAATAACATATCGAAATGTATACACACATAGGGTGCACTGGAAGTTCTGCGCTCCTGGCCGCTCATAAATATTTGAATTTCGAATGTTACATTTTTTTTAATACAAGAAAATCGGCTCTGTTTTACGAATTTTTGATCAGGTCACGTGCCCTGACGCGAGTTTAACATTTTTTACCCATCCCAAAAAGTGCACAACGCCGTTAAAGAAGTTTTCATTTCATGATGACTTCGTAAAAGCAGGAATTTACTCATTAATTTGAGTATTTTGAAACAGTAATTTAAGAACAATTGTGATTTTTAGTGTCATCCTTGTCCATATAAACACATACCTACACATAAACATCTGTAGTAACATGTAAATCATGTGATCCCATAAGATCCCTTTCAGTAGAAAAAATAAAATAATAATAAAAATAACATAATAAAAACTTTCGTGAGTGATATTCATGTTTATTAGAAACCATACGGTTTTACTCACGTTTGTATTTCGGGGATGCCCGACTAGTTTCGGACCCGACGGGGGCCCTTTTTCAAGGAGTGAAGCGTTAGGCGTCACAAGGGTGTGGGTTTCCCTCCCGATGTAATGTGTATGTTGCATGCGTGCCTGACTATCCAGACATTTTGAGAATGAGATGATTTGCTAAATAGACATTCTGCTATACAGACCATCTGAGAGATGGACGTTTTGCTACATGGACATTTTGCTAATTAGTCTTACTGCTCATTAGACGTTTCGCACTGTTTCACGTTTTGCTACTTAGACCTTCTGATCGCGAAGGAAAGATTCGGGGCTGCCAGTACAAGGTATGTACAAGGTATGCAGGAGTGTTCATATTGAATGCTGCCATATAATTGCATAGTTAAATAGAGAATATAAAGAGAATTACTAATTTCGAAGTAGTCATGTTCCTATACAGTCATCAATACGCGTATTACGAGATGTCAATTTTACGTTACAACGTCAGTTGCCAAGAGCGTTCATACGAAAAAGTATTTTATACTAAATGCTTAAAGAAGGTATTTCGAATGAACCGACTATTTGTAATGAGGCTCTCTATCGTAGAATGTCATCTACAGCATCACACCTACTGCAAACATCTTTGTCGTTTCTACAGCGTGAAAATGTATTATTTATTTATATGGATATATACTATGTATTTCTGAACACCGTGTGCTAAGAAAACTGTTTTTCTTTCTTTCTATGCTGTATGAAAATCATCTCTTTTCAGTACTGGTCTGGGTGGGTTATAAGTTCAACGTGTGGAGCTGTGGTATCTATGTATCTATGTATCTGTGTATCTGGGTGTCTGTGTATCTGTGTGTCTGTGTGTCTGTGTGTCTGTGTGTCTGTGTATCTGTGTGTCTGTGTATCTGTGTGTCTGTGTATCTGTGTGTCTGTGTATCTGTGTGACTGTGTATCTGTGTGTCTGTCTGTGGTATCATAGCTCCTAAACGAGTGGACCGATTGTGATTTAGTTTTCTCGTTTGAAAGGTGACTTAATCGAAAGTGTTTTAGGCTATAATAAAAAAATAACAAGAATAATAAAAATATCAGATTTTCAGTCAGTTTAAGTACCAGACATAAGTCAGACTAATAAAAAAATCTGATAAACGAAATGTGCCAATCCTCTATTAGAGCGTTTGAACAGTCTTAAAAATGTAACAGTGGAAACTTTCATGATTTTGGTTCTTTTTTAAACGGTCAGACAAATCTGACCAATACGTCCATTCACAGCCACATCTTATGAAAAATAAGTTAAAGGACTTTATCAGATTCAAAATAATGTTTTACCATACGAATTTTACGCAATTTAAGGTTTTTTACTGTAACTTTCTGCTTCACATTGTATATAGTAAGAGCAATCCAATAACAACTTTACCAATTTACGTCTTGTGGAACTCAAAGACAGAATGATATTTTGTCGTATGTTTTTTTTTATTAACGATCGAAGTAGTATCATAAATGATTGTAAAGTTTTAGACGTTAATTTGATTATATTCTTATTTGATTGTTTATGTTTGTACTATGTTGTCATTAAATCATTGAATAAACGCAAAGAAGATAAGACAGTTTATTGTTATTTTTTACCGTTAATCATAGAAGGAAAAACGTACATTTTTGAGCAGATATTTCATGTGAAACTTTTTGATTGAGTTTTTTTTTAATTCGAAGTGAAACATTCCATAAAGTTTGCATTTTATTTTGTTTTGCCTACCACTTGAACCAAGAGTCATATTACAATTCACAAATACACAATTCTATTTTCTAAGTGATAGATGTGTCAATAGAATTTATAGGTTGAACACTTTTAATTAGTATTCAGATTTTTTATCAGGTATAGGACTTCCTTCCTAGGGTATACCCGTCCCTTGCGATAGACTTGCTTGTGACGGAACACCGTGTGGTTTTAGTCGGTTTGATTCCGATACACCACTTCACCAATAGCCATGGTAAGGTGATGACCCGTGGGGGTTTCCCCACGAAAAAAAGAAAAAAAAAAGTACCTATTTGTCTCTTAGTTTTTAAATTCGTTTAGAATTTATTTTTCGGTATAGTTTTTCAATTTATTAATTGAGAAATAAACAGTTTACAATACCTTGTTTATAATAATTACAAATTTTGATTGTAGTCCTTAAGTTTACATGTAGAACATTTCAATGTGTACAGTACATAACAATTTTTGCAAACTATGTGAAAATTCTCAACCTCCTAGAAAGTTGTTAAGTAATAAATGGTAGAATTAAACTAATTCCTACGATTTAGGTGGCTCGGCGTTGTATACATTGGTAGATACGGACAGAAGTTGCGTCTAATTATCCATGAGCACGACCCCTCTGTGTGTTTTCCTATAATTATTATAATAATGTAACACGTCCTTTATTCAATTACATTTCCGTGTGTACAGGTAAAAAGGCTCATAGCTAAAGTCACGTAGTCTCAACATTTTTTCTTAAACTTTATGAAACGCGGAAAAAGTTTGGCTTTATGGTCTAAACTTTTTTCCTAATGTTCGCGCCCAGGGAGTGAATCAGGTCTCATTCAATTAGTTCACGACCCTTGAGAACAGTCTTGAAGAAAGTAACTTTCTTGTTTTTTTCTTAATTTTGGACTTTATCTTGAGAGAAATTTTATTTCTTTGCCCCTTTGCTTACAGCGTAGCGAATCTTTATTTTATTTGTCACGTTTGGTAAAACTCGAGCTCTTATAGATAGACTACTTACGCAATTACAGTAACTCGTACTATGGAACCATATGCTAGGTACCTTAAGTAGGTGCTTTTATTTGTTAATAAAATTGTAATACCAATTGATAAAAAGTAAACATAGCAACAGAATTCAAAGACCCGTAAAAGGTGCAAAGGTAAAGTATATAAAACTTTTGAACAAAAAATTAAACTGCCGACAGAAGAAAGGAAAGGAAAATCGGTAAAAAAATGTTTTTTTACGAATTTACTTGCCTCATTTTAATAAACAATATAAAATATAATTACCTATTTTAACTATTCATTTGTTAATTGATTTAAATATTAAAAGAACAATCTGTTATTAGGCTTAAAGATCTCATTAAGATTTATGAATAAGCCCAAACACAAGGTGGCTGCTGTAAACCGTTGAAGAATTCTCTTGACTCTCGACTGGCTTCCATCTCCGACATCAGATAAACTATAGGTCTTCGTCAGCTATAGTGTCATTAAAACTACACATGTGTGCCAATTTTCAACGGAATCGGTTCACGGATGGAAACTCAGTGGGTAAACAATCATTCATCCCACATTTTTCTACCCTTTTATTTTGTTTTTTTTTTTCAAATTAAATGGGATCAACTTCACAGCATACGCTATTCAATAACAAGTATAAATAAAAACTTTAAAATACCCTGATTCAAAAATTACTTCAACGATTAGAAAAGAGCTTATGATCTTCGAACGTTTGAACTGATTTTCTTGAGTTACGGGTTGACTTGAGAAACTCCTTTGATTTTTCCTCAGTTAACACAAATAATATCGCATTGCTTACTTATTTTAGTGTTATCCTTTATAACCATGCCAAGT
Source organism: Euplagia quadripunctaria (assembly GCA_963859945.1). Lineage (NCBI taxonomy): Eukaryota > Metazoa > Arthropoda > Insecta > Lepidoptera > Erebidae > Euplagia > Euplagia quadripunctaria. The sequence goes on from OY982561.1 coordinate 22,638,339, forward strand.
TATCAACGAAGGTGAAAATTTTCGGCTTTTCTGTTTATGTAGTAGGTATCAGAAGGACATGAAAGCCATTGGCAAAATTCTTGAGTTACATATTGGAACATAAATCCCTGTTTTCGAGTTGAAAATTGATCGGAAACTACAATTGAAAGAGCTTATGACCAGATTACACAGTACCTAATTATGTTGACTCCGTAGGTTTAGGAAAATTTAAACGTAGGCAAAAACTCGGTTCGCCAATATGGCGAACGATTGAGTGAGACGATTTCGAACGGCAGCATTTAACTTTCCAGCGTGTTTGGTGAAACCGTTCAGAAACCGCGCTTACAGTAAGATATAAGACATTGTTTTACATCGCCGCTTCAGATCTTCACACATATAATGGCTGGAGTTAATAAGTTATCTGACGTAAAATTGCAACATTGATATGTTGAAGATTGTTGTCATATTTTTGTGTAGTTATTAAATAATATAACCACATGACTATCATACTGAACTATAAACTATTTCACTCAACTATATATATATCAAACACAAATAATGAGAACGTTGAATTTGGGAACTCTTTTAAACAATCTCATTTAATAGTTTCAATTTAGTTATGATCAGATTTATTACTAAATTCCAGTAGTAAATTTTATTGATTATGTTATCACATCTTCGAGCACCAATGAATCTATTTTTGTGCGTAAACAAAGAAACACCTGGTTAGTACGGGCGAAATAAAAACGTGAGCTGGAAATTCAAATGAGAAATATCACATGGCACATATCACACCCTGTCCTAATCGATTGATATTTTTCCTGCGATCATTGTATAGACATTTTTTTTGCGTTTGTATAGTTTTTAGATTACTTTATTGGATTATTTCCGGCTTATTATTATTATGCATTCTTTTATCTTAGCTTTAAATGCTAGTGAATGAGAACCTGGCTACGGGCTTTCTTCAAGTGGGTTGCTTTATTAGCAATTAGAGTGAGACAAGTCAATGCCTGTCGGGGGTTGCGGAAGAATGTAATACCGAATCTCGCTCCCCCGATCATAGGCAAGTAGCGGAACATCGGGGTGGTTTTTAGTCGGCAAGAGTCCGAAAGACCACTTCGCCTCCCCAAGGGGCACACATTCATGTAGGATCTTCTACATCGTCAACAAAAAAATGAATAAAAAATAATTGTATGTGTACCGGATGTGAGAAATCGTCGGACTATGGAACAACTGTCGATCACAAATTATTGCTATTATTTCCAGGCAAAACATGTTGAAACAAACGCACATGATTTTTACTTACAATTATTTTTATTACTTTAAACTAAACCATTACCAAACGAATTGTGCTTTTTAACAACTAATGCGGATTCAGTCGCAAAACGATATAGCCTTACATATTCCAAGATATGTGCTGCCACCTCCCTCTCTGTCTCGTCTATAATACAGTGCAATCTACCATACAAGAAGCCTATTATTTGGTAGGGTGATTACTCGAACTGTACAGGACGGAGATAGGTTTTTATGTAGCGGTAACAGACAATGCAGCCGGAACCACGTCCGTTAGCTAGACACGTATAAAAAGAATAGGAATTACGATAGATTCACTCAGGCAGAAGTTAATACAAAGAGTTTTTCTCCCCTTGTTGTGGCTATCTTAGGCTTAGAAAACTTTAAACGTGAAAACTGTCATAATATATCATTTCAGGTCGTGTGTACATAAGTACAAATATCGGTCAAAGAGATAAACTCTTTCGATTTAAGGTCAAGGCGGTTATATAGTGATATATTTGTCAATGAAAACCAAGTCAGTTTTCTGTTAAAGGTGTGAATAAAGTTGAGGGAGTGAGAATACGTCATATTTGATTGATTAATCCGATTAAGTCTTAGGAAACTTTAAAGCTTATCTTGCGTAAGTTAGCAGGTGGACTTAGTTGAAACTTTTGAAAATTCTTATATTCTTTTTGCATTTTATTTGGATGTGTGTAAAAATAGGTATTTTGTCATGATTAAGCCTGAAATTTAATGAGAACTTATCTATACTAATATTGTAACGCTGAAAAGTTTGTTTGTTTAGTTGAACTAATCTCAAGAACTACTGGTTCGAATTGAAAAATATATTTAGGATAGCCCATTTGTCGAGAGGAAGGCTATAGGCTATATAACATCACGCCACGACCAATAGGAGCGGACCATAAACGCAAGTGACACTCGGGGACGGCTAGTTAATAATGATAATAAAGTTTGTTGTTTGTTTGTTTACTTTGAAGTTCTGTAGTTCATAGGATATGAGCGCAATTGTAAATGTGTACTATTAATGATAAGTGAAAATATTTTTTTCGTTCACAATAGTTTTGGTAAGTATATCTGTTGTATTATAATTTTGCGTTATAATCTGTTTGTCAAAATTGAATATTTTGAAAGAATTAAAGATAGTCTTTGTGCAGAGTCTCCTATAATATATCACTATAATATCAACGAATTACAATACCATAAAATATGTATGTAGCCTATGCTTTAATATCCATCATGTTAATACATTATCTAAAATTCGCTATGGCTTTATAAGGAGCATTGACCTAAATTTCGCTATCGTTGTATCATCGTACCCGAGTTGTCGCAGCCTTATCCAAGATTATTAAATTTCCACTCAAAAATGTAAAAGGCTGGCCAATGGCGGACACCTGATCCCGAGATCTCCCAAGGGCCATCCCTAACTGTGGAGTGACACTTACGCATTTTTAGTTAAGCCGTAAATTTAGTATAAATTTGAAAGGGGTTTTTACCACGCAATTGTTTATCAAACATTAAAATTTTCACTTCTAAATTCTGTTTGTATTCAATTCAATGTCAATTTTAATTTCATTTCATATTGAGCTGGAGTTACGGAATAAATAAAAATAGCAATCTATAAACTCAGTGAGAACGATTTATATTTTGAAGAGGTTTAAACAAAATAAAAAAGTCTTTAAGTTTCTTTTAGTTGCTTTAAAAGGTCTGAGGACGATTTTCGTAATTTAAAATGGTGAAATTCGTAAATGTTTCATATGCGTAAATTTAATTAAGTTCGGGTTAGTAGTTTCTTTTACACAAATTAGAAAACGAAAACATTGGCTTTTATTTCCTTCAAACTAATGGATGTTAGGAAAACAAAATTTTTCCTTACATCCAGTCAATTGTTTTGCTAGTACCGGTAATGGTTTGCATTGAAGGTTAGTCGAGTATTGAAACAATCGGTGCGATGTAAGTCCAAACTTTATCATGACTAGAGATCGCGTGGTGGTCGAATTTAGACCATGGTTTTTGCATTGGCCTGTATAACTTGAGCTGTCATTGTATAGACTTACTTACCATGACAGGTAATCACATATATTGGACGCGTGTAATTTCATTAAGCCGTTTTCACGTAACTTTTAAAGTTGTAATACATATTGTTTAAAATTTTTAGCTTTCTGCCCTTCTTCTATATATAAACTGTAAATATTTCAAAATTCATGTTACTACGTTCGCAAAATTTTCTTTAAAAGGGGTACAAAGAATTCTCTTCACGTATTAATATAATGATACACATAAAAACAAAAAATTTCTTACGTTTTCTGAATACTGAATCCTTCGGTAATTCATTATCATCCACCGTGAAGTGGCTTTTACAGATGATGCTAAATTGTTATAGTAAATTTGAATCTCCGAATGGCTACAAGCTACAGTTTTAATAGGGTTTTATCACTTAATTGGACGCCCTCCTGTTTTATTTGTATACATAGGCACTGCACAATACTATGGTGTTATATGAAAGAATATTCTTCTGTTAATGATTTCAAAGTTACTTAAATTAAAAAAATAATCGATTTTATGCTACAGTGCTGCCACCTCGTCTGAATGTCATTACAGACAACCCTTATTGTAAAACACGCGGATATAGTCATCTCTTGAGGCCGTTAAACTATCATTATTTTTATAATAGTGGTCTTCAATCTTTGGACCTCAATCTAGCTTTCCATCAGGCGGGTTGAAGTTATACTGACGTGCTTAAAAAAAAGAATTAATTGAAAACATACTTTTATTTTTATAAATGGAATTGAACGGACCAATTACTTCGATATTCATACAAATAAAACTGTAAACGATGTTATTTCAATTACTGTAGTTGGTGTCGTAAAACGAAACGCTTTTCACATATATTTGATGGCCTTTAACTTACACACGGATAATAGTCTTGCTACTGCAGTTTATTTTTATAGAAGCTAGTTTATTTTGACTAGCATTTATACCTGCTGAAATATGAATCTTGTAAAAGGCGACTCGGGGAAATTTATGTATGTGAATTCGATAAACGACCATAAAGAAAACACTGTTAACCTCTATTAAAGTTCTGTCAATATCAGGGTCATTGTAAATGAAAATTAATTCAACATGTCTACAGGCCAGGTCACTTAGATGACGTGACTAGACGAGGTCACAAAGCCTTTATACAAACAGCTTGGCGGGCCGAAAGCTAAGATGATTTATTATAAGCCTTTGAGTGGTTAATAACTGTCTTATGGAGATAAAAAATTTGTTAAACCGGTTGTTAAGCTCGAGTTTTCTATGCTAATCTAAGAAAAAAAAAGTCGTGAGTACATAATTGGAAATATGGATATTTTATATTTCTGTGTAAATATATATTTTGAACAAGCACAGAGAAAAATGCAGAGACATAATTCTATGGATTTTTTTTTTTAAATAATTGGTATTGAAAGTTAAGCTTCTCAAGTTAGGGTGATTTTATAGCATGGACTCTACTGCAGGATTTCTTTTTTTTATATTAGATTTTTTTAACTTAGTCTGCAAATGCGATATTTGAATACTACCGCATATGTTTGACAAAAAAAATTATATCTGTTCCGGTGTCAAATTATTCAATTTATGCAAGTGACAGCGGTTACGAAGTGGTTGTTATCATAAAATCGATCCAGATCCTTGAACTTTACAGTGGTGACGAGCAGAGGTGTCCATCGCAGTAACCGAGGATCGTCTGAGACGGGGCGACATGACATGTGTTTGAAACAACGTAATTGTTAATCTTATAGATTCAGATTCTTGGTATAACTATACTGCGACTATGACTTTTATCTGCAAGAATGTGGCAAGATTGAAGGCGAATGATTTGTTTAACGCTAAAAAGAAATAAAGAAATAATATCCATACATGTGTTTTTAGAGAGGACGAATAAAAGTGTAAAAGCTGATATCTGATAATGGTGAAGTGATTTCTAATTTTAATCAAAACATCCTTATTATGGAGGGTAGAGGTAATCCTTATTTAACCATACCAACACCGTATCCTTTGTTATTACAAAGCTCTAGCTTGATAACAATGAAACGGTAAATGAAAATTTGATAATATTTAAAACTCCAATTAAAAAAAAGAATATTTTTTTATATTTAGCAGTAGTGATGGCAAAGGCTATGTTGATATTTCACGGCCAATTTAAGGCGGCGCGGCAGCTGCAGCCTTTCACCCCGTTTCACCCCCGGTCGACATTATCTACGTGAAATGTTCTTTATTTTCAGAACAAATTTTATTTGCGAGGGGCGAAATCTTTTGTTTGACACCGGAGTCAAGATAATAAAAATGGTGGATTATAAGTGTAGGTCAAGTGTATTAAAATAATGAGGTCGATATTTGGAAGTGTTGACTTTTCAAGTTGTGGTATTTAGTACTAAGTTCTATTCTATGCTGGTATTACTAGTAGTTATAAAGTGCTGCGCTGTGTCTGTAGAAGCAAGACACAGGAGACACAGAAGCATAAGTATAAAGCATGGATGTGGTATTGCTGACTACTTATTTATTATTTGTATTATGTGATAAGAATCTGTATGTATCTAAGGTCGCCACAAACCCGGCCACCACCAGAAGAGATAGAATATTCTATAACTATTGGCGATATTTTGGCTGTTACTTGATAAATTCAATTTAATTTAATTAAAAATTTGCGTTTTATTTAATTTACTATTTTATTTACAGTACATACAGTTACAGTAGTACACAAACTAAGCATAGCCTATAGGGTTTGGGAATTCCCGACAATTTCAAAGTCCCGGGATACGAGACAGCCTACAATCAAAGTCCCGGGAATTCCGGGGACGTCGAGAGTTTTAAGACAATTTTTTTGTTTTTTTTTGCATAATTTTAATTGAGTTAATTTTTGGTGAAACTTTAAAAAAAGGCATTTTTTTTGTAAAAATCATCATTTTTAAATAGAAAATTAAATCTTAATAACTGTAACGTTAATTTCAGTCTTAATAATTGCTTTGTTTATCTCTTTTAATCACACACAGGTTCACTTTTAAGCAGTTAAATCTTATGGTTATAAAACGAACTTAGTTAAAACTCTATACTAATTTTTAATAACTTTACTATTATCTAGTAATTCTAGTATCAAATCATTGGTCATATTAACAACATTGTTAATTCTCATAATCACACATTTTTTTCATAATTAAATAATTTATTTATTTTTATTTATTTTTTAAAACTTAATGCACATATTGTACAAAGGCGAGCTTAATGCCTTAGGCATTCTCTGCCAGTCAACCTTGGGGTGAAGCAGAAATAAAAAGTGGTAGGTGCAAAGATATGGTAAAGAGTACGAATTTATAAGTTCTTATAATAATCAGATTTATCAAGTCATTAACTAAATATACACATTACATGGAAGACACACATTATACTGATACATAATATACTAATACTTATACATACATACATATACATACACACACACACATATATATATATTTATATACACATATACTATTAACATCGAGTCTGAGACATGAGTCTCAGACTCGATGTTAATAGTATATTTCACTATGTACTAGCACTGTGACAACTCATTGTCCAGAAGATCACGTACCCTGATTTTAAATATAAATCTAAATATAAATATTAAAACAGACTTATAAATCAGTCTTTTAAATAATCAACTAACACATTAATTAGACTTTTTTGATGATTTAATAAAATAGGCTTGTAAGAAAATCTGAGCGTCAACAGCTTTGTCCGACAATCTGTTTCCGATTTTTCTAATAATGCCACCGAACAAGGAGAACACTCTCTCGTTTTCAACAGATGTCGGTTTAATTGTGATTAAGGCTTTATACAGTAGTTCCAAACTTTCTGTACGATTTCCGGTTGCTTCAAACAACTGAAACTCCTTTTTTAATTTCCTTTTTAAGATTCTGGAAAAAAGAGACACGAAAAGAGCAACTCTTGTCGTGTCTCTTTTTTCCAGAATCTCGGGTACATTTTCTGGATATTTTTTATTGCTTGTTCCATTTGATTTACAAAAGACTCGTCAAGTAATTATTCATTAAAGTATCAGATGGCGCTAGGCTCCTTCAATTATTTGAAAATAAAAATGATTACATAACAATTTCGACAATGTTGTCTCGTCTCGAGTCTCGACCCGAAAGTCCCGGGACTCGAGACAACTAAAATTACGAAAAGTCTTGGGACTTCGAGACACGAGACGTCCCGGGACCCAAACCCTAATAGCATATCATTTATTTTACACTAGCCGATCCCCGCAGTTCCACCTGCGTTTATGATCACTGCTCCGCTCCTAAGAGCCGTAGCGTGATGTTACGTAGTCTATAACATTCCTCAATCAATACTCTATCCAATACAAATATTTTTTTTTGAATCCGAATGGTAGTTCCAGAGATGAGCGGTTATAAACAAACAAACAAAAAAGGTGTGTGTCAGCTCCGACGCACGACTGGAGTTTACAATGTACTGGAGGTTCTCTCACTCTTTTTATCTATCTCATCATTTATAGACGCTGTACAGTAGGTATATATTCTACCATAAAGGTATATATACACATATCTCTTTACATGCGTCGAGAATAAGGAGTAAACTCCAATAAAGCACAAAAAACACAACAAAGCGTTAAAGCGTTACGCTGCCCTCCGATCACTAATATTTACTCTTAAATTTTTTTTCATACCGGACGCCACATATGAAAATCGATTCTTAAGGAGTAAACTCCAAAAAGTCTTCAGCTTTATTATATTAGCATTGATCATGGGTCACTCTAATTTTTGTATTCCCACCCTCATAGATACGGCTCATGCCACACCTGCTCTAAAACAAATAAGGTCTCAAAAAGCTCGACTAAAATGTAAGGTTAATAAACATCCAACCCGATAAAGAAATATTGTATTTAATTTATATTTTTAGTAAGTGTTGGAAAAACATTTGTTCATAACTTATAAAGGGCCAAGTAACCCAAGTTTTGCAATAGTTTGTCTTGATATGAATACATTTAGGTTGCTTGGAATACTGACGAGCCCTGTTGCCTTATGCGGAACGGTCTATGCCTTAGAGAGCATAATTTATAGACCTCCCCTGAAGGGATAGATTCATAATAATATTCTGTACGATACATCAATTTCACAATTTCAGCTGTTAGCATATTTTTAGGAGATATTTTCAAAGTAAATATTTTCATACTTTTACGACCGAAATTATTACAATGTTGTGTGTCGTTGTTGCTGGGGAAACACTGAGCCTTATTGAGCTTTGTGCTCCTTTGTGGTCGTTTACAGCTTCAATAGCAACTACTGATTAGTTCTTTTTATTATGATCCATATCGATCTGTTAGTTTAGAGTAGGATTGTGTTTAATCACTATATCAATAACCTTTACACGTACACAAACATACATACAGGTGTGACGTAGGCAGAGGCAAATTAAACACCCCAGAGGAAAGGAGAGGGGGAGACGACTCACTCGGCGAAAAGCAATGCAAGTGAGGCCGTTGTATCACTCCGGTCGAGCCCCCCGAAAGGTGCCGAATCATGGCTCTCCCGCAAAAAAAAGCTTAATGACTTCCAAGAAGACCGACGGCCTGCGGTCTTTACTAAGTTGTCTGTCCATCTTGTTGATACAAGATGCGCGTTGGCAACTCTATTTGCCATGAAGTATGAGGGCCATTTTACTCATACATACTGGCGCTGCTGCGGTTAAATTATAAAGGCTTATAAAAAAATCTGGCAATCGTAGGACTGCACGGCAGAACACACACACACATACACACACACATGCACGCACGCACGCACGCACGCACGCACGCACGCACGCACGCACGAACGCACGCACGCACACACATATTATAAAACAAAGTCCCCCACCGTGTCTGTCTGTATGTCTGTTCACGCTAAACTGAAAACTACTGAACGGATTTTCACTAATAGACAGAGTGATTCATGAGAAAGGTTTAAGTGTATAATTTGTTAAGATTTTGATTGTTGAAGATGTCTGTACTACCCAAGCGAAGCCGGGACGGGATGCTAGTTACTTTATAAGTCGGTTCGCCATTAGAGCGTCTTTTTTATTCTTGTTGTTTATATTACAAAGCATTGTGAACGTTGTTGCATTACTTATCAACCAACGCAGTTTCAAAGTTTGTCTGACGGAAAAATTGTGAAACGGGGGTAGCTGAATCTTAATAAGTTGAGCTAAAGAGTTTGGGATGAGTTGGCACTGTGGCTGTGCATAATGTAACTTGATCAAGTATCCTACAGGATTCAGACTCCATTTATGTTGTATAAAGTTTAAGTGCTGCACTAATTGAAGCTCTGTTCAGAACGTCAGGGGTGGCAAGAAGAATAAAATAAGTTTATTGCAGTTTATTGAATTTTTACTGTTAGTTTGGCATGCGACTAATTACATAGATATAGTGTAATCTATAATACTGGGGATACTTCCCCACTTTCTAATAAAGATATTATCCTTACAGAAAACCTCGGTTAACTAGCAAGAGCTGCTGGTGAGTAAAGAGCCAGACACCTATGATTGATATTTTTGATTTTGTAATTTTTTTTGTACCACGTCGGTGGTAAAAATGCAAACAGCAACAAAGTGGCCTGATGGTAAAGGGTTCCTGTAGTTTAGGGACACTTGCAATTCCAGAAGGTTCGCATGCGCGTTGCCGACCCTTTAAAAATCTATATACTCTTTTCTTGAAGGACCTCCTACTGTTAATTAAATAGGTAATTGCTTATGTAGTAAGAATTTATAGGCATTTATAGCTGCAGAAGAGCCGGGTACTTACTTACGTTTTTAGTGGTATATATAATAATAGGTGTGTAACAAGTCAACGATTAGAAAAGAGCTGATGATCTTCGAAGGGTTAAACAGATATTCTTGAATTATAGCTAATAATATTTTCGACCAAATCATCTTTAAAGCAAGAAGCTAAATCAAAATCGGTCCATCCGTTTAGGAGCTATGATGCTAAAGACAGATACACGAACGCACAGATACACAACTTATAACACCCCTTTTTTTGCGTTAGGGGTTAAAACAGAGAAATCATAAAAATACTGTATCAACCCTGAAAATAAAATCTTCGACATGCCACTGTATTGGAATGTTATATCTACCAGGAAACTACTCAAAGGTTCCCCTTGAAACAAGACTTAACTAGTGTAATTCATATGAAACAAGAACATGTAGTTATATTGGTGGACATATTAGTGTACGTAGAGCGACAGTTAACGCTGCGAAATGGCCCATCAGAAGTGGCCAGTCCTACATAATCCACTTACACCCACTCAACAACTCAATGGTCTCTGGAAATCCTATGTTTTCAAATTTAATGTTCGCCAGAACAATGTAAGTTTGATTGTTACGGAATCTTTCTTTTGCAAATTGACATTTCAACAACATGTCTCCTAGAACTCAATTCAAATTTTTAAATTCAAGTTTTTTCTAAACGTTGGCTAGAGTACTATATTTTGATAAATTTAATTTTTTTTTATGGTATAGGCGGCAAACGAGCAGATGGGTCACCTGATGGTAAATGACTACCGCCGCCCATGGGCACGTGCAAGAGGGGGAGGTTGGGGGAAGGGAATGTTTAGGGCCTCCGGTAACCTCACTCACTCGGCGAAAAGCAATGCAAACATTGCTTCACTGCCGGTTTTCTGCGAGGCCGTGGTATCACTCCGGTCGAGCCGGCCCATACGTGCCGAACCATGGCTTTCCCACGGTGAAAAAAATTATTTAAGTTTAATAAAGTTATGATAAAATTAAGAAGTTTTAGAACATTTTAAACCTAACTGTCAAAACCATTACGATTATATTAATTCATTGTGTTTATTTAGCAATTTGTATTAGATTAAGATTAATTTGAGCATTTATTATTAGTATAACTACGATGTGGAGTGACAACAACATAGTTTGATAAGTTATAGGTGTGTTGTCACATCCATTTATCCAAAATTTAAATAAATGCATATTCATATTCAAATGCGCATTCAGACATAATTCGGTATGGACAGTGTTGAATATTAAAGACATATGATATACTTCTATTGCAAAATTATGGCCATTACTGAACATTAAGATACATTTAGAAAGATCCGATAAAAATCTAAAGTATTCAATTTGTGAATAGTTTCAATTAAATGATATTTAATCAAACATAAAGTTAAATGAAATCTTTACTTTATTAAATACTAGCAGCGCCCCGGTTTCGGTTTCACCCGCGTAAGTCCCGATCTCGTGGGAATATCCAAATTATATACACTTTTTATCTAAACTAATTTATATTTGGATTTCTTATAATTGTTAGGATACCGTTCCTCAAAAGGAAAAAAGGAGCCCTTATCCAGGTCCCAGTATCCAGGATCCAGTATTGTTGTACAATTCCAGTATGAGTGTAACTACTCGGCAAAGGGGTACTTCGTTGTTTCACACCACGGTATGTTAGCACATTTACGGTTTGGTACTATGATATGAGTCGGCCAAGGTCTTTTTCTAACTTCGACAATTCGCACCGTGGTGCGAATCACCGAAGGACTTTTTTGACTTAGTTAATTTGGTAAAACAAAGCCAATTCAAAAAAGGCTCTTTCGATTAATTCTTCGGCGATACACACCGAAACAACGAAGTACCCGGCAAAGTCCTACGAGTAGACACTGAGAACGATCGGTTAAGGTATGTTTTACAACTTAAGTTAAAGTCATAAAAACACGGTGAAGTTAAAAGGCCTCACAACGGCGCAGTTATTTAAATTCTAATCTGTGTAGGTGCTGAATATAAATTAGGCCAACACAGGGCTGTATGTGTCAATCGATCATGGATGTCTGAGAGCAGCCAACTGTGATGCATGGCAATATATCAATCACGATGATTGGTTATTATTTATTCCCTGCGCCTATTCTAAAGAGTTTTTAATCTGCTGTATTTACTGAAAATGAGGTTATAAATTATGTTTAATTTTAATCATTTAAATGGCAGTTTAGACACAAAACTTCATTCTATACCTTCGAGTGTAGAACCACACGAATGACAGACACAATCTTCGTCTTGCTCATGTACATTTTTAAACCAGGAGGGTCTAAAAAATTATAGGAACAAGACGAAGACGAAATACTTAAAAAGTATTTGCCATCCAGGGATTCTGCAATTGCTGGAGCTATATAAATTAGATTTATTCCAACAAATAGTCAAAGTAGTAAGGGGTCTTTGATTAAAGGCCGTGCAAGTCCTGTTTGTTGTCCCAAGGCTGAAATGAAACGATGATCATTGAAGTTGATTACCTACTTACATTTCATTTCTATTCACCACTCTTTATAAATAAAATACATTTTTCTAACTAGTCCAAATTATATATCATTTACTAACTTGTAAACTTATGCGTTCCACGATATATAATTATGGTTAGAAGGGAATTAACGCGATTACGTTATAGGTATTACATACCTTTGTATTGCCTGACGTCGCAGGTATTATTACAGTACAGTATTACGTGATCGCGATAATTCCCGTACGTGTACATAATTATATTTATATTGATGAATCTACGTTTTCTCGAGAATAAAACGTAGCTTTTGGTTTATGTTAAATAATTTCATTATCTGTTAAGCGAGCGGTTTACGGGTCAGCTTTGCTCGCAGAATTCGTAATCAGCAAAATGAAATCAGTTTCGCACACTAGCATTTCATTAGAGGACTGTCTAAGGATGGTACAATAATAACAAATTCAGTCGAATTTAAAAGGTTGCTTTTAGATATGTCCAAAAGTTAAGGTGACCGCTAACTGCCACTTAAGTTTGCCCTCCGTGTGATACAAAGTGTTAAGTAAAATATAAAGTTTTATGTACCTTAGATATAAATAGCAAAAGATAACAAATCATCTTTGACAGAAAATGTAATGTGTTGTCACGGTAAAAATATGATAAGGAAAATGCCAAATTCAAATAGTATAGACTTCCCTTTTTCTTGTCGTCGTACTTTTACAAATAGTAAAAGTTGATATTCTCATTTTGTTTGTTGCCTTACTAAAATATTATATAGTAGGTAAGCGCTCGGAATATAGACTATGTAGGCCAGGCACACGTATATAGAACTCGTACAAGGAAAATTTGAAAAGTTTTGCATCGAATACCTTCAAGTTTCACAAGTTAAGCTTTAATTTCATTTGCATTCATTATGAGTCCTAGAAATGTCTTGGTAGTTATTCAATCTGTTCTGAAGTATTTATTACCTAGAAAATAGAATGATGATTAGATAGCAGATAGAAAAGAGAATAGATTAAATTTGTCAGGAGAAGGAAACGGATAATCTTTATCGTGGTTCGACATCTTGCTTATATTATTTTGTTAAATTCAAATACAACAAACAGAAAATTGACTTTCAAGACTTTTCAAAACAATTCAAATATTATTTTACGAATAGCCATTTCTAGCAACTACTTCCTGAAAAACAAGAGGCTGGTTAAGAACGTACCTTAAATTAATGCACCAACATTTTATGTTACGTCCGTCTGTCCCTTTCAGAATGTCTAGTAAGGTACGTTTACTTCTTCGAAGTACGATTTACGATAATTTTGATTTGAGTCTAATTAAAGGTATGACTGTAAATGACGCTCTTTTAATGCCATAATAACCGTAGTTCACGTTTACTAGTGAGTACGTAAAAGCTCACGCAAGGACACTCTGTGCCCGTAGCAGGAGTTTGTGACGTTTACGTGTACGATGCGTACCGTCAAGTACCCCGTGCCTTTTTGCTATATGAGCGACTTAATTGTCGTACTATTTGTGAAGGTACGATACCGTTGTTTGTGGCCAAACGATCAGATCGGATTGCAACGATTGTGGTCAGGGGTAGTGATCGATGGTGGTTTTCCACGCTTAAAGCGCTTTAGCGAAAAGGTTGGATAAATAATGTAGACTAAATTTCGACTACACGAAAGGTAATTGTTTCAATTCACTATACAGAGCAAGTAAAATAAAATTTGAGTACGAATATAATGTGCACGATAGCTTCATTCACGGATCAAAAGCACAGTAAGCGCTGTAGCGACTTCTTTCAAATACAATTAATACATAAATATATTTTTATACCTACCATCTACCGTTTTGAAATGATATATTCACAATTCCGCAAGGTAAACTTTGTGATAATTTTGTAGCTTATTATGTATTTGAGATAATTTAACATATCCTACTGGTTTCAACCTAGTATCCTAACATAACGTTGTTTTATTCCTATGAAAATATAAATAGTTAAAAAAAATCAAAATCGAAATATTTTTGCATGACGCTCCCTCTTAACGTTTATGCTAATAATATTGAGTCGTAAAACAAACTCTAAGCCGCAAGACGGGTGAGGAGGTTTTTTTCCCTCCCTCATGTTCCATAAAGGAATGCAATAAAACATAAAATTATTATCATACATAATAGAAATTGCGTGAAATTCTTTTTTTTTCTTCCCATTGTTCGTGTCGTTTGCACATGGCTCTGTTTGGGAAGTAGTGAAAGGGTGCTGGTGATGGCGAAGGATCCGGCAGGGTACCCCGTTCATCCGGCATGGGCCGGTATCTTCCGGCATTTCCCCGCTCCACAATCTCCTATCCCCTTGCTTCATTATTCGGCTCCCGGCAAGGTCGGAGGGGTGCGGGAGGACCAAAATGCGGCCAGCTCTCTGTTTGACACGCTTTCCCTATTTGATGGGAATTTTAGGCCAAACAATGTTTTATTTATTTTCTTTAATTTTAGAGAAGTCGCGGTAGATACCGATACCTACTAAATGTTTTTAATGTACCAGGGGATGGTGTAAGTATATAAAATAAAGTAGAGGAATAAACACTCGACTAAGCAGAACATTAGCTATTTTTAATGAATTTTCACAAGTTGAATGTTGGTTGGTTATGAATGAATCTATTTTTGTAGGGAAAAAATTGATTGTGTGTTGGCAACCCCGGTTGCCGTGCGTCGTACGGGTGCTATGGCGGGTTGGCACGGCTGCGTTAGTCCGCGTGGAGCGGCGCGGTGGCTTGGCTCTCCGGAGTCTCCGGAGCGTGTTCTCCCCGCACCCGGCGCCCGCCCTCAGGTACGCTCGCATGCATGTTGCTGCCGCTGCGCTCACCGCGCCTCTACGCGCCACAACTCTTCGCACCCGCGCCACCCTGTTGCGCACTGCACACACAATGTTTATCTTAATGCACTTTTCTTTTTACTAATTTGGCGGGCTATCTTCCTGTCTCTGTTCTCTAGTTACTAAACACCAAATAATCTAATATTCTGTAAGATGTCTGTACTCGTATTTCCAACTAACCTGGATCGATTCGGTGTACTCAACATTTACACTATGTAAATTATAGTGTATCTATAGTTAGGTAGAAGATTGATCTTGTACGCCTACACAATTTCCAACGCTAACGCTTTGTTTTGAAAATAATTGGGTCGGATCGGAATAAGAATGTTTTTATTTATAATTGGCGGAGGTGGGATATTTTCCCGCCTAATTTTATGACACACAGCCCGAGAGAGCCGAGGGGCAAACAGGAAAACATTTTGATATTTTGACAAAGATTTCTTCCATATTGTGTGTTATCAATTGTTTTTTATCTGTGCCACTTTGAGAGTTGTAAGACTTAATTAATTAAATCTTGTTTAAAAATATGCAATTAATTGTTATTGTTAATGTTTCACTTACTTCATTACTAAACACAATAAAATGTAGTGTAAAAATATTAGTTTTGAACATAAGTGAACTACTAAGTTGTTATTTCTGTTATTACTAATCGATATTAACCGTCGTCCTTGCTTTCATTTGTCGAATATAATATAAATAATTTATTGAAAATGTCAACTAAACGTAAACGCAATGCTTGATGTGTTTTTAATAATCTTGATTTCAGAGTTTCGTCAAACATTTAGTATTCATCGATCATTGTCTCTTTGTTATTAATGACTTTAGTTTAAAGCTAACTTTATAATTAGAGGTCAATATTTTCGTAGCCGTAAAGATGAAGTATAATTAACAGACAAAGTAAAATTAAAAGCGTATTTTAATGTTACTCAATAGTAAACGTAATTTAATGGAAAAGTATTTAATGGAAAAGTATTTAATGGAAAAGTATTTAATGGAAAAGTATTTAATGGAAAAGTATTTAATGGAAAAGTGTTTAATGGAAAAGTATTTAATGGAAAAGTATTTAATGGAAAAATATTTAATGGTAGGTAGTTAAAACAAATGGTAGTTGGCCTGGGCACCGCTGCACCGATCGTTGCGTGTAGAAAACGTGTAGAAAAATAGTGAAGTTCCTAAATTTTATGACTGGCACAGGGAAAACTTTAAAGTTCTATAGACAATCTGTACTGCCTTAGGTATATTATTTTTCCTTGCCCTTTTAATGGGTGCCGTGTGAAAGTTATATTGTTACGCTATGGGTATGTAAATAGTCCTAAATAAGTGGACAAGTGAACACGAGAACCTATTTCATGGTTTAAGACAACTCCATGAACTACATGTTTATACATGTATATGCATTACTCTTTTTTAGTTGGAAACTGTAGCCAGGGGAAGACATATAACCTACGTTTTGAGCATATGACCACGTTAGAGTCACAATTTCCAATTGAATCTGAACTGCAATTGAGTACGACTGGGAGCAACCCAAAAACTTCAAATGTCTGTTTAAATAAACTGCGTAACGGGAATCAAAATTTTGGAAGTATGTAAATCATAAAAAAATATAAAAATATTTTTTTTAATATTTTTTTATGATTGTGCTAATGTTCGCTTTAAGGCAAGTTTGTAGAAGGGACTATTTAGTCTCTTCCACAAATTTTACAAAAAGTTCAAAGCTAATTAAATTTTAATTTAATATTGCATGTATTTACATGCAATAATAAATTTAGTAGAGTTTTTACGGTTACTGCATTTATAATAGCTATGTTCAATTTATGTAATTTTAATTAAAACAAAATGAGAGTTTATTTTGAAATCACAATTTCGTTTCAAAAAGTTTCGAGAGTCTCTTGAGGGCTTTTCAGCGGCAGTCTACTTGATCCTCAAACTGTTGTGTTACAATCTAGGTTAGCTTGCTGTCAGTTTTATTTACGATTTATAAACTGGTATGTAATAAATTTCGTATTATAGAATTTTGATAATTTTGAGAAATTTGAATTAAGAACAGAAAATGCATAGTTTTGGTAAGCGATTCCGCCACGATATCAAACGAAATTATTTAGTTGGAACTCTTCTATCTCATGTTCTACCTATTCAATTTGTAAAATTAGATTTGCGTTATTTGCTATAGTCTATACCATCACGCTAAGACGTACCACGCCCATAAGTGTTCAGCAGTGACACTAAGCGTAGGCGAAAGTTTGGTTAGTACATGATAAAATAATTGATGACAATATAATTTTGAATACGTTATTTCATGATCCATAATCAGTTTATTTCTAATACATACTATAAATGTATTATAACAAAACTAAAAGATACAGTGCTGTAACTATTCGGTATATGTGAGTTTTATTTAAACTACAGGTAAGTGACAGGAACAGATAACGAAGTAATAGCCCTCCTTCTAAATTGAAGCTATCTTCGCTTTTCGATTGTGAATGGACGTTTTAGTTTATGCTTCATTATCTTGAGGGTACGGTAGTGGATTTTTCTCGCTACAAACTTTGGACAGTGATTACTTAACATTTTGAGATTGTTCGTCAAAAGTTAAGAGTAAAATCGAGTGATCTAGGTATAATTATAAATATTTGTCAGGAAGCAGACTAGTAATAAAAAGTGATTTTAATCTACAAAGATAGGTATTCTATCCTAATTTATCATAACTTCATCTAATAATAACTAAGTACATGGGAGACAGAGCTTTACTCGGTAGCTTTTTGCAAAATCAATTTTGTTTTGTAAAATTGCGTTTTGACAGGAAATACAACTGTGAAGTTTAACTTAAAATGAAAAACTCTGTCTGTATACAAAATTTCATCAAAATTGTTAGAGCCGTTTCAGAGATACCCGAAATATGAATATATACATAAAAAAATACGTACATACAAGAATTGCTCGTTTAAAGTAATAAGATAAGATGTGTGAAATCCAGAAATACATTAATTTAACTATTCAACAGCAAGTTAATACAAAAGCGGGTAAATAATTTTATTTTAAATATATTCAGAATTTTTTTCATGAGAACTTCCCAAACGAAGACGGTTTTTTTTTACAGTTCTGTTTTAATACAACTATATTATACATCTAAAGAATATTGTTATTTATTATCTAAATTAATTGGAATGTATCTACACTAAAGTACGTGGAGTTAGATTACCATACTTACTAGCCACTCAAAGTGATGAATTCAACGCGTCTAGTCTTATAGACACATAAAAAATTACTGATTTGATAAAAAAATATGCAATATGTAGTTGAGTTTTTTGCAAAAAAAACATCACATTAATATAAAATACTACTGACGGATGCGGGAAAATAATCCAAAACGTTTTTGATGTTCTGATACGCGGGAAAATGTTCCTAAACGTTTTCGATGTTGATGTAGCTTCGACGTAGCTTACGTCATCAGTAAGATAAGATAAGATAATGCACATTGCCACGGGCATGCCATAAATATATTCCAGAGAACCGATCACCGCCCGAGAAGTTGCTAAAGTAGCGACCAGGGGCTGGGAAGAGGTTTTGCTTCATTAAAATAGATTACTATATATTTTTGTAGTCAAATCAGTAACTTAGTTTTCTAACTATTACAGCTATTCGTAGGCCTATTGGTTTTCTTATTGATATTTAAATTCGTCTCTTTTCACATTCATTCGAACCGTCCCTCGTCGCGTCGTTGCCGGAACTCAAATAATAAGAGATTTTATCATCTCCATTTTAGTAAAATTTGGATAACAGCGTTTATTTAAAGCGTAGTTTTTATTACTAAGGGAGCAAACAAGCTTTTTGGTTCCTTGGTGATAAGCAGCGAAGAGTGCAACTAAACGTAACACTTTGTAGCACCCAAAATTATTATTAGGTATTTTGAATTTAATTACCTACACACTTTTAGTGCTAAGGTATTTAATAAAAATCGAAGATATCAGGCAACACAGAGCAAAACACATGCATATGTGTTTTGCTCTGATATCTGTGCATGTGTATGCATATACACCCACACAAAATGTGGGATATATATATTGAAAGACAAAGGATATATTGTTCTACCGCCCTCTACCTAAAGGCAGGTAACTTTACACAATTTGTTTTTCCAACTACTTCATTTTTAGTGGATGTGGAGTTCTTTTCTGAATTATTCTTTTTCAGTGGTGTAGTAAATACCTTTCAAAGAAAACATTATTCAAGGAAATGTGGGAAGTTATATTACTGAGTATGTGGTACTTAGTTACTCAAGACACTTTTACCCGGAGGATTCTAGTACAATCCTCACCGATATCAACCCTGTTTTCGCTTCGATAAGTTGATAGATGTAAAGTAACGTAAAATAAGGCTTTTTTCTGTATATCACCATATTTGAATAGTTTATTTCTTGTGAATTTACAGCAGATCTGGCTATTATTTATTAATATGCACATTCTATTTTTGAATTTCGAAATACATAAATATAATATAATATATCTACTTTTTTATTTTTAATGCTACGACCGCTTCATAATCTTTACTTGTTCGAAATTCAAATATATATAAAAAGATTTCAATCCATAGCTTAAAAATAATTTTACTTTGATGTTGAATAATTAGTCATTCTATTCAATGGTCAGCACCATTAATATGTGAAAATGTTTAAATATTGACAAATTTAATAAATGTATGTGAACTTACAATGTAAACTTTCTTTTTCGAACTAAATTTCATCATTTATTTTCTTTGTCCTGTCAGGGATACCTTTCTATCCGTTGTCGTACCTCGTGGGGACATGGGACGGACACAGAAGTCCCTAAAGAATTTTAATATAAAATAGGATGTGACACTAACCACGGTGGACACAACTCCACGACTGCTATAGAAAAGTAGTGACCTACTAGTGAAATGTGTACATGATATATCGCCGAGTATGGAATGTAATATTCTGACTACGGAGGTGGGTGCTTAGTGTGCTGATAAACGAAAACTGAAATGTTAAGAAAGCGTTTGAACTTTCATATTAAATTCTGAGGGGCCGGTGACTATTTTATTCGTTTTTGCTAAGTGCAATAAGCACACGATAACCATTATTTGTTAGAGTCAATAGTTCTAAATTGTGTTGGCCTAATACTATTAGCACTAAATGAATATATCAATTTTTTTTTCCACAAATGTCAGGAAATAGGAAAAAAATCCATTGACATCTTTGTACTTTTATTTCGTTACCAGGATAGTCGTCAATGTTGTTTGTCCGTTCGGAACCAAAAACTCTATTTGTACAGTTCAGCTGGACGTTGTCATTCACCTTGTGGTTGCGCTTTAATTAAGTTGCCACAAAGTGTAAATTTAATTTGATATAACGTTACTATAATATGTTAGGCGGCTTTTTACATGTAAGAGGAAGGGTTTTAAAATAATATGTACTAGTAAAGTGTCATACATTACTTGTATTTTGTAAATAGGTACTAAAATGGAATTAGCTCTGAAATGTGTTGGACTAATACTATTAGAACTAAATGTTGGTTTAATACACCGTTAAGCAAGATTAGTATCATATTACACACATTTATGGGTTTAGTGTTATTATTAAGTAAGCATACTATTAGAGTATAGAGTATTGTTTGAAATCGGTTCTGAAAATATCTAGGTACGTGTAATATAAATTTAATCTCAAATCCATTAGCCGAATAAAACCGGCTTTAGGGCGAAATGATCTCAGTGACATTGCTCCAGTTACAAATAAATATAAAAGTAGAAAGGGACGAAGTATCGAATCTGCGATAAATATGTATCACGTAAAAGTAGGTGTTTTAACGGAGAGTGCTCGTAAATAATAAGAAAGACATTAATTTTCATATAGCATTTTATCGACACGACTTATGAGTGACAGTTGCCAGTCAGGACGATTGAACCTATTCAATCATTATTCAAGACTTGAATGGAATGCTGGGCCAAAGTAAAACGCCGATACATAATATATTTTGTCTATACATCTTTTGACATTCGCCAGAAACTCAAACAATATTAACAATCTTCTGTTTTTTTATTTGTTTGTTACTCTATGCGTTATATAAAAATGGTCGATGTTTTATCGATATTACCATGATATTGCTCGTGACGCCTGCTAGGTACTGAAACAATATTTATACAACCTCCTTTACAGTTTTTACGGTATTATGAGATAAATACGGAGATGGACAATAGTGTTATATTTTGTAAAACCATATTAAAAAAAGAAAACTACTATAAAACCCTCTAGGCACACTAGAGATGGCCTGGTGGTCGAAATTCGATTATAATTCTTTAAGCTTTGAATATTTTGTTTTATTTCTTTGATCAGTGTAACTTGAACTATCTTTGACTTTCCGTACATAGATCAACATTATGTACTAAACCCTTGTAGCTTTTTGCAGCCGTTTTCAGATAAATAATTTAAAAAGAAATAACTATGTGATCCAATTTTTTAGTGAAACCTTCTTTAGGCACGTTTGTGCACTTTTGCTATGGGGAAAAAGCACTGAACTCGTGACTGTCACGCTAATGATACAAAATATATATAGATCCACTAGAGGGCGCTAATCTAAACATTGAGTTCTGTCAGCTGAGTAATTAATGTCACCAACCTGCTAATGTGACGTTTTAAGTTCGTCGTTCCGTTTAAGTTTTCACTTCTGTCGGCAGTCCCATGACTACCTATTTTTTTTTATTGATATCATTCATTAGAAACATAGGAAAAAATGATTCTTAACTGTTTTGTCTTGCATAATAATATATAGATAATTTCTGCAGCCAAGCTAAACGATTCGTGGGCTTCGCAAGTGTACCAGTAGGGCGGGGTTCGAATCCGCAAACTCTTGATGCACGGCAGAGTAATTTAAAAGACGGTAGTCGTCTTGTAAATGGCTTCTTTTCCGGTCATAGAGATTGACATTAATACCCATTATTGTATTTTATCAGTTCAACTCGTGACACTTTCTAGAATCTAGATATACTAGGTATCGAACAGTACAATACAACCTTCTATTCAGTTTTTTTCGGTTCGGTTATTCTTTGCTGAAGTAGTACTGAGATAGACAATAGCACCTATTGTATTTTATCAATAGAAATCGTACGCTTGCCTGTCTCAAACAGTATCTCAAAATATTATACAATCACTTCTTATTTTTTATTGTAGATTATATTGGACCGAAATACAACGTGTCTGTCTGTTCAATATATACAATTTTTCAGTTCAGCTTGTTGTTGTGCGTTCAACAAATCGCATTATTTTAATCCAATATTAATACTTTCTGGATATTAAAGCCTCCCTTACAGATCCCTTACTTTTGGCCAAAGTTATACAATGAGGAATATCATTTTTAATTTTCGTTTTTTTCTTAACCTTTTTTTTTTTTTTTAAAGATTAGTAACGTGGGTAACACATTACTAGTAATCTCGTTAACCCCTCCAGCTAAGCTCAACGCTTGTGTTAGGAGTGGATTCACGACGGTAGTGCACTGAGTGGGGTTCGAACCCGCAACCACTTGATCGCAAGTCCGACGTCTTAGCCATTACGCTACCGCCGCTTCTTATCTCCTTATTGTCATTGACGAAGTTATTAAGGGCAGCTCAGAAGTATCTCATTCTCAAGCCGAACCTTTAGATAGCCGATGCTCATATTTTTTATATCGTTATATTACTACGGTGTTGCCATCCATTCGTTTTTGTTGTGTTTAAATTTAACAGTCAGAGCAGGTATTTGACCGGTTCACGCTCTTTACTGTCTAAGCTTAGAGTTGCGATAAAATTATATATATATATATCTATAATATAATCTATGAATATAGATTCTTGAGATCTTATAACTTTTAAATCATTTTTTATTTTATTATTTATTCTGTTTACGGGTTTATACTTTTATGGACAAGTCAACTCATACAAAATTGGCCTCGAGATCCTTACAAACAACGAAAAATTTTGCGTATTATATATTAAATTTTTTTTTATGACATGTATTATTATTACTTTAGTCAGAAAACCAGGCCTTTTTTACTAAATAGTCAGAAACAATTGAAGAGTTAAAAAATATATTATATTAAGTAAGCAACAGCTTGTTGTTAAAGTAATCTTCATTTTAATAATGCCAAAACGTTATGTTCAAATATGTGTATTCGTGAAAAAGATTCTCAATTGCTTAGCTAAGTAATTCATGCGAATGTAAAGGTATAGGATTGGAATTAAAGCGCCCAATTAATTCGGTTGGGGAGGACTTAACCCGTGTTAGTCGACGGAGGGAGAAACGAGCACCTTTGTTGCCCTATTTATATAAAGTAATTTTAGTCTTTACTTACACGTATCCACTATAGCGCGGATGTTCTTTTTTCTGGTTAATAAAACGCGAACATAATTCTGAAAAATCCCAATTATTCATACCCTTTTTCTTTCGCACGTATTGCTAGCGTCAAGTTACATGTGATATTCACATTTTACTGACTATTTTCGTTTTTTAAAAACGAACGAACTTTAAAGATAAAAATAGAAAAAAAAAACAGGACCCAGGAGATAATATAGTGTCCAAAAAGTTCACAGAAAAAATATAGGACCCTCTATTATTTCTTTAAATATTTTTTATCGGTACCACTCATCGCCCTCGTCACGTTTTTCCAATATCGTAGAAAAAAAAACCGGTCAAGTGCGAGTCGGACTCGCGCATGAAGGGTTCCGCACCATCGTACAAGAAAGAAAGCAAAAAAAAGACGTTTCTAGTAAGGGTGCCCCCTTTAATTTTTAATTTATTTATTTTTATTATTTATTGTCATACCGGCAACAGAAATACACATTCTGTGAAAGTGTCAACTGTCTACCTATTACGGATCATGAGATATAACCCGCTGATAGACAGACGGACAGCGGAGGCTTAGTAATAGGTAATAGGGTCTCGTTGGGTACCCTTCGGGTACGGAACCCTAAAAAAGTACACACGGAAGAGTTGTACAGTTGTCAATTCTTTTTATACCGTTATATCGATCGCGCCTGTTTTCAGTGTTGCATGTTAAACTATTAGTCTCCATACACAATAACCAGTTGCAATGTAGCTTTGTTTTTTTTAAGTTATCTAAAGAAAACCAGATAAATGTTTAGTTCTGAATTTATATACTCGTGTGGTATAAAAGAAAAAATCAAATTAAAATTTACTGAAGTTGACTCCCTACGTTTTACGTTTGTTTAATAGAACTTTAAGGACAAATGGTACACAGAAGTAGGCAGTTTTTCTTAGAAATCTTACTATTATTTTGACTAATCATATCTTCTTAAGTTCAAAGTAACTACTACTACTATTAGTAGTAAGCAAGGACTATTTTAAGAATGCGGTAAATATAACATTATGCGAGATTTAGACATGTACATTGTACATCTAAAATCAAAGTAACCACCTATCACTACATCACTATATATTATAAAACAAAGTCCCCCGCCGCGTCTGTCTGTCTGCCTGTCTGTCTGTTCACGATAAACTGAAAAACTACTGAACGGATTTTCATGCACTTCTCACTAATAGACAGAGTGATTCATGAAGAAGGTTTTGGCATATAATTTGTACCCGTGCGAAGCCGGGGTGGGTTGCTAGTTATATAATATATTCCTATAGACCAATATGACTGGCCTGTTGGTCTAGTGGTTAGTGACCCTGACCGCTTATAGGTCGAGGGTTCGACTCCCACCTGAGTCTGGGTGTTCTTTGTGTCCGTTGTTTCTATGTTTGTAAAGTCCCCCGCGACACAGGAGTAATTCCTAATGCGGGAGTTGTCTTTTTACAAGAAAAAAAAAATGAAACTGTACACTTAATTAACAGCTGTAATATTCATGCAAATAGTCTTTAAATTAATATAGCATTTTTTTTTTCACAAATGGCAGGAAATAGGAAAAAAATATATTGCCATCTATGTACTTTTATTTCGTTACCAGGATAGTAGTCAATGTTGTTTGTCCGTTCGGAACTAAAAACTCTATTTGTACAGTTCAGCTGGACGTTTTCATTCACCTTGTGGTTGCACTTTAATTAAGTTGCCACAAACTGTAAATTTTATTTGATATGACGTAAATGTAATATGTTAGGCGGTTTTTTATATGTAAAAAGAAGGGCTTTAAAATAATATGTACTAGTAAAGTGTCATACATAACTTGTATTTAGTAAATAGGTACTAAAATGGAATCAGCTCTGAAATATGCTTGTTGTACTATAAAGGGACGATTCAGATTTATAATTTTCTGGAGTGCCATTGATGATCATATTTTCACTGTCTAGCGTAACTAAGAATGAAAAATAATTATGCATTAAGAATATTTAATCTATTGAAAGGGTATAAAACCTTCAAAGATTGTTTAAAAGCTTCTTTTCAAGCTTTATTCTTCGTAAAGTAACAGTAGAGAAATCGACAAAGAGAGAAAAATTGGCCGTAGCCCGCAGTGATGTAGTGACACTATATTATGTATGAACATATTACCTACGGTTCCTTTAACGGCAAGAAAGTAAACTGTACGAATATTTCAGTAAAAAAATATTTGTTAGAAGATAATCAACTTGTCTATGATTTTGTTTTCGCCTGTTTTGTTTTCGTCTGTTTTGTTTTCTATATTTTTTAGTATTCAATCTCCTTTATGATATTATTTACATTATATATGTTTTACACTTCATAAGTACATGCAAGCAAAAAAAAAATTACCCACTTAGATATTTAGTGTATTTTAAAATTAATCGTGTTGTGTGTATAAGCATTATTTGTGGTCCATAAATATTACAGAAAAATAATTTTACTTATAATTTGTTCTAAATGTTTGTTTATTGCATCATACAAGAATTTACTTTTCTAATTTCTAATTCGTATGTACTCAGAATGTTAAATGTGTAACAAAGTTTATTGTGAGACTTTAATTAACTGTTGAGTAACTTTTTAATGGCGCGGTATGAAGTAAATGTGCGAACATCGTGAACATGAATCCTTGTCACATTTTTTGAATTTCAAAACTCTCGGCTTGGAAATTTAAAATATAACAACAGTGAGGAAGCTGTCATAAAATCGGTCTTTGGTGCCAATTTAATTTTTATTATACGCCATTCACAAACGTTGAGGGTGGTGAAATACTGTTCTAATTTTACGTCTTAAGAAAGACGGATCTCTCTGAAATTGAACAAGGGCTTTAGTAAATTGCTAAAATATATAACAATATATACTACTTCCATTGTTGGTAAAATAAAACCTCTTTGATCTTTATTAACTATGGTTAGTACTGGCGCAATATACAAATGCAGACCAATAAAAATTAAATTATAAATAATAAAAATTTTAATAGGTGTATTTCAGCCATGGGTAAATGATATTGAAGTAATTACATGGAGTCGCATGGCCGGTCGTTCTATAATAACACTTTAATTATTAATGTAATCAAAGGTTAATTAGGTTGGTATGGTACTTACCTATATGTTCATGTTAGTGAAGAAATATAATGCCTGCCATTTTAAATTTCATGAGCAAATGCTTTACTATAAATCGTTATGTAAATTTGAATAAAAGTTTGCTTATCAATTACAAAATTTTAATAAGTTTAGAATTGCTGACAACTGTAGATATCAAATTCAATGCTAATGACTTTTCATGGAATAAATTATATTTTCATGCCAATTTCAAGCGGATGAATTTTAAATGAATGAATATTGTGCAACAAAATTTGATGTTAAACATTCCAATGTTTATGTTACATTTTAGCTAAACTAAACTAACTTTTGGATGGCATATATATCACTACAGTAAATATTTGTGGCGTGTACGGCAACCGTTCTAATAAAGAACTATACACTCATTCTCAGTTGACCTGCTTGAATTTAGCCGCGAGAGGCCTCGAACTGTACGTTTTTATAACTAAAATAATGATGAGGTTCAAGGGCACGCAATGCCATGGCAAATGCAGGAATATTGCTAAACCCTGATAGTGACAAACGTTTAACTTAATTATTCATTGACATGCGCAACCGTTCGAAAAACTTAACTTCAAGCCGGTCAACTTTGTTAGACACAATGGCTTGCGTCTCAGTCTCGTAGCTTGTGCGGCTTTGTCTCTCGTAGCAGACAGCTCTACGACGTTGGTGTCCTGTAAATTTTACTACTTTTGTCTCGAAGGTTTCTTCCTCATCCAGCCCGAGTTCATATGTGTGCGTGAATGTATTTTGACTCCTCACACATTGTGAATGGCACATTAATATATTGTTCTCCCCATGTTCTTCTTGCTGTAACTTTTGCTAAATGTTCCAATATCTAAAAAAAAAAGTAAATGCAAGAATAACAAGAACAATCATGTTTTTAATTTGCTACGTCATCTTGTTTTTATATTCTTAGTTTACTATTTACGTAGTACAAACTATTTAACAACTATTTTACAAACTATTTTAATTATACATACTCAATGTGTGGGTGCGTAATACGTCTCTGTCTACCTGTAGGCAGATGCGTATTAGGGTACAATACGATCGTGGCGGTAAAACCCGTCATTGAGGATTGGCTGGAGAGGTGGCATGGCAGCCTCTCCTACCGGATGACGCAGGTACTTACTGGACAATGGCAACCCGTGGGGGTTTCCACACGTAAAAAAAAGGCGTATGAAGTACAGAGATTTTTAGTCTATTGCCGTCCACCAGGCACAATGGGAATTTAAAGATGGGAAAATTGGGAGTATATTGAAAGGGAAAGGTAGGTAAGAAGGGAAGGTAATGGATGGAAAGAGATACTGCTTATATGGATGGATGGGGTGTGTAAAGAACAGCTCAAGCAGGTCAGGGTCGCAAACCTGTAACTCGTACTGGCTGTTGCCGGGAAGTCCAAGCCCTCTAACAGCTTTTTTTTTGTACAGGGGGCAAATGAGCGGACGCCCTCACATGATGGTAAATGACTACCGCTTGAGGGCACCTGCAACTCAAGTGTCACAAGTGCGTTGCCGGCCTTTATGGTGGGTGTAGGGAAAGGGTGGAAGAGGAGGAAGGGAGGGGAGAGGGAATAGTTAGGGCCTCCGGTATCTTCCTTCACTCGCCGAAAAGCAATACAAGCATTGCTTCACTGCCGGTTTTCTGTGAGGCCGTGGTATCACTTCGGTCGAGCCGGCCATACGTGCCGAAGCATGGCTTTCCCACGGTTGAGATTACACATATTCGGCAGGGGCGTAGCTACCGCCGTATCAGCCGTATCAATGATACGGGGCCCCCGGGCTACAGAGGCCCCTAACGTGTGTAAGCAAAAAATTGTAAAATGTTATCCACAATATCACTTAATCTCGTGCTTCCCGGGAAAAAACAAATAAAAAACGATCATACCTGCCTATAGAGTTTTCACTTTAGAAATAACAAGAGTCAAAAAACTAATCTCTTTTTTCCCGGGTTAAGCGTGCGCCCAAAAGTTGGCAACAT
This sequence comes from Euplagia quadripunctaria, assembly GCA_963859945.1. Classification (NCBI taxonomy): domain Eukaryota; kingdom Metazoa; phylum Arthropoda; class Insecta; order Lepidoptera; family Erebidae; genus Euplagia; species Euplagia quadripunctaria. Next base: position 22,667,193 of record OY982561.1, read on the forward strand.
CCTACATCGGTTTCGGATTTCCCCGTTTAAAGCATTTTTATTTCTTTTGTGAGAAATCTTTACCCTTCGTTTGGGCTCCCCAAATAATTTTGATACAGGGCACCTCCAAGATACGCTACGCCACTGATATTCAGAAAAACATCTTATAAAACTTAGATATAGATAATTATTGTAAAAGGTACCTTAATTAACAATTCATTTGTATGTAACCCTTGCCACAAACCAACTGTAGTTAACAGGTATGCTAAACAGACATTACCTTTGACGTTCTAACTTTTTAAGGTCCTTACGGAGCATGTCCTTTGTTACACCTCGTTACCGTAATGAGGTAGAGCAAGGAATATGTTCCACTTCAAAAGTAATGAGTTTCTTTAAAGAGTTGTTTTTTTATGGGTTTTTGTGGCCTTCATTAAAGCAACTTTGTTTTCAATGAAACCATTTAAGTTTTATGATCATGCAATACTTGTGAGCTCGGATTTGTTGAGCTGTTTTCTGTGTATAATTTTCTATAATTATATTTATTTCCTCAGTTCATTTATGTTTTCAGTTTTGTAATGGGAAGCAAGTCCTCGGCCTATGATAACCTAATTATATTTTTAATTACCTACCAAATAAATCGTCACGCGTAACAATATCCTCTTGTCCTTATGTTCATGAAATAATTTAATGAATAACTCATAATGAAAACTCGTATAAGTACGTCTTTGTATTCAGTTTTAGGGCAGCTTCATTTACACCTTAAAATTATTTTATCTACTTCTTATGCTAAATATAGCGTAAGAAGAATTTAATAAAATCACCACTTTAAATACTGAGTAGACCTGCATGAAAAAAAATGTTTTGGCCAACAAATTCATATTTTAACATCAGCAAATTTGGGCAGGCCTCATTTATCTGCCGTAAAATAAACTCGTGTGTAACACAAATGAATTTTTCTATGCGAAAAAAGATATAAGGTGTTGTTTTTCATTGAATGTGGTTTCCATTGTGTTTGCTTGATGCTTGGGTTTTTAGGTCAACAAAGTATTTTTTAAATTGTACTCGGCTGATTGCGGGTTTACAGTTTTGTGTGATTTAGAATTTGAGTGTGTACACATCAAATAATGTTTTACAAAATGTTTTTTTCCGACCAATTCACAGCGACACAATTTCATTAGCTTATACTGGGCGAATTGGGCGATTGTCATCGCGCAGTGGCGCAGAGTGACGATGTTCTAAGGTTCGTTTACCATTCAGGGTTATTAAAGGCTTTTCAAGAAGTAGGTTCAGTAGCATACCAGAGGTTGCAATTCTGCTCCATACAGTGAAAATTGGCTCACTGTTTATTACTTGGCGTCCTTGACTGAAAAAAAGTCAAAAAATGTTAAAATTAAATATAAAGTTTACAGCGTAATAAAAAAAAATCTAAATGATAAGCGTTATTGCTACTCCGCTTGTTGAGATCTTATATAATTTTAACTTTCCACAATAAAGAAGATACAGTAAGACAACATATCTATGTTTATCAAATTGGAGTGGCAGTTTGTGTGATTTAGATTAGATTTAGATATACAATTCTTCTGCTTTATAATACGCAAGGACGAGGCCTACGGGTTGCGGGTTGTCTACTCGTGGTATAAATCATGTGCATTAAATATTAATATTCCATGGGTACGTAAATCCATTTACAAAATTAATATTTAGTGCTCCATATTTCATGAGGATTGACATTTAGAAATAAAGTTTTGACACGCAATTTCTATACTTATATCATAATAATATAAAGAAGGTTTGTACTTAACAATACTATGAGTCGAACCAGAACTTCGTGTAAGGTGGATAAGCTTGGTAACGGGCGAGTGTTTATAGGCTTTATAGGTATTAAAATAAAAATAAATAAAAAATAATAAAAATATGTTGTGGTAGTGGGCTGTAACCTTGTTTGCGAACTCGTATAAAAATGATGATTTCTTGAAGTTATGTTACTTCATTAAATAACTAGCTATAGGCCTTGGGTCCGTTCGCGTAAAAGTTATCTATCTCTCGGGGACAACAGTACTGTTTTTTGGATTTAAAGTAGTCTATGTCCTTTTCTCTATCTCTGGCAATGTGTATGAAAAATTTCATGATAATCGGTACGGGAGTTAAGACGTGAAAGCGGAACAAATAAACTCACTTTCGCATTTGTAATATTAGTTAGAATTTCAAATACATATGTCGCAGTGTACCTATTATTTATCTTTTTATGGCACCACCAATAGAGAATGTCATAAATCCAGTTTATAAAAAAAATATTGAAATCGGACAACGTGGTAAAAAATTCCTCGAATATGTGTGTTAATAATGAAGATTTTCTTTATTATTTAATGGTTTATTTGAAACACAAAATTAAATGACTGGCAAATGGACCCAAAATGTATATTATCTTGATTGTTTAAATACTCAAACCATTGTGATAATTTCACAATGGTTTCGACAACATTTAACAAAACATAAAAAATGTTATATATAACAGCAAGTCACTTTATAAAGTTCTCCTACAATCTACTCCGTAATACTTAGATTCCGTAACAAATTTCCTACAAGAACTCCTACCTTAAAGGCCGGTAATGCACTTGTGACGTTTGAGTTGCAGACTTGCAGGTGTCCCTAAGCGACGGTAGTCACTTCCTTATTAAAAAAATACATATTAGATTAAGGTAAAATTAACAATTTTTTTCGTAATACCTTAAGGTGTGCAACATACCAGTGTTACTGCATACAATAGTTTCAAATCAACTATAATTGTTTACAAGAACGCAAATAATGTATAGCGTACATTACTGATAGGCACCTTTATTAAGGTTTCCCTCATTATACTGGGCCGCCGCCAACTTGTTTCATTGTTGTATTTGTTCGGAGCGACTTTCTGACCTCCGGAAACCCTTCAGCTACTGAGGATATCGGTAAACTAAAGTTGGGCTAGAGGTCAGAGCTTTCAAGCTTAACTATTATAAATATTTTATTTAGACGTATTTGTCATCAATATAATTTGATTTAGATGTATCACACTCTGAGGCTTCAATTTCAATTCTATATTGCTCTCCATATTTATTACATGTTGTTGCAAAAGAATAATATAAAAACCCGGCAGTGAAGCAATGCTTACATTGCTTTTCGCCGAGTGAGTGAGGCTACCGGAGGCCCTAACCCTTCCCTCCCCCCTTCCCATACTCCCACCTTAAAGGCCGGCAACGCACTTGGTGACTCTTGAGTTGCAGGTGTCCATGGGTGGTGGTAGTCATTTACCATCAGGTGACACGTCTGCTCGTTTGCCCCCTATATAATAAAAAAAGACCAAACATGAAACCTGTCGGGTACAGCAAAATAGATAGAAGGGAAGAAAGGAAGGAGCCATTGGTATAATTTTTATAATATTGCAGCAATAATTAAACGTAATAAGTAATCAAAAATGTGAAGTACCTAGATTCTATCTTTTCAAATTTTTTATCTATTATTTATATAATAATAATTATTATTTTTTTGAAAGGTAAATTTTAAATTATTATAGGTATATTAAACTTGTTTGGTTATAATTTGTCATTTAAGTATTCATTTATGTTATAATAGTTTTTGTTGAGGACAAATTGTCTTAATTTATTAATAAAACTTCTATCTTTATACCTATGTTAAAAGGCAAATGGCCTTCCGTTTATCTATACTTTGCTTCTATATTTTATTCTTTTTTTTTTTCTCCCATTTGGTTATTTATTATGTGAAGCTGAAGCTTAAGCGTCACGTAAGATCTCTTCAATAAGCAGTCATCTTACAGCTCCGTGTCACTATAGATAGGTTTTCGGTCCATCTGGTTTGGGTACAACCTTTTCTTCGTTTTCCAATCCGTGGTCGTGTGTACTTATTATTTTTAAAACGACCTGTGATAATTTATTGATGACTTATGAAGGGATTCAGACAACTTTAGTGTCTCGAGTAGTCGTTTAGTGATACTGCTGTTGATCCTAGCCTCCATCCCATCTCCAATGAATTAACAATTTTGAGGATCCGACCAGTCCGGTAGAGGAGTTATGTTCATTTACTATTGTATGTCTGGAAAGGCACTTATTTTCGTATAACATAAAAAATAAGTGGCTTTTAGGGAGGCCTCGTAGCTAAATGGCTATGGGGTAGATCATCGATCGTGTTAAGTAGCGTAACATCAATCTCAATAACACTGTATGTAAGTTAGTCACGTTAATTCGTTTCCCTTACAAATATAGGTGGTATTGGTAAAGAACCATTGTCCAGTCGAACTTAAAAAGGTATTAGTAGGAATAATAAAAACTTATTCGCGTTCATGTTTATGGTGTATGCTAGCTGCCAAGTATAAACATTTTTATAGAAAGGCGGCCAAAATAATATTTACTCTATCACCCATGGGACATATACAGGATGAAAGTAGGTTTTCGTATCGTAGTATTCGTTTAATAGCTTCGACGAAGGTCATCTAGTGTTAATATTAAAGTACTTTTACCGACTTTTTTATAGACGGACGTTGGTTTAGTAAAAAATAAGTTGTTTTAGATAATGACGATAGTAGATTTGGAATTGATGACAGATGGAACAGTAGGTTACAGGCTACCGCATTCCTCCCAAATGATTTGCGTAGGCGCTGCCAAAGCTGCCAAATTACATGTCATGAAACCGCACAATCTGACAAAACATTAACCTGAGACCTCAATGTCTATTGCGTATAAAATGAGTTAGGACCAAAAATGAAACGCATCACAAGTGCATTACCAACGACGTGTTTTTTTTTGGTTCAGTTCTTTAAATTTTGGCCCGAGACGTATAATCGCAAACGGTAAATTGAAATCGGTAGTAGTTTCGATGTAGAAATAATGGATAAATAACATCGGATACATAGAGGTTTGGCACCGTATAAACTTATTTTCACCAAAATCGTGTCGTAGCTTGTGAATTGGATTATCGCTTGTTGTGAAAAGTGGATCCTGTATGATAATCGAAACTCGATGACAACTCGCTGCTCGCATGCTTACCTAGCGTTGACTCGAGTCGACTCGTTGCCGCGTAGACTCGAGTCGAGTCCCGAGTGGACCACTAATATAATATTAATATGTCCAGTAGTGAACAAGCAGTGGCAATAAGCTTTTTTTGTAAAATCTTTAATTTTCTTTTCATCACGCGTGACAGCTATGAGAGCCAATTCACGGTTCATAAAATTTGACATAACGAAACACACGTGTAGACCTAGTGCCAATCGTTGACAGTTTCGGACTCGGACAGATCGGTCGTAAGCTATTTGCTTCTGCGGGTTCCTTAAAATGATTGAGAAATTTCCTACTAACTGCCACCAAAACTGCCCTTGAAAATTCACTCCTTCTTCCAATTCTTGACTATGCGCGGATGCCAGCTATCCAGACCTCACCGAAAACCAATTAGATAAACTACAGCGCCTTCAAAACTTTTGTATTAGATTCATATTTGGACTGCGTAAATATGATATATTCTTCTACGATTTGAGTTCCTTCACGATATTCATACGAAGTTTTTACGATCATCAGACAATCTGATATTAAAAGTGTCGGTGCATTCAACAACTTTCTTTGATAAATAATTTATGGTTTTCTCCGTTCGTTTGTGGAATGCACTACCAATACAAATTCGGCAAACTGAAACCCTTACAGCCTTTAAAAAATTCAAGTAACATTATCTGTCACTGTAATACTATCATTCCATTTTTTACCGTAACTAAGATCTAAATTGCTATCTATAATACTATGATATTATCTCTACTAAGTACCTGTATATGTGTATGAATGTGTATGTATATGTATATAAGTATAAAAGTATTTGTCTATATCTCGAAATTAATATTATCTCCATCCTAAGGTTGTCTGGTAGAGATCGCTTTTAGCGATAATACCGCCCATTGTACTCTGATTTGTACAATGGGCGAGATAATTAACAACAATTTTTCAACTGTATTTTATTAATGGTGTATAATAAAGATTATTCTATCTTCTATCTATCTATCTATTCTAGTCCGGAAGTAGTAGTATTGAAACTCGTGAACACGAGATATCCACGTGACGTTTACTGGTGACAACGCGGCGTCCACCCGTGGACCACCCGTCGACAACGTGTTGACGCCGAACGACGGGGTGGTCCTGGTCGGTGCCGGGTGGCACTAATGAGCTATGACCTTTATACGAACAGCTGGACAGGCTGAATATTTCCTATTTCGTCATGGTACGCTAACGTTTAAAGGTTAGAATATATTTTTGATTTCCGACCCCAAGGCCAGTTAACAACCATCCGGTGTTTCTATGATGACAGATCAATAGGAGGCGACAGGCTACCCGCATGGCCGAGCCTGTCCAATTACAAGTGAGGGGACCGAAGAATTAACCGAAGCTTTATCAATTTTTGTGCGAAATGATTGTGTTGAAAACATAAGAAATTGATATCGAGTAACTAACTTGTTACAATCCCTCACATTACTTGTAATCTGTCCTGCCTGTTATCCCACTAATATTATAAATATGAAAGTTTGGATACATGGATGGATGGATGGATGATTTCTTTCACGCAAAAACCACAGAACCGATTACGATGAAACTTGGTATGTAGATAGCTAGAGACCTGGATTAACGCATAGGCTACTTTTTATACCGATATTCCCACGGGATCGGGACTTACGCGGGTGACACCGCGGGGCACTGCTAGTATAATATTAAAAACGAACCGACTGCGTTAAAAATCCTAATTTAAAATTCTCTCTCAATATTACAAATGCAATATTGAGTTTACTTATTACGCTTTCACGTCTTAACTACTGAATAGATCATCATGAAATTTTGCAAATACATTGCAAGGGGTGCAGAAAAAAACATAAGGTAATTGAACAACACCTCATATGTGGAAATCCGTCAAACGGTTTATGCTGTAAAGTATGCCAAAGAATTAAACATACCTACATTGTCATGCATACGCTCGAAAAATATTATTCTCCTTCGGCAGTCTGGTAAAGACTTTCGCTTTATTATATACTAGCAGCGCTCCGCGGTTTCACCTGCGTAAGTCCCGATCCCGTGTGAAAATCGGGATAAAAAGTAGCTTATATGTTAATCCAGGTTTCCAGCTTTCTACATACCAAGTTTCATCGCAATCGGTTCAGTAGTTTTGGCGTGAAAGAGTAACAAACATCCATACATCCATACATCCTCACAAACTTTCACGTTTATAATATTAGTAGGATTCACGGAATACTAACAATAGAATAACCTAGCCTTCTCGGTGTGAATTCCGATATCAATGTGACCTCTTTATAGAATTAATAACAGAATTCCTTTTTCTGTGATTACGATCGACTGAACATTACTGAGATACGAAACAAATCATCGAAGAATGCTGTATTTTCAAGAGATACCTCTTTTCTAAACATTCAATAATTTGTTACTGTGACTACCTTATAAATGTATTGCTGTTTATATTCAACGAAAAATTCTGGCAACATCAACGCGTATTACTATATTGTAGACAATTATAGTATTTCTAAATGTTTACTAACACGAGTATTTTGGATTAAACTTTAGAGTCTGCCAGTAAAGTTAGTTATCCATTACTAGTATCCACGTTAATCCCTCTAACTAAAGTGAATGTAACATAAACATAAGTTAGGAGTTCGTTTACATCGGTAAAATACTGGGTGATGATTGAACCCGCAATCTTTTAACCTTCAACCCATACACAACAAAAATAAAAAAAAACGGTATTTGTCTGTCCAGCCAAAGATCTTTTTAATATACGTTAAAATAGTGGATTCTTTAGAAACTGATAAAATTGAGTTTGGTGACGTCATCCTTTACTGATCACAACATTTACTTTCAATTTTAGTATAAGTAGTCAAAAAAAAAACCATCAGAAAACCATGAGAATAGTGACGACACCATGTTTTTATAACAGTGGCACTCCGTTCCTGAAAGGCTGATCAAAGTATTGCGCAACAACTAACAGAGCTATCAAATCAATTTGAGTTCTTGAAACGTTGATCAAAGAGAAATTTACTAACAACTTTCAAACATTCGAATGGCATAAGACGTAAAATTTTGCAGTAAAATTTAACATGCTCTAATAATTGATCAAATCAAAGTGCTAAATCATGCTTTCAGCAATTCATTTACTTACAAGAGATTTGACATACGCGACCAGCCTTTCAGAAACGCGTTAATTTAATTAAATCTGTTAAATAATTTATTTTATCTGTAGGAAACTCCCCATTGTTTTTCTTCAGTGCAAGATCGTTTGGAAATGCGGTGGTAAATCCGATATCTTAGGTGAAAAGGTCGACTTCTAAGTATACCCGCACAAGACGCTTGAAGAGTCCAATAAAGTGCCGCTTTATATATCTCTTTAGCAAAGCTAAATAGGAATCACTACAGAGGTAGTGTTTGAATTCTCAATCTGTGAGTTGCTAGGTAACGAGTTCAGCGGTTTACCTATTGTTACATTCTGCTATTGTTTGGTCTGGAGACATTTGGTGAGCAACCAATGTTACTGGGCGAAATGTTATAATTTAATTTGGTATTAAAGCGAAGATTATTAAGGGTGTTACAGAAAGGTGTGGTAGTTTAAATTAATCTTGAAAAAAAAATGGATGGATGGTTTTTTTTCCTTTGGAAAATGTTTTTTTTTTATGTGTGGGTGCACATTCCTAAACAATATATTGTAAATTTTCATATCGGTTTCAATGATTTGGTTTCTTTATTTTTTTTTGTAAACATTTTCAGAAAAGTCTGGGCTTTCCATCAATATTCTTGGTATTAAATATCCATAGTTTCATTCGTGTCAGCCCTCTCTCGCGAAATATTCAGCTTTATCCGTCAATTTTCAAGTTTAATTTGTCAGTTTCAAAAATAATATTTCAGTTCAATTAAAAATCATGATTTTTTTTCTTAAATTGTTGGCCCTTGCCGTATTTACGAGGTTTTTTATACGTACTGTACATAATATAATATTGATAACTTCGAAGAGGGATCGCGAATTAGTTTTAATCGAAGAATAATAGAAATGCACCTCGGTGGCATTCAAATATTTGAAAATGAAACAGCACATTTCAATTCATAGAAAAATAATGGCGTCAATCGTCATTTAACACTCTATTGTGGTTCAGTGAGTAGATAATCGCGATAGACAGCTTGTTGTTGATCTTCGCAAAATTGTGACACACGAGTGGTTTCGATGTGGCGTCCTCTAGTTTGTATTCCATCCATGGCATTAGACATACATGGTTTGATTTATGTTTGTCAATCCCGGGTGGTGAAATACCATCATGGTGAAACGAACGGTCTTGACTACGTCTTGTCTATGTTCTGTTAGAGATTCTTTTCTAGTTTACAAGCAAAAATTTGCTCTCCCTGCCCTTAATTCGGTATATCACGTCTACAACTGTCAGCTGTCAGCAACATTCCCGCCTACATTTTCTTATAATCTTACACATCAACCTTTTCAAGGGGCTACTAAATTCAGTATTTAATTTCAGAGTTATATGTTAAATATAGCTTATTAAAGACTAGCGTTTAAAAATACTAATAAATAAATAGGGAAGCTTTCAGTTTTAATGAACACTTGGTGAAGGCAAGGCCATGCTTTTTTATCGTTTTTAGTTTCGTACATACATACGCACATTATTTTGTCTTACGACAGCAGTCGTTGAAACGACGAATTTGTAAGATGAAGTAATGTAATGCATTTCTTTTTTTTCCGCAGATCAAGTTGAAGTTAATTCTATGATCTGAGGGTTCAACCCACTTGATCGCAAGTTCAAGTTTAATACATCACCAGTCACGTTTATCAGTCCAAATAACAATATAATACTATTTTTTGAAAAAGAAGTATACATTGAAATCTTTGAAATTTCGGGAATCTCCGTTGTCTTAGGTTAATTACAAATAAAACTTGAACTTTGACTCGGTGTATCTTACATAGTTTAAGATTATTAAGTAGATAAAACTTTAACATCTGTCATTTAGCGTTATCCTTGAGTTCGTATACAGACAACATTCCTGAATAGTTTGTCACATGCTGTTAAACATCGGCCTAGTGAGAGTAGCTTGTAACCACCACGGTCCAGTGACTACGACATCCATACCGCGAGCCTAGTTATATAACTAGCTTATTGGAGCATTGGAGTTCAAGATGGACGGTAAACTTTGTATGGTGATGATATGATGAAAAAACCTTACATATTTTATTTCAATTACTTTTGAAACAGATCTTTTATTTAATTATTTATTAATAATATAATGAATACTCCATAGGAATAATACAGCCTTGATAAATTCTATTTACCCTCTACCTGAAGGCAAGGTAAAAAGCTTATTCGGGTAAGATGGATTGAATCACGGACATTGTTTTAATTGAATTAGGCAATAGTTACTTCCTTCCTTACTTGATTTATGGGTATGTAAGATTCTTATAAAGATATAATTAAAACTTATTTTGAATTAAAAGGCCGATGTTAGTTTAGATCCGGCTCGAAGGACCACAATCACAAAACTAACGAATAAAAAATGATATTTTACTTAGAGAACGACAGAGAGTGATACATCTGCTTAAGTTTATAGCCTTGATTGTAGGAAAGGCTTAAATATAAATAAAGTAAAAGTGCGCGTCAGCTTACTCAGCATTACTTACAGTCCTCTGCAGATTACCCCTTCTCGTAAATATTGCTGTGGATGTTACATTTGTTCGCTTTTTCTCCTCTTTGTCCTTAATTTTTCGTGTATCCAAAAGCCCATTGTCCGTAATGACAGCAATATTTTTTAAACTTTTTTGTGATTTTCTCTAGGTTTAACTTACGTACGTGGCCTCACCGATTGATCTGATTTCGAGATTGTAATTTATTACATTGTGTTTTGAAGAACTCTTATATGCAATATTGTCTCTTTTAAACATAGTAGGATAAGCAGTCATAAAGAAAAAATAAGAGAGACATAAAAGTATAAAGGAGTTTCATCAAAAATACATAACGCGATATCTTTGAAGCGACCTAATGCGATTCCACCCCGTGGGTTCGGTCAACGTAATCAACCAAGGTGGTTACATACATATGCGTCTCGAATTTAAATATATATTCATATTTTTAGGTACATCAAAAAGATTGAAATGGATGTCTATTTAAATAATTTTGCATAGCTACCATGATGGAGAATGGAAATGAGTGTTGAAGACTCCAATTAGGTATTCTTATTTTTTTTATTTTTCAGTGGCAGATGATATCGTTCCTTTTTAATATTAGCATATTCATTGGTTGATTCACAAACTGAGTAAGTATATGTGGTGGATTTGCCTCTTTACTTACGACAACATTATTCAGTAGTTAAAATAAATTTTATGTTTCAATGCTCATTAAGTGTTATACAAAACACTGATAAATTAGATCCTTTACCATTTTTTGATTTGTTGGCTATACATTTAAAGTAAATTGTATTTGACGATGGCAAAATATGATGTTACAAATTGTTATTTTGGACAAGTTTCTACAGAACGTTCTTCCTTTTGATGTTTAATAAAGAGAAACTTATTTGGCTTGAGAATCAACTAATATATAAACGGCGGAAACATATTATTATAAAATATGTATAATAATAATAGTATTTATTTCAGATAGGATCCATAAACAATCAAACCGGTGCCAGAAAAAACTAAGCGACTCGACGACACACGATGCGTGTCACCAGGTCGCGTTTTTTTTGTACAATAAATTAAAGGGTATACCATCAACTAATTTTATTCGTGTGTCGTTAGAAATCTTTAGCTAAGAATACAAAGGTTTTTAAAACAGATATTTCGTTAGATGATCGCAATTCAAAGTTTTGAAATAAAAAACCTCAATATAACGGTATCGTCCATTTAACGAATTCCTCGAAATCCTCTAGTAAGAGTTAATGTACAATATACCTTTACATTATGAAGTAAAAAACCTATTTATAACCAATTTTGAAATTTTAATCCTTTCAGATTATAAAAAGAAAGTACAATTTACAAAACACTGCTGTCTGACACTTTTGTTAGACAATTACATTGTCTAACAAAAGTGTCAGACAGCAGTGTTTGTCAGCTGCAAATCTGCAGTGGCTAAAGAACGAAAAAGATTTGCTTTAACCTCCGCAGAGAAACAAAATATCGTTGTTTTAGTTTACTAGTGAAAATCGCTTGGTGTAACAGGATATGTAGAAGAGTTCGTAATAGTGTAGTTATTAAACAAGTTTTCAGCCCTCAACGCTCGACGCTCAGCGCTCATTTTAACAACACTAGTTTTCTTACCTTGTTACGATGAATCTTAGACCAATTAACCTTTCGGCATAGTATTATGTATGCTGTGTTTTAGGTATACTAATATTTCTGGTTCCTTTGTTATATGAACGTTTCACAGTATGTATATAATTATATATAAATATAGGATAAAATCTTATAATTCTTCAATCACTGTTATTTACTTGGTTATAAAATTTAAACAAAAAGGAGAGGTTCTGCGTCACTTCAGATGTTTGTTTAGGTATGAACTCGCACAGAGGGTGGGATATATTGTTCTGTTTAATATTTATTATGTATTTATGCCATTAAGGTACTAGGTAGATACTTATGTCTGTATTCGAATTGATTATTTGAAGTAGAAAAGTAGGTAATAGTTTTTCAAGTGGAAAATAATAACAGCAACATAAAGGTATTCTCAAATTCAAAACCTTCTAGACAAAAAGAATATTGCAATTGAAAAGTGGCGATTAGTTTTGAAAGTCATTATCAAAATTTGGTGACTATTTTAACACTAAATGAAAAAGCAAACCGGCAGTGAAGCAATACTTACATTGCTTTTCGGCGAGTGAGTGAGGTTACCGGAGGCCCTAATCCTTCCCCCCCATCTCCCACTTTAAAGGCCGGCAACGCACTTCGCACTTGTGACTCTTGAGTTGCAAGTGCCCATGGGCGGCGGTAGTCATTTACCATCAGATGACCCGTCTGCTCGTTTGCTCCCTATACCATAAAAAAAGCAGAATTTAGTTTGTCCCGCTTAGCCTAAGCGGGACCAACTAATTTCTGCTTTTTTTTTGTTAGCGGGGAGGTATCTTGAGGCTGGCGTAAAAAATATGACTTCCCTCTAAAATGGCGACATCTGAAAACATTAGTTGTAGACTGTAGTAGTCTACTGTAAGTTTATACTGTTTTATAGCCTACTACTGTTGAGCCACGACAGACAGAAATTGACGATTTTTACTATTTTTCTTTTTTATTACTAGCATTACAAAGTAACCATTGTCTTATCTGTGGTTTTTTTTTGTAATATTCACCTCCTAAATAAATATAGTCAACCCACACCATATACATAATTATAGTGGTAATACCGGAAAAGTACGTCATCGTCGTCTAGAAACTAGAACACAGAGACGTCTATTCACGTGTGACTACACTTCCGTGGCGGTTGTTTATAGTCACTAGTAACTGACTACAATTAAAGAGGCCGCATGGTTGTTTGCCAAAATAATGTAAAAACAAATCAGAAAATGAATTTATTTAGAGGCTATATTTTGGTTGTTAAAAAATACAATAATTCTTCACGGCTGGACCGATCTACCTTTACAGTTGATTTGACGGAGATATAAATTCCCATCGCCCTGTCGACCTTACCTTTTAACCCCTGACATTGTTCTCGTTACTAACAGAGCACTTACATGATACGTACTACGCTCTACCTGTTCTACGTTACCACCTGGGAGTTATTCGGCGTTCTAGAAATTAGATCGTCTATTGGTCTTGGCGGGAAACAGATGTGCTCATTGCACGTGATAGATCGGTGCAAATATTCAGCTTGTAGCTGCAAATGATTTTTTATTTTTAAGTAATTAAAAAGGAGGAGAATTATAAATATTTTTATACTTTAGCAAGATTTATAATAAAAGGACTTTTTGTTTCTTTGCCTTCTTAGAGATGTGAAAAAAAGAGATTTATTTGTCTATGAATTTAATCGTTTTACCTAATACTCAGCATATTTACATCCTCCGGATTTTCTAAATATCTAAAGTAGTTACAAATACTTTAAATCTAAGAAGCGTGTCAATAATTAAAAACGTGTTTTATTTATTGTCATTATCTACTTACCTACACCATTTCTTTCACGCGCAAAATATCAAATAAGTCGCTTTGAAGCACAGGAAAGTTATAACTGTGATCAGTGATCACCAACCAACCGTGGTTGATGTTATCCACAGATCCACATCACAGTTACTTCTATATCCATAATAGGCGCCTGTTTGCACCGTAAGGTCACTTTTCTTTTTTTTATGGGATAGGGGGTAAACGAGAAGACGGGTCACCTGATGGTAAGCGACTACCGCCGCCCATGCCTGAACCTGCAAGCCTGCAACTCAAGAGTCATAAGTGCGTAGCCGGCCTTTAAGGTGGGAATAGGGGAAGGGGGGAAGAGGGAGAGTGCGGGTAGAGGGGAGAAGAGGGGGAAATGGAAGGGTTAGGGCCTCCGAGTGAGTGAGGTTGGCTGGAGGCATTGGGCTGGGTAACAATGGTCTGAAGATTAAGCCAGGAGGTGAATAGAGGAACTCTTTCCTAATTTTTAATTCATTCATAAATACCGAAGTATTAACGCGTGTTTTTTAAGTTGTACTCCTCCTCCTAACAAAATGGCTGCATATCCTATCCTACCATATAAAAACACATCGTGGGAATCTTATTTTCTTTTGGTTTTTTGTTTTATAGAATTGTGTTAGAAATCCAGGAAACCCAAAAACCAGTCCAAAATCCAAGAACCAGTGTAATAGATTTATTTTCGAGGTAATCTCCCAAACACAAGATAAAACAAAAGTGGGATACGACCTATTTACAATAAGGTGTGTTCCAAGTTATCGCCATCGCTTGGCGCGCCTATCTGTGACAGACTTTATAGAGTTTTGAAGACTGTACATGGTACCACTAGGTACTTTGGCTACCAGAGACTAATGAATGATGACACAGACTTTTAAATAATTGTTGTTTTAAAAAAAAAGTAACCGTATTTTAATGATTTTAAACATTTATTTCGGCTAATACAAAAAGAGATACAATATCCGTTAAGAGTTAGTTAGTCTGCTTATTCCAGTTAGTCCACTTGGATACAATAAAAGAAAATTGTCGCTTTACAAGGTTTCTAATCATGTTGATTAGAAGCGCTGGCATTTTAGAATTTAATAACGAGATTTAATAATAAAATAGCAATTTCTAGCGTATTAATATAAATTGGCTTTTCGTTAATTTTAAACAATGTTTTAAAATGTGGAACATGATAGTTTTATTTGTATTGTTCAACCTTATGAAGGTGAAATGTCCATTTATTGCGCAAGACTAACGATAGCCCATGCCATGCTGTAATAGCCACCTTAAGACTCATTATTTGAGGCTTTCAACTTATGCTTTTAAGAGAAAGATTAATGTTTTCTTCATTTTTATTTAAAACTACCTGACTTAATTCGCGTGGAAATTTAAATTTATCCCAGGGGAACAGCTTTTCTGCTCAACTTTCTTAATTTCTCGTTCCGTAAGGTAAAAAAAAGATGAATGAAATCGGTTAAATCGTTCTCAAGTTATGGCGTGACCAAGGGAAATGGGGATTAATTTTCAAACGAAGTTCCTTATGGGGCGTTGCGGAGGGGTACCCTAGCCACCAAAAAACGTCCGTAACGTTAAAAAAAAGCGTAAGATTTTTATGTATAGCCTATGTATGATAGCTATACAGTGTCTAATGGATAGTCTACGTGATAACTGTTTTTGTGTGTGTGTGTGTGTGTGTGTGTGTGCGTGTGCGTGTGCGTGTGCGTGTGCGTGTGCGTGTGCGTATGCGTGTGCGTGTGCGTGTTTGTGTGTGTGTGTGTGTGTGTGTGTGTGTGTGTGTGTGTGTGTGTGTGTGTGTGTGTGTGTGTGTGTGTGTGTGTGAGGATGTGTGGGAGGGTGTGTGGGAGGGCGTGTGTGAGCATGTGTGTGTGTGTGTGTGTGTGGGAGGATGTGTGTGAGGATGTGTGAGGATGTGTGTGAGGATCGAAGTTCCTTATCGCACGTTACACTTCAAACAATAAGCGGATGGCCAAAAGGTGTTAGCGCAACGAAAAATGCTGACCACGAGTTAACTTATTTTATTATAATAAGGAACTTCGTTCCTATCTGGTGTCTCACGACACCACACAGTTTTTTATATATATATATATATAGATACGTAGGTATACTGACATGATCAGCAGTTTACTGAAGAAGAGTCAAGTTAAAAGCATCCGTAAACGGTAAATCGTGGCAAATGGCGATCTGTCGTCTCTGCCTACCCCGAACGGAAATAGGTCCTGAGAAAGTATATGAATGTAATATAACTACTTGTTACATGCATTCACACTTAAGTGGAATAAGTTCAGGTCAGAAGTGTAAAGGTACATAAACCTTAGAATCTATTCCAATCCGTGATAACAAGTCCGACGTGGTATTCATCACGCCATGAACGCTTAGCACGTTATTCAATTTAATATTAGTAATAGAATTAAGTTTAAGGTACACTGAAATATGTATATATTTTAAGGCAGCAGTAAAGTAATCAATCGACTTGTCGTTCTCAGCTGATATACGCCTGACACCTAGAATTACGAGTTCTGTCCAACTTAAATAGGTTGAAAGAGAGCGTTTCATTGCGTGTTGTTTTCTTACAGGCTCTGTTTATGTTCAGTATATAAAGATTGCAATAAATATCTTAAAGACATTTGGTACTATGATTTATCGATATACCACTTAAATAACGAGACTGTACCTTCCTTCAATAGTCAATAAAAGTTTATTTTCTAAACACAGAGCTTCTTTTCTACTGATTTTCTTAAAGCAACGAAACTCAATTTCACTTAACGGTCCCGGAATCAATCTATGGAGACATCGAAATCAAACGTAAGCTACCGAGGATTTCTTGTTAACAACCAATTTATAAATTACTGAATCGCTCTAAAAAAAAAAGAATAAGGTCAAAAGTCACAAAAGATTTTAAATTTAGAATTGGAAGTGGCAGATTTATGTCCACTCGAATGCACGAAGGAATCTCGGCTTAAGAACTCTCCCAACTTCAGTACGTTACTTTATAAATTTTTCACAAGCCGCGGCGGCACCAGTTGAGAATACTTTCAGTCTCTGGTTTACGTACATTCTACTAAATTCAAGAAATCACGTCGCTTGAATTATGTATACTTAGAATAAAGTCGACCGACCCCGACACAGACAAAGTTAGCCGGAAATTATGGGACATACCATTCCGTGTGAATCCGTGCGATGTAATTAAAGAGAGCTTAATTTAACCCTTTTTCTTTCTTAATCAATTTCACATAAATTGATTAAGAATATATTTCGTTGCTTTTTAATCAAAAATAAAATATGCTATTAAATGGATTATTTCGAAGCATAAATGCCAATCTATACTTATATTATAAAGCTGAAGACTTTGTTTGTTTGGTTGAACGCGCTAATCTCAGGAACTACTGGTTCCCGGCCTGCGGGCGACGAACTTTTGGGGAAGTCGTCGTCCGAACAGATACAGGCCCGACAGACAGAGCGCAGTGTTCCGCGCGCGCTTCTCAGAGGAGTGCGACCGAGGGGTGGCGGTCGCACCGGGTGACAGGACCCGTTTTGGGTGAGACGGGTCAATGCCTGTCGGGGGTTGCGGAAGAATGCAATGGCGATTTTCACTCCCCCGATCATGGGCAAGCAGTGGAACACCGGGGTGGTTTTTAGTCGGAGGGCGGAGGACGTCCATGAGGATCTTCTACCTCGTTACAAAAAAAAAAGGAACTACTGGTTCGAATTAAAAAATTATTTTAGGGTTGGGTAGCCCATTTATCGAGAAAGGCTATAAGCTATATAACATCACGCTACGACCAATAGAAGCAACGCAGTGACCATAAACGCAGGTGAAACTGCGGGAATGGCTAGTAGCGAGTACATAGATTAGAAACTGCATTAAGTAACTTTGTGTCCCAATATACTGTGCTAGGACGATAAGCCTATCAAGTAGGTTATAGTTATAATGTATTTTATCAGAAAATACTAGACAGATAGGTGTTAATATGACATTTAAAAACCTATCCACGTGGTATTTTTTGAAACAAAGGAATGGAATAAATAAAAAATTAAGCGCACTGGACTTGTACAGATACAAATATATAAGGGCAGGGAAATTTCTTATGTGTTTACGCAAGGCTTAAGTCATGTGCCATCACGTCTTTTACTTAAAGGTTAGTTGGTGTTAGATCTCTGGTGTACAGCATTTAGCCAACCCAAAGACATCTAACGCCATCTAACCTTTAAATAAAACATAAGTCTAGTTTTTACACCGGTCTGTTAATTAACATGCTGACTTCACCTTTTTAATATTACTCAGAAATTACTTGTATATTGCGTAAACAAACTGACTCTTAGTACGATGCCCTGTTATTCCACCTACTTTTCTAAGTTTTGACCAATACAATTATAACGATGTAGTTTAATTTAATTTTATCGTAGTGCCCGTTTTAAGCTGTATCAGTGCGTGTTGACAGGCACGCGCGCAGGCGGGGCCGGCGGGGCCGGCGTGCGGCCAGCGGGCGCATGGCTCTGCTGGCCGGCGTGCGGCCAGCGGGCGCATGGCTCTGCTGTACCGCGCGACGCGGCTTAAGGACCGCGCCGACACCCATGTATTCACCTTCGTGGTCACGCGCTCAGCCACGCGCGAGCCAGACCGCGATGTCACCTCCAAGGATTTCTGTTGCGCACACCAACGCTGGGCTGTCGCTTTCAGCCGCACAGACGCATCACTCGGTTGGTTCTTAACTATACGTTTATTTCACAGACACTAGGTAATTAAGGTCCCTAAAGTAAAACTTATTTTATATACTCCTATTAACCTGATAAATTTATCACCACAAAGTTTCAAACGAAAGTCATAGAAAGTTTCTTATCTCGTTACAGGTGTGTACTTGGTATGGCGGGGCGCGTGCGAAGGCATGCGTGTCTATGTTGACTTCACTTTCACGCTCCTTAGTCGTGATCACTTTACAGCAAATGAAGGATTTTCCGGTAAACAGGTGCGCTTCAGCGCTGGATGTGCTGCTCAGGGTCGTGGTCGATGCGTCTCCATGGCAGAACTCAACACTAAGTTTGCAGACGCGCGTGGCGAATTCCAACTGGAGTTGAGCATGTCCCGCGTTCGCACTTTATACTCTTGTGAACTTCGAGCACCGCGCCTCGACACCCCACCCATAGCATTTGCTGGTTTTGACTGGCAGGTGTCAGCTAGTGGGGGTGGAGGTAAGGAACCTTTAACTCTACGTCTCATAAGATTATCAGGAGAGGGGCAGAAGTGTCGAGTGCGGTATGCTCTTGCACTCGGGGAAGGTGATAGAAGACTACATTCGGGACCTTTAGAATGTGTTTGTGACGCAGAGGGTCGGACGCCACCGTGGAATCCACGACCAGCATCCCGAGTGCTGACGAAAGGAGTTAGGTTGACGGTGGAGCTGGTGTGGGCTCGAGCACTTGTAGAACTAGCAGTTCCAGCTGCAGGACGCGCAGTGACCTGCTA
Organism: Euplagia quadripunctaria; assembly: GCA_963859945.1. NCBI lineage: Eukaryota > Metazoa > Arthropoda > Insecta > Lepidoptera > Erebidae > Euplagia > Euplagia quadripunctaria. The sequence goes on from OY982561.1 coordinate 22,686,793, forward strand.
CGACCGAGACAAACACGCCTGGGCGGTGCGCTGCGACATGCACTCGGATATGGTGCGAATGCATATGTTGTACCGTGATGTAACTCACGTACCGCGCAATCACCTACGTTACGTGAGCTGGTCCGCATGGCTTGTGCGAGTGGGGCCTGCTTCTGGGGAGTCTGATGCCGAAGAGCTTCCTGGGGCACCATTTGAACACTATTACGCTCAGGATAGTGCTGACGAGGGACTTATGATGGAGACGGCACTACGCGTTGAGGATGTATCTCGACCTGCCTGCACCTTCATGCACCCGGGCGGCGAGCTGCGAGTACGCCTCGAGTGGGGTGACACTTATCTCCTATTTCAAGCTACCTATCATGTCTATGATGATCTCTGTCGACTACACGCGCATCAAATGAGGTAATATAATTGAAAATATGGTTATAAATATGAACTTATTTTTCAGGCGCGAGATAACTGTACTTCAAGCGGAGAACTATTCGCTGGAAAGGCAACTGTTTAGCTACCAGAAGAGCCTAGCATTTGCTCAGGCGCAAGCGGGTGAGCCGGCGGCGGCAGAAGGCGGTGGACGGCGCTCACCCGCTGAGCGCTCGCTCTCCACCGATACAGAGTATGCGTGAGACGGGCCGTAATGGACCTATCGTCGTCGTCATCTTTGACGTCGCCCGTTCTCCACTCTTCTATCTTTTCGACTGATTCTGACGTTTTTGAGCGATTTATCTATTTTTCTAGACGTTTTATGGCGAGGTGCGCCCTCGTCCGCACCGCTTTCCGCCGGTCGCCTGCACTCTCGCCGCTCGATTCTATCGATAGCCGATTATTATACTCGACTACTTTTCTATTTGTCTGTACATAAAATATATTTAGATATTAAATATTATGTATATTTCTTAACTTGAAACTCGAATTCATATACTGCAACAGTCGATTTATAAATAATAAAAAAGTCCGTAAAAATAAATACTAATTTTGTCTCTTTATTTGTATATTTATTCAGCAATTCCCTACCTAACGATATTAATACAAGTAAAAAGTTAAAACCCGTTTCGTAAACGTTCATGTCACTTTTCCATAAATTCATGACTGAAAACGGAGAATTCCTATGCACCTTCCTTAAATTCAATTAAACTGTATACCCCAAGAACTGGATTCAAATTTTGAAAAAATTAAAAGATTGGTAGGTTTAACTGATAAATATGAACACAAGCTAAAACTAAACTGTATCTGTAACTCAAATTATCTAAACGTCAAAAAATACATAGAAGATGTCATTGTCAAATAGTGAAGTGTCAAAGGCACGTGTGTCAAGTTGCAAATCTGTTGACAAATAATATTTGGGAGTTTAAAACGCAATAATGGCTCAGGGTAAATTTAAGGTGAAAAGTAAACTGCCAGCTGGTGCTAAAACAAAGAAAAATCAGCAGAAAAACAAAGGTAAAGCGGTTACAAAACGCCCTAATGCCCCCGTTAAAAGTAAGACTGCGGCGCATCTTAATAAGACGAAAATGAATGTGACGAAAATGGTGAACGCTGCAGCGGAGCAGCAACTTAGAGCACTTGCATCGAATACTCCACAGTTGTCGGCAGCGCAGCAGAGAGTGGCAGCAGCACCCACAGCACCAGCTCCTGCTAAATAACCTTTCTTAACTACAATTTTTTTCAACTCTTATGTTTTTGTTTGTGCCTTGTAAATATACCTTGTAAGTAAAAGTGCTCACTGTTCAATACTGTGTTCTATTATGTACATGTGATTTAAGCATATGTGGATTTGTGTAGAAATCTATTCTTAATAGGTGTGATTCTATTTAATTCTACACAATATCAATGATATTTTTAACCTTTTCCTGTGAAGTATTTCATAACTAAATACAAAAGCTATATTATAATTTTTGCACTGTATTATGTAACAATGTAACAAAAGTAGATGCTAACTATTTATTTATCAATTAAAGTTTCAACTAGAATGATTTAAACACTGAGTCCAAAGAGATAAGTAAATAATATTTAAGTGAACTGTTGTTCGCTAATATTTAAAATAAATATAAATGTGATTATTCTTGATTTTATTGTTTCATTTCACCTATATTCTTGCATTATTCTAAGATGTATTGCCAATTCTCAAATTATAAAAAAAAATAGCTGGGTATATTAGGAAATATCTGATTACAGAATGCATAAAAGTGAAAACATATTGACATTGGATCACATTGAAAAGGTTACAAGTCTCAAGAGATTCTTAACTTATTCATAATTGCACGATACAAATGATTGTGGCGCAATATTGGTGCAAGGCAAGTACTTGGCTTAGTTAAAGGTTATAACAAGAATACTAATAATGTCCAACTCATGTAACTAGTAAGTAGTCTTATAAACAATTTTTTTGGAGACTAGTTAATGTTGGCAACACTGAGGGTATCAGTGTTGAGTTTAGTCATGTAAATGAACTGAAGACGATGTATCAGAAAGTAATAACAATACATATTTATATCCAGGTCTCTTAATTTAAGGAAGTTTAGGGGCCAAGCCTATTGCCGTCAACTGAGCTGTTTGGGAATTAAAAATGGGAACATTGGGTTATATTAAAAGGTAGGTGTAAGAAAGGAAGGCGAGGGAAGGTGGGGATTATTACTATATATATTTATATTCTAACAAAAGCACTGTGTAATAATGTCCTAGAATTTCTATAAAACTATTGTTATAGGTTCGATAGAATATCAACGATTTGACAAATTAATAATAGACTAGAGCTATCTACTAGACATATTATGTTGGAATCTACAAGTATGATGATATTCTAAATTGGCAAAGGGTTAAGGGAATTTGTGTTTTAACGGCCATCGGCGTAACGAGAGGGGGCAGGGGAGGGCAGCTGCCCCCCCTGGCTTTAGCAAGCTTACATAGTACTAAGGTGATTTTGAGTCAAATTTTTGTATTTTGCCCCCCCCCCCCCTCCCCCTGGGTTAAAAGGTGGGTACGCCCGTGGATACAGTTATTGATCTTCATCCCAAATTTAACAGTGCGAAAAATATAAATGATTCTTTAAGAGATAGAACAATGTCGGGAACCCGATAGGAATCATGTTACATTAATCCTACTTAACGCAGCCGATTACAAAGTCTAGGAAGTGGCGCATTGATATATAGTTTTAGCCTTTAGTTTGAATAATTTTGATTATTGCTCGAATTGCTGCCGACCGACTGGAGAAGGAGCCTTTAGGAGACCGTGGTTGCTCGTAGAAAAGGATCGAGGTACCAACCTTACCAGAATTGGTGTTATGTAAACAAATTTTTATAATAGAAAGGCGATAGCGAAAACCTAAATACGCTTACTTTATTATTAGTTTCCTTGAAATAGGCGTTCAGGTAAAGGTCGATCCAACATTTCCCATGGGCGCCAGTAAATTCTGATTAGGTTCACGGAACTGGTCGACGTGAATGAGATACATTATATATATTTTACTAGATAAAAAAGTAAGTACCTTCAATACAATTAATTTCCTTACCTATTATCGATGTAGGTTATC
>OY982561.1:22690518-22929665 GCA_963859945.1 Euplagia quadripunctaria
GTAAAAAGGGATCCAAAGTTTTCGCTTCACGTATTAATATATAGATATATATGTAGATTTATATAGTGAATCTGGATGATTATAGAGTTTTTTTGTAATAAGTATATTTTTTTTATTAATTGTCATCCACATCCAAACTAAACGTGAATGCAAAATTTTAGCATAATCAGTTTTAAATTCAGTTTCAAGATTTAACCCGAACAAACAGACATACAAACATTTATAAAAAGAACTAAAGAGTAGCGGTTACAAATATTAAACAATTAAAATAACACCAAACTTTAAAAAGGTGTCCACATTATGTATATAATGTAAATATAACACATTAAAACAGTAGGCAATAAAACTTTGAATAATTTATTCAAAAGTATTCTAATACAACGAATTTATTCGAAGTGGACACGTGCCGCTTTTATCTCTTCTCCATTATTTCGATATGCAAAATGTTATTACTACTACTATTTTAATATGCCAAAATATATTATGAGTATATACATACAATCAAAGAAAACCGATAGAAAATATCTGCAGTAGACGACAATATAAAAGTTAAAATACCCCTGACTCGACAATCATTTCAACGTTTGGAAAAGAGCTCATGATCTTCGAACGGCTGAACAGATTTTCTTGAAATAAGTAAAACTAAACACTCTCGATCAAGTCACTTTTCAAACAAACTAAATCATAATCAGTCCATCCGTTTAGGTAGATGATGATGGTGGTCGATGATGCCACATACAGACACACAGATACACATGTAAAACTTATAACACCCCTTCTTTTTGCTCCGGGGGTAAATATGATACGATAAGCTAAAAAAATGTTTTTAATACGCATTAATTTCTTCTAAGGAATATGATGTCAAATGCTAAAAATATTTATCGTTATATGTATACACAAACACAATTAAGCTTGATCAAATCATCATAACTACCGATGATGATGAATTAATGTTTGATGAGGCTGATGATGAATGATTGATTCGACTGCAGCGTTAAAGGTTGCGAGTTCTTGCGTTGCAAATGTTTGAATGCATGTATAAGTGTATTTGTCTGCGCGTTCTTATGTACATATAAAAAAAGATTTATTGATGCTCCAGAACTCCTAGTACAAGATAAGCGTATTCTTCATTTGGGTCTAGATAGCGTCGTGTCCCAGAATATTAATTATTATTATTTAAATCGTCAGACAACAACCACCACTTTGTATACTAATATAATACGTGACATCTCGCTGTTACCCGAGCACAAATTATTTGATATGATTTGAGTCAGTCTTTTATAGCAATTACCACAAAGTAAACCCTTAAATTTCATGCACGCAGAAATATATTTTTAGTAGCTGACCCAAGCAACTTCGTCCACGTTTGTAAATTTTCCCCGTTTTTGCAAGATTTTTTATTGGTGCTCCGCTTCTATTAGTTGTAGCGTCATATTATAGCCTTCCTCGATAAATGGGCTATCCAACACTTAAAGAATTTTTCAATTCGAACTAGTAGTTTCTGAGAATAGCGCGTTCAACCAAACAAATAAACAAACCCTCTGCTTTATGATATTAGTATAAATTGTTTGCAGTTTACAGAACAATTGCAACTTGTATACGTATAGTCAAATTTATAAAAGCCGCCTAGCTATGTGGTGCTTTCGAACACAAAATCCTGTCGGAGCTAGATAATAACACAATTTTGATATTATGAACTATACATGAAAGAAAATACACATCACCGTAATTCTTTAAAGAATTAAATGTCGTCGAAGTTCTATCTGTTGACCTAAATTCGATTGATGGAAATTGAAGAATGTGGTAGTTTTTATAGTTTGAGTGACTATGGGTAAATTGAAATGCTTGTTCTTGTAGTTCGATCGTAAAAACCATTATGAACTGAAAATTGTTGTCGTGATTAAAATGCGATCGAAATGTGCAGCCAGGAACGGCATTTACAGTTCTCGATTAGAGTTGCATACAAAGGCATAACTTTAGAATTTTCGTTGTGGAGCAAGTCCATGTTCTAATTTTGAAGAAGTTACTAAAAGCGACTTCGACGTCGGAGGACAGTGCACGCTGCGTCGTTCAAAGATGGCGATATCATGCTTGCAAATATGTTCATTACCAAGAAATTTTGCTCCAGCAACGGTCATGTTGAAGATTGTCAACTGTTCTGCTGCCAAATCTCATATATTCTATTACTTCTCCGCGGAATCGGGCTGCTTCCTACTGTAAAAAAGAGCCATGGCATATTAAAAAAAGGTTTCAAAACTCCGTCTGTCTGTATTTTTCGTTTTTATTATTTCATTAACACTTTTTGTTAGTTTCATTTTTTATATAAGTTTATAAATAACTTGAGTTTAATGTGATGAGGTAAGTAACGTTTAGAGGGTTGTCTCTCTTTGGGCATTATTTTGTGTTTTATTGTATGGATTTAAATAAAAAAATCTGATATCTTTTCTTAATAAATAACATAGAGTAAGGATCAAACTTCCTTATGTCTTGTGTTCAAATTCACAAATTACAACACACCTTTCACTTAAATACCTACATAGGAACACTAATTTTACGTAAAAAATCTCCCTTAACTACAAGTTATTCCTATGTTAGTAAAACTATTTACTGTCATTATTGTGCAGAGCGATGTCTAAAGTTTTTTTTGAAAATAGAACTTGTCACAGACAAATCCATAGGTTGCCAGACTACGATGACATTGTTTTTTTTTAAATCGTTTATTTTTTATTATCTAGGTATTAGGTAAGGCTGTATCGAGTACATTCCCAATGGGATGTACATTTGTAAAACAATATATATATGTATGTATTATTATTAAATATTTTTAGACAATATTTTTCTTCTTCTTCTTCTTATTTCAACATATTTTTGACTTGAAAGGAGAGCGTACACGGGTAACTGCTAAGGGTCCAATAGATGTAAATGCAGACATTGACGGGTCACTGTCACATCGATGCGATGTCTTTTACAATAGTTTCTCTGGAAACTATTTATAGATATATCACATGCACATACAGTGTGGCCTATCATAAAACAGGAAATAACCGAGGAGAATGCAGCATATTGCATGGTAAGTCATAAAACAGTACCTACAATAAAGCACTTAACTGAATCTTTATCTTTTGTACAGATAACTATGTCAAGAGGTTTTAAAATTATACCAACAATATGTACAGACTATTATTAAGGACTAAATGCGATGTTTGTTTGGTAACTGAAGTTCGTAAGTAGCCTTTTTAAAAGCGGCACGCTGAGTGGGACAAAAAAACAGGTTGATACGGCTAATTTTATAACATCTATATCTATAAAAGCAACTGTCTATTTTTCTATAATCTTACTAATATTATTAAAGTGGATGGATGGATAGATGAATATTTATTGCTATTTCACACAAAAACAGCTGAATGGGTCTGGGTATGGGTGAAATTTGGCACAGAGACAGATTAAAGTCTGGCATAGTACATAGGCTATTTTTTATCCCGGAATGGGATAGATTTTACAAATCGCAGGCAATAGCTAGTATTATAAAAGCAAAAGTAACTCTGTCCGTCTGTTACGCTTTCACGCCTTAACTACTCAACCGATCATCATGTAATTTTGCACACACGTTATCAGGGATGCAGAGAAGGGCATAGGGCATCTTTCACTCAAAAAAAAATGTTGCCAAGGGATAGAAAAATATATTTAATGCGAACGAAATCGCTGGCAAAAGCTAGAAAGATACTAATCTATACTAATATTATAAAGCTGAAGAGCTAATCTCAGGAACTACTGGTTCGAATTGAAAAATTATTTTAGTTTTGGATAGCCCATTTATCAAGGAAGGCTATAGGCTATATAACATCACGCTACAACCAATAGGAGTGGAGCATCAATGAAAAATGTTGCAAAAGCGGGGAAAATTTACAAACGCAGACGAAGTTGCGAGGGTCAGCTAATTTTAAATATTTCTTCTCACTCTAACAACGTTACTCACTCACTCTAAGTTTCTATATATCCATAGACAAACAAAGGTCACCCGTGAGTACCTATTATCCCTACGCAATCAAACAGTTATCTCAGTTCCGTCATTATTATAATAATAGCCCAATTATTATTCAAGACATAACAATGCAACCACCTTCTAATAAGGTCGTTATAATAACCTTACATGCCTTACCATGTAACACACTCATGTCTACACATAGATAGAAGCCAAACATCCATATTTTATTTCTATCTAACAAGCATATACGAACGACGCAACACCGTGCGTCGTTCTGTTGACAGAGAATTAACTAACAAAATAATCCAGGAATAATTTGATCGACACGAGGTGCAAATCCAGAACGTATCGCTTGCACTTGAACCTGAGTGCCGGCTTATACAATACAATACAATATTCTTTATTGTACACCATAAAACAATTTTCAATATTAAAAATAAAAACAAATAATGGTACAAACGGCGGTCTTATCGCTAGTTGCGATTTCTTACAGACAACCGATGGTCTTGACAGCCGATGGATGGTCTTAGATGGACAGAGGCAATGCAGTTCTGTATAGGGCAGTTAACAGGTGCACAAATTATCTAAGTAATTTATTGAAATTATAAGAATGGAAGAGGAAAAAAATATACATAATAATTAAATGTACTTGTACCTTACATATAAACTTGTTAACATATTATAAACAGTCAAACACACATACATATAGGTATATATATACCTAACTACATATATACATACGTGTAATAAATACATATAAATAATATCTAAAAATATAACGTAAATATCCTGTTTTGTAAGTTGTAAGTAAAATATATTGACTGGCCTGTTGGTCTAGTGGTTAGTGACCCTGACCGCTATGCTTATAGGTGGTGGGTTCGATTCCCACCTGAGTCTGGTTGTTCTTTGTGTCCGTTGTTTCTATGTTTGTAAAGTTCCCCGCGACACAGGAGTAATTCCTAATGCGGGAGTTGTCTTTTTAAAAAATAAAGAAAAAATTATAGGTATTAAAGAGATTATTACTATGATGACAGATAGTAATCAAATAAATACCAGTGTTTTGAAAGTGGTTAGCGATTGAGCACGCCTAACACAATCAGGCAATGCATTATACTTCGAGACCAATTAGACAGTCAATGATAAAAAAAAAAAGTCACAATGATGTCATATGTATTTTTAAGTCGCATTATCGTTTTTATAATTTCTTTGTGGAATACTAAAAGGTTACAATTCTTGTAACTTGTTTCAATGTTTTGTAAATTTGGCGATTGTCGGTGCTGGCTGTTACTCCTTAAGGCCATCTCGATAATGCATGTATAGGACGATATAAATAAATACATATGTATCAATTCTGGACGATGTCGCACGGTGAGTGAACGGAGGTGCCGGACACTCGGGGGACCATGATATCTACCGGTGGTTTACGGACTGTGCTTATTAGGCACATTAATTTTTTTTTGCGCGAAATACTAATTTCTTTTTTAAAAATATTGGTGGCGTAAGTTACTTCTTATAACACCTGCTTTCTGTTAGTGAAAGTCCCGTAGCAATCAGTCCACCTGTTCCGGAGTTTAGACGGAACATACCGGTAGGTAGGTAGGTAGGTATCTCGTGTTATAAGATTTCATTTTAATAACTTCAGGATGACTTCTGAATCGTTTTCCTGTGGGAAGTTATAAATTAGATGTTGAAAGTATTTAATTATAAGAATTGAGTACTAATCCGTTTATTTATTAAACTTTTCCGCTCAACCAAGAGTGGAGACAAAGTGTTATAGACGCATTAGTTATAATTCAAAATACTATTAACAATATTGTTTTAAAGTGAAACTGAGTCTACCTGACCTGACTTTTTTTTTCTCCATCTCATGGTTACCTGTAAGAGATTGCCATAGAGCGATAAGGCAGCCAATTGTATAAACCACAATTTTGATTAATTTTACTTTAAAATGATTCTGGTGTACAATAAAGAGGTATATTATTATTATTACCTGGTTAATCAAATTGGTTCATTAGTTCAGGAGTTCATCGCGAACAAACAACGTGACACGTTATTTTTATAAATATAGATAGATAAGCATTATTTCTTCTTAAAAAAATTACAAATTGTATTTGGTTGCTTCATGATATAGAATTTTAAATGCGGAAATAATATCCGACATATATCATGGGTACAGCACAAGAAGATCGCGGGACGAGTGGCCAGACTTGGTGATGCGTCGATTTCTCCGAATAAGATTAATAAATGCAGCGGGCAGCGGGTTGAGGGGGCAGTGGTAGCGAGAGCGGGGTTGAACATCGCGGCTAATGACACGCGCTGCTGCAGATATTTTTTTATCGCGAATTCAAAATATAAACTGGTTGCGGCAGTAGCGAGCCCGCGCCGCCGGCGACGCCTCCCGCGCCCTACGCCCTGCAGCTCGCACCGCGTTCTGTAGTTCACCGTCCTGCCACACACTGCCACTAATCACGATTAACACCTCAACGAGACGCTACGTCATACAGTTTCCGTTTCATATTAAACAGGGGAAGATTTATCGATCATCTCCTTTATATTTCTTGTTAGAATATGTCAGATCTTGTTCTTAGATTTTATCTATACAGTCACAGGATGGCGTCACTATACATTTTCCTATAAGATACTAATATGTTTTTATTAGCAATTAATATTGTTTATGACTCATTACTTACATATATTCATATTAACCGATCCAATAATATAAGTGGCGGTTGTACGAGTTCAGATAGGCCGCGTGCTCGTTTGTTACCTTGGTAAGAAATATAATTAAAAAAAAAAACCTGGACCTGTCAACCAATATCTAACATTTCAAGGCATTTTCAAGGCCTGACGAGAATATATTTAAACAAAACTTTTTTTGGGTTAGCATTTGTTTCTTAAGTTAGGTTGTTTATTAATATTTCTTACAACTTCCAACTAAGTAAGCCGCGCGTCTGATTGTAAGCTGTTACCTGAACTTACCTGACTAGCATTAATAAGATGCTAATCCTGTTCAACTGTTGTAGTTTAGCTACAAAAAAATTATCTAAGATAGACAGATGTGGGCAGATAAACCCGAAGCAGGTAGCAGCTCTAGTTAAAAATTCAGGAGGATCTAAACTTCTAGAGTTCTATACAACTCTTAAAAATTGACATGGCATCGTGACAATCTTACTCAGCAGCGAAAATGCAAAACTACATAATATATTATGTTTCCCAGTCAGCCACGATCAGAAGTCTTCTTGTATGGACGTTAAGTATATGTTAAATACTGTATGGGATTCTTACCTGCATTAATGCTTACCTTGATCATGGCTGCGTTACCTTTATCATTTATATCTTCATGTTTCTAAATCTTTATCCTAAATATTTTTATCTCTTTTTCAAAATAAAGGTAGCCTAAGTTACTCCTTATAACACCAGCTATCTGTTAGTGAAAGTCCCGTGACAATCTGTCCACCCGTTCCGGAAATTAGCCGGAACAAACATACAGACAGAACAGGTATCTCGTGTTATAAGATTTCATTTTAATAAATACAGGATGACTTCTGAATCGTTTTCCTGTGAGGTGAGGTGTAAAGTAGATGTTGACAGTATTTATTATAATTGCAATTTAGTAGTAATTCTTTTATTTATTAAAGTTAGTGTTAGTGGTGGTATTCTATACTGCTTTTTTTTTATGGTATTTTGTATGGGGCAAACGAGCGGACGGGTCACCTGATGGTAAATGACTACCGCCGCCCATGGGCACCTGCGACTCGAGAGTCACAAGTGCGTTGCCACCCTTTAAGGGTGGGAGTAGGAGAAGAAGGGGAGGGGGGAAGAGGGGGGAGGGGGGAAAGACGGGAATATGGGAGAGGGAAGGGTTAGGGCCTCCGGTAACCTCACTCATTCGGCGAAATGCAATGCAAACATTGCCGAAGTAATAATAATAATTATTCCAGAATGCCGAATAATTATTCCAGAAGCCGTTCTATACCGCTTAACCAAGAGTGAAGACAAACTTTTATGGACAACAAAACTATTTAAACTAATACCTATTTAAATATATATTAATAATTCATTAAAAATACTATTGATAATATGGTTTTAAAGTAAAACTGAGTCTACATGTAGGCAACGATGATAATTATGTACTCGTACAAATATTTTGTAATCTTCCTAGTGCATACCTTGACTCCCAACTGTAGGCTATTGTCAGTCGGTTTGAGTCCGAAATAACCGCCTCATCGTGCAATCGGTGATGTGGTACCCATGGGGACTTCCACAGGTTAAAGAAAAAGGTTTAGCAGAACATACATTATTCATTTTATTTACACAATTCGCTTTAAATTGTAGTCTTGGAGTATGGCGATAAACAAACCTATTTTTTCTTTAGAACAATTTTATTGCAAATCGGTTGGTTAAATCTCAAAAATGATATAACTTAGATATAATTATGTCTATGTCTTTTATAAATAGATACAAGACATGTTTTACAAAAATGTTCTACATTTTCATAACATTTCTAAAGATGCCTGTGTCAATTTTTACACGACGGCCCAAAAAAGACGTGTTATGTTTTTAGTTACTTATGTGAGTTTATTATTCCACCATAACTTCTAAATGACTGAACAGATTTGGATGTATGGGGATCTTAAGAATTCTTACACCATCAGTTAAAAAAAATCGAAATAAATTCAATATGGCCGTTGTATGGCCTCATTTTAAATGTAAAAAAAATTAGGCAGTCATGGGTCATGGGACTGTCGACAAGTGATAACTTAAACGAAACGACGAACTTAAAACGTCACATTAGCAGGTTGGTGACATTAATTAATAAGGAGCTGACAGAACTCAATATTTGGATTAGCGACCTCTAGTGGATCTATATATGTATTATTAGCGTGTCGGTCACGAGTTCAGTGCTTTTTCCCATTAGCCAAAGTGCACAAACGTGCCTAAAGAAGTTTTCACTTAAAAAATTTGTAGTGTTGTCGTGTTTTTTACTTTTGAAATTAGTGACTTGTTTATTGCAGTCGTTAGACTCTATGATCTTATACATAATATTCAATCCTTTTTGGTATGAGAAATTTAAATTTATTAGTTCTGTCTATTTAGAGTATCGGCAATAATCGTAAAACCGTAAACCCACGTATACCAACATGATTAGGTATGAGGGCGTTATCGCGTCATCCTTGGCAACACCAACTGGTCACTTTCAAAATATGATTCATAGTAGAACGTCGTACTATGAATCATAAGTAACATCTTGAAGTAAAAAGTATTACAGAAAAAAGTAATTGCTTTAGCTATTACGCTGCACTATACCTATATATAAATAAAAAAAATAATGTCGTGTTTTTTGTTTGCGATGAACTCCTAAAGTAATGAACGGATTTTAATGAAATTTGGTCCAATTTGGGAGACAGGATCATTTTTTTAAATTGTAGTTTACCTAGCCACAGCAACGCGTGGCCGGGTAGCTAGGACATATATAGTCATCCACGGTTTATGATGGTTTCAATTAAACAGTAATGAAGTCATTCGAAAAAACAAGACAGTAGGTATTGTAAAACAACTCTTATACGCGTTTACAAGGCTCATACAATATGTGAACACATTAAAAACGGCAACATAGAAACTAAACTAATATCATCATAACGGCTGAATAGATTAAAAAAATTGTATCACAATCTATTCATCCGTTTGCAAGTTACGATGTCACAGACCAACGCACGTTTACAACCTTCGCCTTACCTAATACCGATATTAAGCATTAGCTAAGCTAGCCTAAGCTTAACCTCATAAGGTTCGCACCCCCAAATCACAAGAGATCTCATGAGCTCTCACACTCCATACACTAAATATGCACACTCTAACACTCACACTACAACACATACAAATGGGCTCCGGTTTTCAACTAGATTTTTAACATTTATCTTTTTTCTTTTTTTAATCTATTATTATCTCAATTTCTTTCATCTCAACATCATGCAGAATAGGCTTATATAGATTAATTGCTGCAGAAGGGCCCTGGTGACCTGTGATTACAGGTTTTTTAAACCTACTTCAGGCACCAGCTTCTTACAAAGTTAGCTGATTATTGTGGCATCTCTGTTAAAATAGCATAAGAAACTTTTGTGAGAGTGAATAAACAGATTTATTATTTACTAGCAGCGCCCCGCGGTTTCACCCGCGTAAGTCCCGATTCCGTGGGAATATCGGGATAAAAAGTAGCCTATATGTTAATCCAGGTCTCCAGCTATCTACGTATAAAGTTTCATCGCAATCGGTTCAGTAGTTTTGACGTGAAAGAGTAACAAACATCCATCCACCTATCTATCCATCCATCCAAACTTTCACATTTATAATATTAGTGGGATTATTATTACTATGGTTGCCAGCGTTCCACTGGTTAAAGTTTACACTTCATAAGTGTAAGTATGTATAATTGTATTCTAAAATTTGACAGGTTAAATAGGGAATTACGGAGTCCTAATGAGGATTGGCAGACTTTACAAACACTAGAAAACAATTTGGGGAATAATTAGATATAAAGGGTAGAAGCTCACCTCAACATGTTTTTCTTCATCATTCAATCAAGCGTCAATTCAATAATGTCTTAAAAGCACATTAACTTCAAAAAGTTAAGAGTAGCGAAACCCGGAATCGAACTCGACCCAACGGTGTAAAACGTCAACGATTAGACCACACGGCTAACATTGCTTCTAAACCTTTAATAATCTACAGCATATCATATTTACATAATCCTTTAATAATATATTAACCTCTGATTATATTATCTTTGAATGTCTACATAAAAGGTATCCAATTACAATTGTGCGCGTTGATGTCTTTTACAAGTGCGATGACGCCTACGAATGTCACTCATGCGCAGTATTCACTATTCGCCGTACAAACTACTGCAAAGCGCATTACTGACACTCGAGACATACTTAGGGCTGTCAGTAATACTTAGTTGCGGAGAGAAGTCGCGATCTCTCGTACTTTTTTTTTGTAGGTTCATTATACCAGTAAGGAGGTGAACTAGTCTATGGATGTTAGTACCACGGATGTCAAGAGCGTTTTATGCTTTATAAATGTTTTGATGATCTTTTTCAAGAATCCCAAGTATTGAATTGGTAAGCTTTCGCGTTTAGGATTCAGACATTTTTTGATTGAAATGGGCACTTGATCTTCTGGTAAATCCAGTTTCTCTAATAATATATTTCACCTTTAGCGGTCACCAAATGTCAGCGCTGTTATTGCAAGTGTGTATCGGGAACCGCTTACCACTATAGAACATCAGTATTGTGTACTAGTTATTGTTTGACCACAACCTTGATCACAAGTCCAAAGCCATAGCCAGTTAGCATCACGCTTAACCAGTTCCAGGAGTACGGAACCCTGGTCGATTTCTCTCAGGTTTCCCATCAACGTCGAGGTGATATCGACCGAGAGACAATAAATCCGGTTCTGGCTGCAGCGGGCGGGTTGCAATTAAACTAGTGTCGCGACGGGGTTCGCGGACCGTGCGAAAGTGAAGCACGCGGGGGGTGGAGGGGCCGGGGGGAACCGTCTGCGCAAAATACATAGAGTAGATAATACAGTATGATCATATAATTTTTTAAGTTAGCAATGAAGTTCATAGTGCGGGCATCCGGCAAAAAATTAAAGTTACCGTCAAAGCTCGCAGAATAAGTAGGTATGCTGAAGTGGGAATGGGCTGGCCACGTCGCCGGTGGAGCATACGGGTCTTAAAGTTTGAACAAACCTGTTGATATAGTAACTACTGATCCTGACTGCTAAGCTAGAGGTTGTGGGTTTGATTCCCACTCAGGACTAATAATTGTGTGATGAGCATGGCCATGTTCTGTGTCTGGGTATAATTTATTTAAAGCATGTTTGTGCATATTTAGTAATATATAATTATGTTTATCAGCAGTTTGGTTACCATAGTATAGTTTCTGCCTAGTTTGGGATCAGACGGCCGTGTGTGAGGAAAAAAAGTGGAGACCGCAAATCGGTTAACGGAAGTTATCACGCCCTCCAGCCAGATGGACTGGATGCGGAAGGCAGAATATCGGCAGTTAGCTGATTGGTGGATTGGAGCAACTTAGAGTCAGCCCTGGTTTTCTTGGCACCAAAAATAGGCACTTAGTGGTTCTCTTAGAAGTTCACATGTGCGCGTTAACGTTTGACGTGTGACCCTCGTGATAACGCATTAATGACAGCAATATGCACGCAAAGTAGATTGGCGGTCGATGGCAATCACTGTTACTAGCGCCATCGGCCGTGATATTATGGAATCTTATAAAAGCTTTTGAAATACAAGATATAAGTTTATGTGTGTAATTTTATCTAACTCAACTCCTGTGCACAAAATCAAAAAACTGCTAGAATCAGAAAAAGTTAAATTGTCTTGGAACGCACAACCAATTTAATCAGAAGAATTTTGGAGGTATGAAAACTACCCCAATATACTATCCCAAAACCTTATTTCACTCCTAAGAAATTGTCGGGAGGCAAAAGAGCAAAACTATTTGAAAGGTCTATGGATAAATAAAAGGCACCACGGACTTCTACTTACACTTTAGAGGTCCTAAGTGAGCCATGTTTGATTCCAATTATATGTAAGGCAGAAACGAATAAACACACGAAAAGTTTTGGCTTGCTTGAGATACATCTGTGGTTATCAAGATGATGTATTTTTAATACAACAAAGGTATCAAATAAGTATAAAGCCTGCTTATTCCAAAGCAGACATCGGAGCTTTTGAACATGTTAATAGAAATCATCGAATTAATATAATTATTTTATTGTTGCACAGATACTCGGTGTTACTACTATCTAGGTCTAGTCTAACATAACTTGGATTTTAAGATGCTTCTCTACTTTTAAAATTCAATTAGGTATTACAGACTCTTCAATTTCGCAATTCCATTTTTAAAATTGGCAGAATAGTATCTTATTTCCAAATTTAAATCCAGAGATGTGACGTGTCAGCCAAATTGCTGATCTGCAAGTGGTATTCGCATACTGGTTTCGCGTGGCGTGTGGTGTTAGCAATCGGTCTCCGGGGCGCGGCGCGTGGGTGCGCCGGCTCAGTCCGCGCGCGGAGGCCGGCGCAGACGCACGCGCTGGTGGTGCCATGTCGCGCTAGCGGCGCGCCCCCATGGTGTACCCCGAGGCGTCCCGCTGGGGCGCGCCCGACGCCGCGCTCGCGCCCCTCTACGATGACGTCTACAGAGGTCAGCTGATACTTGGAACCTCCACTGTGCGAATATTCAAACCTCTTTGTTTCTATTTCTCGTCGCTCGTTCCTTGATCTCTTTCTGTGCTGCGAACCTGTCGTTCTTATACGATGCACACGATCACATTTTACGACCCTTTCATGTTAAAGTAATGTACTAACTTGCGTTATATATATTATGCTTAACAACTCAGACGGAGGAAGCCTTTGTTTACTTTTACCACATTTTAGCATGTTCAACCCTTACATTTTAAATATTTGATCGTTTCTTCCCTGCGATTTCAACTCAAGAAACTTTGTTTTATAAATTTACACTTGTATGTGGTGCGGCCGGTCGCCGATGACTCAGTTGCCGACATCTGTAGTTAACCATTCATATTTACATTTCAATAGCCACAGTCTGAGTTGATTGCAATGTATTATATATTTGCGCCGTGTGAACAGCAGTGGAGGGTGTGTTATGATCCAGTGCAGTAAGTCTTGTATACGCAATTAACTCGCCTTGTAAATATTAACAAATGTGAATGTTATGCCGAAAGCTTTTTATGTTATTACAACGTACCTGTCGCACAATTACACGATTGAATCCCAAGGTTTATGAACCTATATAAAACGCTCATATTTGTTGTAATTCACACATAAACTCTTATGCTTTTGTTTCCTTTGTAAAGTAAGTTATTCTCTTTACAATAAAATTAGTTTACTACGCTTTTAGAGCATTCACCAACTGATATAAAATAACTGCTTATAATACCAGATACTGAATGTTTTATAATTAACAATAAAAATGTTACAGTAGGTATGTATATTTAGCAAATAACTACCATTAGTAATATAATAGCAAAGTGTACTAACGGAAGTATTAGCAAAAAACGACCTTATTGTATTGTAATCAGAATATAAAATTCGCAAATATGGCCGCCAAGTTCACAGTCTCGTTTGGTGTAAAACATTTCGTAATGACATTACTGTAATTCTCAGTACAATAGCGTAGGAGTAGAATTATCTTCATAATGTTTTAACGTGATTGTTGGGCCGTGTTGAACGGTTGTTTTATTGATAATTGGGACCTACGGCTCATGTCGGTGCTTTAAAGCTCAATTAAACCTTGAAAATTGAACTGTCTTAAGGAAATTCAAATTGTGATTTTATAGTAGGTATCTTGTTTACGATCGTCTATAAAGTTGCCATACTCGTAGCGCGGACGGAGGCTTGTTGTATTCGGCTATATAAGTACGTAACGTACGACGTTTAGTTATTAATATGACCTATACGGCTTTCCAATCGGCCTACATCGCGTGTCGTAAATTGAGATATCTCCGAATCGCGATTTCACGAGCGTTTATCGCAGGCGGCGCGGCGCTCAAGTCTGATGGAGCTTTATGTCATTTATTAGTTTAATTGCTTGTTAATGATTTAAAAATTTGACAGTTCTGTGTGATTAGATACGAGTATCTATTGATTTCATGTTTCGTAGACATATTTGCTTACGAAATATCGATACGATGTTATGATTATGTTTAGTTTTCTACTAGTCACTGTTGTGGTTATAGTAAGTTTATAAATGCGATAAAAAAGACAGTTGTTCAGAAAATTACTATGTACATTCATTTTACTAGACAATCGAAGAATCTTAAACTATGCTATGCAAAATAACTAACATTTCAGAATATTTTATTTCTTTTAGGACTTTATTATTTATTATCTTTGAACTTTTGTCCATAGCCTTGTATTTTCCAGAATAGAATTGAAAAATAAAACACAATTCGATCAATTAACAAATTTCCCAAAACTTCGATTTCCATATCAATGAAAGTCGAAAGCAAAAAAAATAGAATAAAATTTGACCCTTTCGTAAATATCATGCCTGATTTGGTTTCGATATACAAATATAAAATTGTTATACAGCGAATGTTATATAGATAATATTCGGTTCCTGCATTCGTAAATAACTAGCGATCCTTGCGGGATGCTGTGTGATGACTGTACGCAACAATGCGAGCATGTGTGTGTCAGCAACGCGGCGCGTGCGCATGTGGGGGATTTTCACAAGTTGCAACATGCACCGGGAGAGATGCGATCGGCTTATTCTAGAAACTGTAGCTCAAGTATAACAGCACTTTAGAGTTATAGCCTAAACCGTCGCAGGTTATGGATCAAAGTGCATATCACTTGCCGGAGATTAGGATATGTAAGTTTTCTACTTTTTTTAAACACAACATTATTTTATTTCAGAATTCAAAATCACTACATTAATCTGATTTTAATAAAACGCAAATTTAGATATTTTAAATTCTATAAATTGATTATTTTTTTATTTTCGGGATTCTTAGAACCTAACACAAAACCCGCAAGTAATATGGGCCTAGGTAGTTTCCTTGTGAAATACTTGTTTAATAATTGATTTAACATTAAGATAAAATATATTAAACTTAGCAGTGATGTGGAGCAAGGTTGTATCATCCGGGTTTTTGTTGTCTCAAACACCTTAAATACATTTAATATAATAAATATTTTTAAACGAATACTCTAAACTAAACCAAATTAAGGATGACATAACTTATAATAAGCATATTAAAAGTTCTTATTTCGTATAGGTACATTCAGATTTCGATTCTATTCGAGATCAATAAATAATTGATCAGGAACAACATAAACTATACTCATAAACGTCAGGTATGTCGTAAATTGATTGGAAGTGTTCCGTTATTAATTTCTATCCTCACGTCAGCGAGTAACGGAGTTAGCAGGACCGAGAACCAGCTTAAATAACGTGTTTAGACTATACTTCTCTTACTGACTAGGTATATTCTTATTGGCCCACTAGCAATAAAAATACTAAAACATTTACGTGTTCCAATTTCAAATCCCAGATAGTGCTAAAACGTTATACTCTATTACAAAGATTTTTTTTTAAACCAGTTTCGAATTAAAGTGTTGCATAAATTTCATATATATTTTTTATATCGGCCAAGTTTCTCATCAGAGAATACAAACTTGCGATTGATTAAGTTCACGGTTATTTCAACAATTCATATTAAACTTTGTAAATTACTGTTCTTTCGAAGCTTACACAGGTAACTTTTAATATTTCCCTTATAAATTTTACTTACTATAATCCTTTTTGTTAAAATTTATAACACAAACTAATCCCCTTAGCTCCTAAGCTGTTTCCCGCGTTTCGCTAGTATTCGACATAGCGCGATATCATGTATGTATCTATATAACTAATAATAGTTCTCATTAAATAGGCTTTGTTACTTTTTTATTATGTGATAGAATAGGCGTTTGTCTTTCAACTCACCTGATGGAATGTGACGATGAAGACGAATATGGTACACACCTATCTCAGGAAAACCTATTCACTCTACACTTTCAAGGCATTCCAAGGCAAGACATAATTGACTAGAAAAATAGACGCAGGCAGTTCATTCAAATAATTTTTAATTTTAATTATATAATTTTAATTTTTAACCTTAGATTAGGGCTTTTGAAGGAGTTCCGGATGTCTTAATAAAGCAGTTCCCGGATCCCTCCTATTTAAGGCGCAGTACGGCACACCGTGTGGTTTTAGTCGGTTCGATTCCGACACACCGCCCCACCGAAAACCCCGGTGGGGTGACGGCCCGAGGGGGTTTCCACACTCACAAAAAAAAAAAGGGCTTTTGAAGGAACTCTTCAGCTTTATATGAGAAGTATAGATAAAAATGATTCCCGAGCTACGAACTCACATAGGGTTTCTTCTTCTTTGGGTCCCTATCCAATTAATGAAAATGGGTCATTAAAATCAACTCTGCATATTTGATGATAATATATATTATATTCCTCAAAGGGATGATGCGTCTTCATTTTTTTTTAATTCATGGTGCATTGTTTTAAGTGGTAGTGTCAAGTTTTGGCGGCTAGATCCCATGTTTCGATTATCTAAGTGATATACAGAGTCTGGTTTTAAACTACTTTGTGTAGTGCTACTGTTTTTCTTGGTACTCATTTTTAAAGCACTTACGAACACAAGGTGTGTGATATTTGGAATACTTGAAGTTTATGTGTAGAAAAAGTGCAGAAAGCTAAAATATTTAATCAATATGTGTCATAAAGCAAATAAATTAATGGTAACAAAAATATTTTTAAAACATTTTACAAACTAAGTTTTATTTTAGTGTAGATTTGATGTTTAAAAAAGTACTCTTCAAGACGAATCCCTCGAGCTTAAACTCGATTGGTTTATCTTGTTTAGTTTAGAAGTTCCTATGGCCACCTTCCGGCTCCATCATCAGAACATTTCTATGGTACCATATTATTGTATTATCACACCAAATTTAAGCCAAATCGCACATCGGGAAGTGGTTCTAATTTATCTTCCAAGATTCCGCAAGTGCCGAACACACATACAAACATTGCAAGTTTAATAAGAGCTTTTAAAAATATGTGAAAATGGCTACAAAAAGCTACAGGGCTCCAGTCTATATGGTATGGAAAGACAATGACAGGCCAAATTATACTGATCATTGAAATAAAAAAAAACATTCAAAACTTAATTAATTATGGTCGAAATTCGACCACCAGGCGATGTCTAGATAATATAAACCTTTAACGATTTAACCTTATATGTCTACCTTTGCCCTTTCACTTGTTTGTAAATATATACCTAACAAATATCTATTGTTGGGGTTATTCATATCTGCGAGTTGATAACACGAAAACCTATAAGCACAATAAAAGTTTTTAATACAGTTATTGGTAGGATTTATGGATATAGATGGGACTTTTTTGGGTTTTATCGTATATGTTTTCTTAAAACAGACATATTTTGATCTGAGTCACTTCAAATTCCGTTTTTGTCAATATTTCACTTTTGTCTTAGGGCTTTTTATTTTATATGGACACGACAATGGGCCATTCTGTTGCTACAAAAATCTCTAAACTAGTCTAAAATCACTAAAATTTAGTTTACTCCGGTCAAATGACGTTTTATATTCTGAAAACGTAGGATTCAACTTATTTCAGTTTGACAAAACCAAAATTGGGTAAGTTACTCAAATTTAGTCAATATCTGCTCATCTACTATTCTGTTGTATGTTCTGAAACGTTACATTAATATTAGATGTCATATCATTACATGTCTACTAACTTTAAGTGATATAAATTTCTTTATATTTTTGGATCTAAAGTCTATGAATAATATTTTATTTTTTAATTAATATGTAATTTTAGGTCTAGTCACTTTAGCGGAAAGGGATGTATATTTTAATTTTATCATGTACTATTTTTGTTTACTTTAAAATTAAATCATTCATTATAGTTTTATCTGAAATTAAAACTAAAATCTCGTCCATCGTTTATAAAACGATTATTTATTTCGGCACTAATTTTGTAAATTTAACACTTACTAAAGTTATTTTGAAAATGTCGCATTGACTTGCACAAACTCATTATAGGCGGTAGTTACACAGTAAACAACAACAACACAGTAAATTACTTTTTTATAACAAATAAAAGTACTTGTAATTTTATTGTTTTCGCGATTAAGTCCCGATTTACACATCTAATATGTACCGTCGCGAAAGTTTAAAAATAATTTTAGTTTAATGACGTGAACAACAGAATCGGCGCCATTGTCGATCGATCTCAGCTGAAGCGTGTTTGTTGGTGTAGTTGATATCAAATCCTTTGAGTTCTGTCTCCCCACGTTTTAGAAAACTCTTCTTACTGTGTTTATTGTGGCCTCCGTGTGTGTAAATTTCAGCTCAGTGTTTCTATCACTTGTTACAGTCGTTCACTAGACCTCCCCATTTATTAGCCTAATAAATATAGTGTATTTTGCGATTATTACCGTTTACGAGTCCCGTTACGGTGTTGAATGTATTTTCTTTCTTCTTTCTTTCTTTCAAATATTCTATGCATTTATTGAATAGTGCCGATATAAATTACTTGATAATTTGAAACCTTTAGTCACCGTTCCGCCGCATAAATTCGTAAAGCTTTGGTCAAACATTTGATCAACAGAATCCAGAACCCAGAAATTTATATTCCTAAACAATATCTAGCACCGTCAAACACAATGACATAGTGACTCACATACTACAAATGTCTTCGTTACCAGAATACTAATCTTGTTCCCCAACAAATACTATCACCAAATATCGATATTACTTCATTATTCTACTCGCGTGCAACTCGATTAATTCGCATAACAACAAGGGGAATTTCGGGTATAGCGTACGTAAGTTTAGATTATATAACCCAAGTAGGTACGTTTATCTATGTTTAATAGCCGCAGACATTAAGGAGGGCCTTTAGATACATATAGTTTAAAACATATTCTTTGGTATATCACTTTTTAACTTAAATCTTGCACTTGAAAATGTTTCTGCCAAACCCCATTACTAGCAAGACAAGACTGTGCAAGTAGTCATATTTAATCGTAGTAGCAGTTTCGATTTGAATATTTCGTCATAGAATAAAATGAAAGGCAATCAGACAGAGCGGTAGAAAGAGGAGGAATGAAAGACAGACTGATGTCATTTATTCTTGTTCCATCATGTGATTAAATATATTTTAATATAACTTTCATTTGTGTTTCGAAGCCGTTCCCGAATTCGACATTTAATCACACTTTTATTACGCGTTTTCCCGCCTTCAGGGGTGGAATTGTTTTTCATTGACTTTAAATGGCTCTTGACTTCTTGAGATAACTGAGTATAATAAAAGGGAGTCATAAAAATTTATATAAAAAGGGCAAAGATATTTCATAAAGTGTATGTTACTCTGAGAAAAAACCAGGTAGATGCTAGTAGGACTCGCACACGAATTAACACCGTACCATAGTACGAGATTTAACAAAAATGCCGAAAAATCAAGTATCTTGTATTAACCGCCAGCAAATCCAAAGGCAAAGCAAATTCAGAAAGTTTTTAACACGGTATTATATTGAGGTCTCATATGGAAAGGGGGCTAAAAGATTTCCGATTACCCATACTTATTTGTTTGTTTTTCTTCGTCTAAAGTAATCTTGCTTAAGCTGTTACATCCACACTTGTTCGTTTGTTTTCGTTTGAGCCTTTGTTTGATTTGAACTCGGTAACTTTTAATTTAAGATTCATTTTGACACGTTCATCACGCCTGTTCAAGGCTCTTCTATTGTTGTTTATGTGGAACGCTTTTGGATGTTTGCAGAATAAGGTTGCAAGATTGAACGGGACGAGAAATAGACAGACGTTTGGTCTAAAACTACTATGTTTACTTACAAAATTTTGTTTTTAAAATACTCAATCAGGTAGTTTGACTGAGTCACTATTCCTTTTACATTAAGAGCCTGCATGTTATTTTATGTAGCTTTTGCCCGCGGCTTCGCTTGAGTAAAAGTTATTTTTCTAACCTTCGAGAACAGTACGGGTACCTATGTCGTTTTCTGTACACCTAACGTGTATTCAAAATTTCACGATGATCGGTTGAGTAGTTAAAGTGTGAAAGCAAAACAAACAAAAAAAAACTTACATTTTAGTAAGGATTATATTATCCTTTTAATGCAAATTAAGTCCAAACAAACTAAACTAAGCTGAGTCCAATGATGGAGGACATGACATGTCCTATTAGATATTATAAAAAGCTTTTTGCTCATACATTTTTGTGTTTTAGGTATTTGCAAATAAACTTATTATTATTTACTGTTTAAGAAATATTGGACAACTCATTCTGAAGGAAACGATACGCTACTAGCGGTGCACGTTATTTACTAGCGTTGTCAAACCCGATTTTCGGTACAGTGGAAGCACTTATAGGTGCGGTGGTTCTGAATTTAAACGAGGAATTCTTATAAAAGAAAAGTATTGTCTATGATTCCACACTTCACGTATCTTTAACCATAGACCGTAACTTCTGATCAGGAAACCGTTTCGAGGTAACATTTTCGCTTTCAATTTAAAATGTTTACTTGTCTGTATGATATTGGAGGCCGTTGGCTATAATGTTCATACAAATACGCTTAGGGATAATATTATTGGCAGTGCTACCGTTATCCGAGCCATTTGCGTCATTATTACTTTATTCGCGAGAATATTGTGGTTCTGCTAACGATATATTCCTTTTCTTTATTGGCATAATGGATTTAATTATCTTGTACGTGAACGGAATTTGAGCTACTTATTAAACGCCTCTATCTGTAAATACATTTAATGGCATTGTGTGTGTAAAATGGTCGTAGTGTCTTCACTATAGCTGACGTATCCTGGTTATAAATAATAGGGATGTAACTGGGGTCCAACATCATAAAGAGCATATATTATATTAGTCATCAAGATTGTAAATGTCTGTGACTTGAAATGAGTATGTCTATCGACGACGAGGTCACGCTAATAATAAAGCTGTGAGTTTTTCATATGGCATAGGGGCAAACGAGCAGACGGGTCACCTGATGGTAAACGACTACCGCCGCCCATGGGCATCTGCAACTCAAAAGTGACAAGTGCGTTGCCGGCGTTTAAGGGTGGGAGTAGGGGAAGGGAGGAATAAGGGTGAGGAAGGAAGAGAGGAATAGAGAAGGGTTAGGGCGGAGACGCTAACCCTTCCTAGGCGGTGAGTGAAGTTACCGGAGGATAACTTCACTCACTCGGCGAAAAGCAATACAAGCATTGCTTCACTGCCGGTTTTCTGTGAGGCCGTGGTATCACTCCGGTCGAGCCGGCCCATATGTGTCAAAGCATGGCTCTCCCACCTGTTTTTTTTTATTAAATGGGCTAATCTCTGGAGCTACGGAGGATAAGGTTATTTGATTACTCTATGACCCTCAGGCGCGGAGTAGTGACCATGAACGAGGTTCAAACTGTTTGAAACGGCTTGTACTTTCATTTAGAAAAGTAGACTTCAATACACTGTTAAAGTGTAAGAACCCTAGCCCTAATTCGAAAAGTAATAAGTTAAAAAATAAACATTACAAATGGTTTTGTACTGTACGGTACAATTTTTTTTATATACCTCATCGATGGTGCAATTAAAGCCGCCATTGCCATTTTAGAGTGAACAGAAAATCTCTTCTAAACAATCGATATATACTACTCAATAAATTTGGCTAAGGCCTGAGTTACAAACGCACCCAGTGATTGATGTGAACTAACTCGTCAGTACTCGTCCCGTTCCCATTTCTCTTGGAAGCAATCATTTGTACCGATCTTCCGGTGCTAGGTTTAGAGCCCGGTATGATAGATTACTACACTTTGGCAAAACTCTAAACTATCCCAGAGGTAAGATTGATAGCTCACTGACACCACTGGATGTAATTAGTAGGTATAAATAGTACAATAATAAGGTTAATTCAATTTATTTTGTTCGTTTAATATATAATTTGAATCTTTTTTATTTCTGCTTTTACGAAGACGCCATGGCATGTGGAGCCCCACATTTTTTGAATTGAAAACTTCTTTCACGGCGACGTGCACTTTTTGAGATGGGTAAAAAATGTTATACTCGCGTCAGGACACGTGACCTGATCGAAAATTCGTAAGACAGAGCCGAGTTTCTTATATTTAAAAAATATAACATTCGAAATTCAAACATTTATGAGCGGCCAGGAGCGCAGAGCTTCCAGTGTACCCTATGTATACATTTAGATATGTTATTACCTACTTTTTATTTTTAACCTAACTATATATATATATATATATTCGATGTGTGTGTGTATGTTTATGCAAATACATTGTGAAGTATTTTTTTCACTTCTGACGTGCAGTCCTACGACTGACTGTTTTTTTATTATTTAAATGGCTATAGTTCCTGAAAGATAGCAATTTATATTTCCTTACAGTGATATCTAAAGTTATCTATAATAATTATAAACAGTCAAAGAAATTGAAGTATTAATATGAATCCAATACAGTAATATCCAAATGCCCAAGATCAGACGGGCAACTTAATAAACTTTAAAAATTCATACACTTTACACTCAAATATCTGGTTCTTTGCCCAATACTACGACCTTATTTTTTAAAGACATAAAAAATGATATCACGCCGTCTGGAAGTCCAGTTAAATAATAAAAACTGCGATGTCGGCCATGATTGGTTGAATATAATTATTTATTATAGTCGTAAAGTGATCAATACAGAGTTAAACGTACATAATTAACGGACGACTAATGCTTCGAAATGATTGGCGTCTGTAGTTGTGCGTCTGTCGAGTTGAGTTTAACTGGTTTTGTGATGGTGTTCTTCGCGGTTTGTACTGATTTTATAGAAATGAATTTTATTTGTATGGTTGATTGATACGGAATATTGTGAGAATACCGGATTTTGGACTATCTAAGTGATGTATACCAAATTCATGTACCTACCTAATTTAATTAAGTTAATAATCGTGGAAACTGTTACCGAGTGAAGAATTGAGGTCATATTCAAACATTATATTGTATTGTTAACCTTTAGATCATAGGCATACAACGTCGCTCTACAACCAATTCGAAATACGCATATTTAGTAAAATAATAAAACACCAGATTTGATTTTGACTTCAATCTAAATGTTGTATTCGTGAACCAAATCGAATACAACACCGATAACAAATTGTGTTTGAATATTATTAGCGTCGTCAAGTTTCATT
The DNA here is from genome assembly GCA_963859945.1 of Euplagia quadripunctaria. Lineage (NCBI taxonomy): Eukaryota > Metazoa > Arthropoda > Insecta > Lepidoptera > Erebidae > Euplagia > Euplagia quadripunctaria. The sequence continues at coordinate 22,714,326 of OY982561.1, forward strand.
AGGTATGTCACTAGAGTGTCTGTTGCGTGACACTTGGGTCCTTTATATTGTTTGAATATTATGTCCTTCTGAATCACGTGTAAGCAAGTTATTGCATTATAATCATATTTTTGTATTAAAAATACATTTAAATAATTATTACCTTTAAATAAAACTTTATTTAAATTTTAAGTTAGGGTCGTGCCCTTAGGGTACCTACTATACAAAATTTATTTTATTATTCGTTTTATTAATTCAGAACTTTAAAAACTTATGACTCTGAAATATTACCCTTGTGCCTGTATTACATATACTCGTAGCTATAGTTAGTATAGAGCCGTTTTATTGTACTATTTAATACGTTTTCAAAACAAAAGCAAAATCAAATCGACAGACATTTCGCTCTCCTACGCCTAACATTCCTTTAGATGAGTTTTCTGAAGGTTTTAAGGCATATGCACACATGTTTTCTACATAGTATTGCATTTATTTATAAAATATATTTAATTCTAAGGCATACAATTAATGTTGGAATGCTTATAATATTATTAGGTACTCTAAGTATTTTACCAAAACGTACTATGCTGTTCCATTCTACATTCTTGAAATATCTACTGTGCTACTACTCTCTCTTGCTATTCATGAATATACTTGCCAAAGGGTACGATTTGTGTGAGATTTCGTAATATAATATTTATGGTTATATTTTGTTTTGGAAATTAATATTTTGTAGCCCAAAAAGCCCAAGGTAGCACGGATACCGATGCTTTTTTAACAGTCGCCTTACTTATCGTATCATTTGGACGTTGTCAAGTCAGTTCTACTTACCAAATAAATATGCAAAGTGTTGACTTCTTGAGAACGGTTTTAAAGAAATGGGGTTTCTTACATTAGCAGAGATTTACATAGGTAATACGTATTTAAGTCTATACCTATTAGGCACAGAGTGGTACTTACGAAGGCGGGTACAGGCTGCTGAGACATCTAATACCAAATAGGTTTTGTATCAACATTATCTGTTTGCTAACCCACAATATTTATAAAAACGCTATTTAATATTAAAACTATGTGACCCGTTTAATGTCTACAAAGAAAGATTAACGATTTAGTAGCTGGTCACTATTTGGCATCCGACTAACCGTAAACTTATTTTACACTTTAATAGTTATTTAATAAAAAAGCACATAACTTCATAGCTTTCAATATCTATTTTAAAAACATACAAGTAAGCTCTCTAAGTCGCGTTCATGTATTTCAAGACGTAGCACAATGAACAAATAAAATAAGAAGGTTGTCAACGTCTGAAGACGCTATTTGTCGCATTTCTCAAGAATATTACAGTTTATTATGAACAAAGGATTCTATTCTATGTTCCGGACAGTCACTACTTCACTGTACAGTGAGAAATTCATTTTAAGCAGCTAGTAGTTATTTGAAAAGGCTTTTTATATTAGTCTGTCCTCAGAAGCGCTTAGTTTGCAGTTGAGTAGATTGTCTGTAATTTGTGTGAGCAGGACGATAACAACAGTAATTAATAAAACAATAATATTGTTTCGTTTGTTTTTTTTTAACGTTTTTTTTTTTAATTTACGAACTATTCAGCTATAGTAGTTTTATGGCTTACGCATCAAACTTTCAATAGGTATAGACCCATGTGCTCACTTAAGAAATTCGCTATACAGTTAGGTGATTAATTAGTTAATGAAATTAATAATAATAATCGCATTTCAAGTAGATGAAAAAAAACTAAAATATAATATCAAATATTTTGTGGAGGTTCTCAAAACGACTGTATTTTTTTTTTGTTTATTAAGTATGTTAAACATATATTCACCGATTCTGAACACATTTCAGTTATTCTATTTATTGGACAGGTTATATCTCCAGAGCGGTAACAAGAAAATTAAAAAGAAATCTACCCCAAGGGATTCGGAACAGTTAATTAAAGTTTCATTAAAGTCGATCGTACTTTTTTACACATTTTTAGAGCCAAGGTATGTTAGACTTCATTCTTGGCGTTCTTTAAGAGACGATTAAATCATAGTATCTATGTATAATTCCATTGCTTTAAATACCTTTGTAAACTACAAGTGACCAGCTCCATTCAATATATCTGTTTTTGCGTGCCTTGTGACGTCTTCAGTGAAGAGCAAGATTCCAAAGTACTACTTTAATTATCTGTGCTAAAGTAATAAAAAAAAACAGGCTATAATGTGTAAAAACGCGTGACTTTTGTTATCACAGTGGCAGCCTGTTACAGGTTAATAAACCCATAATTGTACGGATTAATAGCATCATTTCAATTTGTAAAATCGCTTATTTGCTTGGCCGCTACACGTAGAGTTAATTACTATTACTACTACTAAGTAATGTATAACAGGTGAATTAGGAAATTATTACTGCGGGTGTCGCTTATTTTATGTTCAGATACCTTAGTCACATGTTGGTTTCATTTTATTACTCTGTTAAAACTATGTGACCTTATTCCGGGAAGTAATGTCTTGCAATATACTTCCGAGTCTTGTTACGTTGACTAATAGGATGGTTAAGGGATTGAGGTATTTATATAAAGCCCGCATTTACAAATTTTGCTGACTTGGCTACAAAAATCCTACACCTAACCTATTATTATAGATGCAAGAGCCATGCTTCGGCACGTATGGGCCGGCTCGACCGGAGTGATACCACGGCCTCACAGAAAACCGGCAATGCGATGCTTGCATTGTATTTCGCCGGGCGAGTGAGGTTACTGGAGGCCCTAACCCTTCTCTCTCCCCATTTTCCCCCCTATCTTCCTCCTATCTCCCCCCCACCCCCACCGCTCTACCCTCTTCCCACTCCTCCCTTACTCCCATCTTAGGGGCTGGTAACGTACTTGTGACTCTCGAGTTGCAGGTGTCCACGTGTGGCGGTAGTCACTTACCATCAGGTGACCCGTCTGCTCGTTTGCCCATATCACATAAAAAAAATTGTTTGTTACGTTTTACGTCGTCAAATTTTGCATACACATTGTCAGTGGTACAGAAAACTACATATTTCCTTTCATCCGGAAAAATTACTCTCCGGAGGGATAGTAAGTTAATTGACAAATGCCCGGTTCCTATAATCAAGAAACGACTCGTTTTGCTTACGGATGGTGAACCATTCATTGAAAAATCAACTAAATTTTACCGTTCGTAAGCAAAACGAATCGTTTCTTGATTATAGGAACCGGGTATAAATCATGCAAAAGCTAGAAAACTATAATTCATTATATTGTGATGGACAGCGCAGCGTTGGACGTCCACCAACAAGGTGGACAGATGGCCTTATAAAGATCATAAGTCGGTGGTAAATGCAGAGCGCTTCCAACCAACCTTCTTGGAAGTCATTGAGAGTGGCCTATGTCCATCAGTGGCTGAAATGATGATGATATTGTGATGAAACCTTATTTTTTTATAGAGATAGTAGTTTAAAGGCATGATAAATGTGTTAAAATAGTTCTGTGGAAACCGTTTATGAACAGTTGAATACTTAATCTACTGAATAATCACGAGAAAATACGTGTAAGAATAAATTGATATTACTTATTTAATTACAATGTTGTGGTCAAATGACGTACTGACTACTGACTAATTGACTTTAGATATTTATGTGTCGGTAGTTGTAAAATGGAAGATTGACTTTTATCATCGCCATCATCAGCCTATCGCTGTCCACAATTATTTTGCAATGCCAATTTTTTTATTGTTTTATACTAGCAGCACCCCGCGGTTTCACCCGCGTAAGTCCCGATCCCGGGGGCATATCGGGATAAAAAGTAGCCTATGCATTAATCCAGGTCTTCAGCTATCTACATACCGAGTTTCATCGCAATCGGTTCAATGGTTTTTGCGTGAAAGAGTAACAAACATCCATACATCCAAACTTTCACATTTATAATGGGTATTAGTGGGATTTGTTTACGTTTTTCAGAACTGTTCAAAATTTCTTTATCAGGGTTTCCTTATCGACTTTTGCACACTCACGAACTTTTCTTCGACTCCATGTAATTAATTTGTATTTGTTTAAAGGAATTTCATTTAAATATCTGTTTAATTTAAAATTATGAATATACCTGTGTTGTAGAACCCATATTACAAAAGCTAGGCTTATTTTAGGTCCAGACGGCGCTATTTAATATATCGCAGATAATTATTATTATTATGTTAACACATCCTTAATTCGAATGCTCACCTTAAAACATAAAAGTAATAGCAATAACCTACCTACGAACAATTTTACGGTGTATTTGAGATCTTTTGGTATCACTACATCACTACAAAATCACTACATATATGTAGTATTAAACAAAGTCGCTTCCTGCTGTCCGTCTGAAGAAAACATGTTTGTATTGTCTAATGACAAAAAAGCTGTGAACGTTGTATATAAAGACATTCTGTAGTATATTTAGTATCATCATTGCACCCGTGCGAAGCCGGGGCGGGTCGCTAGTATATTATAAAACAAACTCCCCCGCCGCATCTGTTTGTCTCTCTGTTCGCGATAAACTCAAAAACTACTAAACGGTTTTTCATGTGGTTTTCACACTATTATATAGAGCAATTGTATGCATGAGGAAGGTTTAGGTATACAATTTGTTAAGATTTTCTTTAAATTGATTGAAATATGATGATGATTGTTGAAGATGTCTCTGCTTACCTGTGCGAAGCCGGGACGGGTTGCTAGTACAATATAAATTCTAAGCTATGACTCCCGTAATTGTAAAAATACTTTAAGCTACTTAAAAACTAATAATTTATACATAACTACAATAAAATTTAGAACCTAGTTTTTTTTTTCTCTAATGAGTTGAAAATTTCGCTCACGGTCGCGATGTGTTAGTTAATCAGTATATTTAAAACAGCTAATAAATATATCTAAGGTGGTGATATAATTTACATACTAACCGTGCCCCGTTTCTTTATATGCGATTTAGATTGGATGATAGGACAAATCAGATATCTGTTCGGTTTGATGCTGCCCGACTGTAAACTCTTTTATTGTCGTTTAAAGTTTTTCATCAGTAGTTTTTTTTACAATGTAACTTCACAAAACTTGAGCCACAAATTAATTACGTGTTACCTTTACTCCTTAAAGAGTTTTTATTACTATTTTGAGTTGTTTTAAAGAGGCTTTCATGCATTATCTTGCTTTTTTTTTGTGATTATGTATTATTCTTGTGCTGTGTTGAATTTGGGTTTATACCACAAAATTACGACCCTTCCTCTAATTAATGTGCTAAAAACATTTATTTTTGAAACTTAAATAATATAAAATTCATGAAAACACATAAACTCGCTCGCTGTCCGTAAGTGCTTTTTAATAGGTAGATCCATTTACAAAAGTTAAAATATCATAAATTTTCCTTTAACACCAATAAACCTCATTCGGATGCAAGAATCGCAAAAGTGTTATATATTTTTATTTTGTTACTCGGTTTTAGTATTAATAGACAATAGTCTAGATATATAAGTGAAAAAAATCCTCTGTAAGGGAGCATAAAAAAACCGTAAGGGTTTATTATTAATAAGTAAAACCCTGTCGCAGTCGAACTCCTCCACCTTACGCATTCAGCCCATCACAGCTATCTTCTTCAGGTCGTAAGTCCCGATCCTGTGAGAATGTCGGGAATAAAAAAGTAGCCTATGCGTTAATTCAGGTCTCCAGCTATCTACATACTAAGTTTCATCGCAATCGGTTCAGTGGTTTTTGCGTGAAAGAGTAACAAACCTCCATCCATCCATCCAAACTTTCACATTTATAATACAGTGGGATTAGTGGGATTTAAACCAAAACTACACATTTCTTTGTATTTTGATATTCATACTTTTTTTGTGACAGTATATTAATTTGCACCTCCTACTTAAAAATCCGTTTGACTAATATAATCATTTTACTTTTATAAGTTCTTATACATTTATAACTTACTAGCAGCGTGAGTCCCGATGCCGTGAGAATATCGGGATAAAAAGTAGCTTATGTATATATTAATTCAGGTCTCCAGCTATCTTGCGTGAAACAGTAATAAACATCCATCCATCCATCCAAACTTTCACATTTATAATATTAGAGGGTATTGGTATTGGTATTGGTAAAGGGCTCTGTTTCCGCATTTAGACTCATAGGCGGTCCATTATGCGTTCAGATAGGCTGGCTAGTTGAGCCAGCCTAGCTCCTTCCAGAAGCACCGAAGCCTCCTGGGGCGTTCACAGGCTTCTAGGAGCGACCTCGCTCCTGCGAGGATATTTGCCCGTTGTGTGGCCACTCCCTCGCACTCCAGGACAACGTGGGCGGCCGTTTCCTCCGCATTAAGACAGCCTCTACATAGAGGACTGTTTGTCGCATTGATGGTGAATAGGTGCCGGTTTAGGGCCAAGTGGCCCGTAATGGTACCTATAACTATTCTGATCTCGAGTTGGTTAAGACTGAGTAGTCTGCAGGTTAAACGTGGTGAGACCTCCGTCAACACCAGTCTAGATTGCCTATAGCCGGGCGTATCAGCCCAGCGACCGTTGTGTGCTTCACGGGTTCGTTGCCTTACCCATGAGCGAAATTGATTAAAGGGAAGTGGCAGCAATATAGTTGGCCCTGCCACTGTGGTTGCAGATCCATTTCTTGCCAGCTCATCTGCGGCATCGTTGCCGAGTGAAAATATTAGTGGGATTAGGACGTGTACAATACAATAAAGTATATTTTTATTAACAATTTAAAGAAAAATACTACCTATTTAACAATTTTACGAACTTTGGTTTACATTTAAGGTAATAAAACACCTTTAACACGCACTGGTTATGAAAACTAAGCACCTGGCCTTTTAAAGGCACACCACTTGAACTAAAGACCTTTATAAACGCTGTAAATAGCACCAAAGTCTTTTAAAAGGCCGTAACAAAATTGGTCTTTGCATGCTTTGCTAAGACGGGCCTCTGAGAGGTTTACTTTAGTTTAAAGTTTGCGGAAAGTTCAGCTATGTCAAAAGTTTTATCATAGATCTTCGTATCTTTGGTATGAGAGATTGAATATACACGCTTTGCGCTTTACAGTCAGCAGTTTTCAACTAGCTGTCTGAGATAACAGTGGGTACGTCTATAAAACAGTTTAAGGAACAAATTTATTACACGAAGAACTTACGATGTTGGGCATTTTGAAGGAAATTGGCAAGAACGCGTCGAGACGTATTGAGAACATTTTCTTTGTCTGTCTAACTTTTGTATTTTAGATAACTATATTAATTGATATATTTTTTATTAGTTATTCGTGTTCTTAGCAGAATATATTTGTATTTTTTCTTATTAGTTTTCATTGAATTAGACTGAATTGAAATAGTTATAATTCATTTTAGGACCTTTGTTAAAATTACGTTTATTTTTGAAAATTAAATAATAAAATAAAAAATACATGTTTGTTCGTATTTTATGGGCTGCCGTACTCATCAGATTATCATGAAATTTTGCATATATGTTGCCAGAGATTCAGAGCAGGATATGGGATACCTTTCACCCAGAAACCGGGCAAAATCTAGTTTTTATTAAAATGTAGAATATTATGAGGTTTGACAAAATAGATTTATCAGCATTGCCAACGTAGTGCTGTTTTTTTCTGATAGTCAAAAGGTTCGAGACCAGACTAAACTAGATTTCGGCCACACACAAGCTACAACACTGATGATGAAAGGGTGAATAAGCACAGGTGAGTTTTACCGTTAGGCAGACGATATGCTAGATTGCAATGTAGTTGTATAAATAATTCAAAGATTAAAAACACTACTGCCTTGCCACGAATTATATTTCATTAAAATAAAAAAAAAATATCTAGTATAACTCGGGATGATGTAAGGATTGTAACTATACCACCCAAATCTGTTCAGGCATTTAGAAGTTATGGTGGAATAAAGAAACTCACATACATACATGACTCCTGAGATATTACACTCCTTTTTTGGGCAGTTAGTCGTGTGAAAAGTAGATTTATTAACGAAACCTCTCAATAGAAAACAAAATTGAACATATTGTGTATCTAAAAAATAGTAAAAATAAAATATTGGTGGATAGAAGTCATCTTTGTGCAAAGGTTTTATAAGACTGACTGCCATAAAAAGGCGTGTAATGCACTCCTTTTTTGGGCAGTCAATTGTGTAAAAAGTAGATTTCTTAACGAAATAGGTCAATAGAAAAAATAAATTAAGCATATTGTGCACTACTGTATCTTTATTAAAAAGTATACGGTTTTACTCACGTTTGTATTTCGGGGATGCCCGACTAGTTTCGGACCCGACGGTGGCCCTTTTTCACGCCTGTGACGCCTGACACCGTCGCAGGACGCTTCACTCCTTGAAACTAGTCGGGCATACCCGAAATACAAACGTGAGTAAAACCGTACACTTTTTAATAAACATGAATACCACTCACGAAAGTTTTTATTGTAACACTACTGCATCTAACAAATGGTAAAATACATTGAAATAGAATACTGGTGAATAAAAGGTTTAAGCAGAATCAGATATACTTTCAACTTTTAGATAAATATTTAAGAATCAGTCGTGTTAAGTTTATGTTCTTGCTTCGTTGCTGTCCCTTTCGAACGTATGACGCCGCACTATGTCATATATGATTACTTTCCGCAAGCCTCGAGGGTGACAAACCGAAGCCTTTTTCATTCTTTGAGCCGCTTTTGATTTAAAACTCATGTTTGGGTTATACGTGATTTAAGTGCTATGATATGATAGACGTAGAATCCAAGAACGATTTTATATAAAAGCAGGTAAAACAATGTGATGGAAGTAAGGTTTGAATCTTGCTTCTGAAGTGGCAAACAAATGTATGACCCGCCCGATGATAATTGCTGTGCTTTTTCGAGCTATATTCAAAAATGGCGGGCATCGTTTAGCGCTTTTTAACTTTCTGTTGGCAAAAAATGATTTAAAACCATATTTATGAATTACTACGTGAAAATTAGAGGGGGGGGGGGGGTCTTGGCATATACAACGGGTGGGGGGAGGAGTGTAATTGTAAAAAATGGGTCACGTAATATGGGTACGTTCCTTTACGCGTTACCTATTTATAACTATTACAAACGTTTAAACCAATTAATGAGCCCATGAGGCCCAAATATCCTTAAAGTATATTTAAATTATTTTTTTCTAAACGAATCGACATGTTTTATATTGAAAGGTGACTTTTCTAGGTCAATTAAATAATATTTTAAAGATTTGAGAGAAAGTCAAAATGTCATGATTTAAAATTGATGAACATTCTTGCTGCGACAGCGAGCAAAAATAATAATACAACTTTTACCACCTACACTCCATTTACTAACAAAAAAACCTTTGCAGAAAGATGACTTGCAATTTGTCACGGAACAAAATAATAAACATTGCGCTCGGTTCTCTCTTCCAAAACAGATGCGTCACATGACTGATACGATATTATATTTTTATGAAATAGTTTAAAGTAGGTACAATCTAATGAATAAAATTCTTCTGTTCACTGATCGACAAACAATGATAAGGTTATAGTAGGTTGAAAAGAAAACATTGTGCGAATTTTTTACGCTCACTTTTATATGTTTGAAACGTCACCCTCAAAGTTTTTACCCAAGAGATTACAAGTAGTTTTCAAGAACTTTTCTAAGAGCAAAAGACAATTCCGAAAATATTCTTTTCATCTTCGTACCTTGTCAAGGTGGGCATTAAAGTTACCTACTAAAAGTTATCGTTTTCCGTCCTAAAGCCTTAAGACTTTAAGGTTTGCGCAGTGAAGACGGCGGGTCCTTCAGTGGAGAACGTGAATCCTCCTGTGAAGAAGGCGAGTACTCCTATGTTTGTGGATATGAAGTTGCTCTAGGTTTTATTAGCGGAGTCTGGCTATCTCCTCCAGCTGTTGCTACTACAGAACTCTCGCAAAAGAACCCTATCCATTCATCTATGAGAATATTTCTTGCCAAGATTCTTATTTAATCAGGTACTTTATTTCCATAACTTTGATATTATTTGAATATTTTGTATGATGTATGACGGCGTAAAATATCCAATTGCACAAGAACGAATATTAAAACCTTTTTAAAATAGATAGTATTTGCTTTCTTCACTGCCTATTAATTAATAATAGCGACTTTAATAGCACACATTATACACCGCAGCTTCAAAAGTTCTCATGAACTTTCTAGAAGCTATTAAAATGTCATTCGCCCGTTTCTCGTGTGAATAGAATCAACTGGCATAATTGTTTTACTTTATCAAAAGCGTTTGTCACCAATTACTGTTTCTTTATTTTTATTTTTACATCTAAAATTTATGAAACCAAAATGAGGTTACCATAATTACATACTTCCTATAATACTGTTAATTATTCTGTATTTATTACTTTAATGATAAACATATCTAGACACCTCATTTCGTGAGATTTAGATCGGAAAAAAGAAATTATGATATGTCATGTCTTTCATCGAAGCTTTTTTTGGGCTTCATCTAAATATTCATTATAAGGCCAGGCGCACGTTCCGATGGCGGGCGTCGGGCGCGCGTTTTGCTACCGTGCGTTGACGCGCGTCAACAAGAACACGCATTTTGTTCAAGTCGTTCACATGCCGCCGCGCGTTTTGATCCGACGCTTGCTTGACGCAGCGGCACCGCCCATGGCGGCGACGCTCGCTTTGAGATCATACTCATCAGAGTAGAGAAAAATAGAGAAAAAAACATAAGAAAAAGTAAAATCTTGACTATTAAAAAAACTACTGTTTTCCGCTACTTTATTTGTCTCTTTTGAGCTTAGACTCGTTTGCTTTCATATGATTTCTTTTTAATCGTTTCATATATCATAATAATGAGGCCGTGTAATTTACTTAACAACCTTTTCGCGCCGTGCTGCTTTTCAGCAATTACGGGCATAATTGCTGAAAAAAAAACAACAATTAAATTATAGAATTCCAGCGTAAAAGCGTTTCCATGTTGAAATGTTATTCGTGTTTATTCATTTGACCCGGTTCGTTTTTAAATATTGTATAGTATATTTCACATGTAAGTGTTTTTTTAAGATTTAAATAAACTTTTAACATTTCTTTTTAACATTATTAGACATTCTGGAAGGGCGGTAGTGTGGTGGCCAAGACGTTGAACGACGAACCCAGCAGACAGTTCCAACTAAGTCAATCATTTGGGTTAGTAGGAACAGCTGTTATTATTAGCAGTGTTAAAAAAAAACTATTTTTTATCCAAGATAATTAATTTCAGGATATAGACTTGCTGTAATTAATTCTATTTATTAAATATAAAACTGTTACTACAATGTATGGCTGCATTACAGTTGCCGGCAAAATTGCTAGCAATTACAGCCAGACTATGCAAATTCAGATTTCTACCTTTATCCAAAACGAAGTTACAGAGAGTCGGAAATGTCCTGAATGGCTTCAGGACATTTTCGGCTGTGCCTTGGTTTTATTTTTTGCTCAGCTTAGCGGGGGCCCTGCCGTTCCCCTAGATTAAATACAGGTTTATTAACTGCATATAAAAAACTAAAAGTTTGTTTCAAAAGAGATAATTTTAGATAATTCTAGAAGTATTTGATTTTTTTTGTCTTAGCCCGTTTAAAGCGAATGGAATATTACGATAATAACCATTAAGCCAATAAAGTTACTTTACAAATTAAACGCGGGTGAGACTGCAGAGCGATATAACAAGATAATTATACTAAAAATATAAAGGGAATACCTGGGGCAGGAACGGGCGAAGTGGCCCCATTGAACAGAAAACTGCAGTTAAATACCTCAATTTGCTCAGATTGTTGTACTGCTACTTTGTAACACTTCTTAACAGAACTCCTCGGTTTTCAACGCCAGTCACAACTCAGACGTGGTAACTTTGTCGTAACTTTACCTTTCACTATTACACCGACTGTGTGCCTATTTGCCACCTTAGTAATCCATAAAAAGATTAAACAACAGTAATTACAATATGTGTATGTTTCAGTGTTCATATCAGACTCATTATGAGGCTTAGGGGTGTTTTAACATAACGATCTCATAAAATTATGGCCATTTAAGTTATGTTCTCATTCAGCATTATGAGCAATAAGGATCCCAATCTACAAATGTGGCAGTTATTACGTTTCTCTTTTACTCACTAATATCACTTTCTGTACAGATTATATATAAGTCCTATTTAAAATTCGTGTGGGGATTTCGAGGTAAATAACTTTAATCTAGCTGCAACATTATTTATCAGCATATATTACAGTGCTGCAATAAAGACTAAACTTGTCTTCTTTAAGAATTTTCCAACTCAGACAGATAGGTACAACGATATTGGCAGTACAGATATCAAAAATAACATTATTGTTACTAACCGACTTCGGAAAAAGAGGTTCTGTATTCGATCTGTTTGTGTGTTTGTATGTCCGCGATTATCTTAATTGTTCCGAATGTTTGATTTGATTTTAGTATACATTAGGTATTTATTAGTTAATTTTTTTCGCAATGAATTTTGTTGAAGTCGGTTTTTTTTGTTATATAAGTAATTAAAATTGTCGCTTGCCTTTATACCATTATATAGAAATATATGATCCGGTTAATCAATGAAAAGATAAAATAACAATAACTAAATACGTAAAACAATTTTCATATCGCAATTGCTGACGGATTTCCGCTATGGTACGTATCAATGCTTTCACTATCGACTTTCCGATTACGCAAATTCGCATAGGACCAACATTTTGAAAACAAAATAAATGTATTAAGTAAAGATAACTTCTACCCTTATTGCGTTAATATTCATTTTAATGTATGTTATTTAATCGTTAAACAGTGAAAATAATTGTCGATTTAATATTTGTATATCGCACGGTGATAAATTATACACCTAAACCTTCCTCATGAATCACTCTGTCTATTAGTGAAAACCGCATGAAAATCCGTTCAGTAGTTTTTCAGTTTATTATTTGTTTTATAATATGTAGTGATTACATTTTCGGACGAGACGCAGCTCTAACGTCATATAATGGTTTGTACTGGGGTAGCCTATGGCGACGATGTATGATCCGGTTTGACCTATGTTTGCTTAACATCTAAGTTGTAAAAAAAGGCAATGAAAATTGAAGTATTTACTTATCAACATGTGATCAACTTTACTTATAATCTTGTGAACATTTTTGGAGAAGTAATCCTTTTTCAATATTTTTCACAAGATTACAAGTAAAGTCACCTAAAATTAATGACTAGAAATAACTTCGAAAAGAAATAAAGCCACTCCAGCAAATAGCTTAAAATTATCTTTTACCATCCAGTGATTTTACAGCCTGTAAAGATGAAAATCCTATGAAAAACTGACGTACGTCAGCGTACTCGTAAGTACGGGCCGGTTGACGGAGAGCTTTCAGAAACAGTAGACTCATTGTAAGACTATAATGGGCGCTAGAGAAAAAGTAATTCCTTGGTTGTCAGTGACGGTCGGTTTTCACTTGACGGAGCTTTCAGTTTAAATCTTCAATTTTTTTTTTACTGTCAGTTTTTAGACTAGAGTACCCGCATCTAAACTAAGCTTTTTAGAGCGGATACAGTTTTAATACAGAACGAGTTTTTTTTATTAAATTATAGTTATTGTCTTTCGATTCAAATGCACTTATCTAAATAACGTGTTTAACGTCCATTTCATGTTATTTTACAATTAACGTAATTTTTTTGTCATATTTTTATATGACATATGTTTATAGGTTTTTCAAGAAAGAAGTGTTAAACTTTTAAAAGTCTGGAATTGCAAGTGTCCATAGGCTAAGGTAACCGCTTACTATGAGGCGGGCGTATGCTTGCTTGACGCAGACGTGGTATCAAAAAAATTGACAAATCTTCGTTTTACTGGTGCAAATCATCTCTTTTACGAATAATTAATAATAATAATATAATAACTTGACACATCTCACACACGACCGTCTGATCCCAAACTAGGCAGAGCCTGTACTATAGTAACCAGACTGCTGATAAACATAGATAGATAGATAGATAGATTACACTTTATTTGTACACCAGTCTACATTTGTCATAAAGATTATGTACAAAGGGCGGCCTTATTGCAAAATGCAATCTCTTCCAGGCAACCTTAGGATGGATCAATTTGTTTCGAAGAGACAGTTGTAGTTGGAGGTGCATTTAAATTTTTTATTAAGAACTATAATTACTATAACTTAATCAATATAAAAATATACATACTTATATATTTCTAAATACATACATATTATAGAAAAATTACACCCTACACCCATATAAAAATTAGCTCTTAAATTAATCAAATCCATAATCTCAGTTTTAAAATTCGTAATTTTTTACATAGAAAAATATCATCTATGTAAAAAATTACGAATTTTCCTAAAAACTTGACCTCGGTTTTTTTCACGTTTCAGTTGTTGTATGTTGTTGTGTTCAATAGATATGAAAAAAAAATTGGCTTAAAAATGCATGCAGTGAACATTCATAGCATGTATTATTATTAATATCCAATCGCAGATAAAAAACGAGTGCCGCTGAAACTATCAAAAGTTTTGTTCATAACAATAGGTACTTACTTTCCTACTATATTAAATATATGTATATATAGGCCTGTGCATAAAACAAAATGTCGATGCAAATCTCATTCAAATAATTGTTCATAAGTGAACATTCTGTAGCTGAAATGATGGTCTTAATACAATTTTGCTTGAGTACACTCGAGCAAAATTGTATTAAGACCATCATTATTTCTTGCCAAAGGTCACTATTAGCAGTTTAGTTAGTAAAAGGGAACTGTAAGACAAAACAAGACAAAAGAACAATGATTAAATATTCATAATATTGTAAGCTTAGGATATGAAAGTTCTGTTCCTAACCGCCCCATGGGTAAATTTTATTCGTATTTACTTTGAACTGTTTGTCCTGTAGCAATAGTTTATCTACTCTAATATTATAAAGAGGAAAGATTTCATTGTTTTGTATGTTTGTAATAAATGAACTCAAAATTTACTGCACCGTTTTAAAAATTCTCATTTTCATTATCAGCGAATTTGCAATAATCAAACCCAAGGTATCAAATATTTAAGAAAAAAGTTCTATCTCCAAGGGATAGAAAATTAACTTTAAAGCGAGCGAAGTGAAAAAAATAATCCATCATATGAATCTTTAGACTATTTAAAATAGTCATTACAATCTTCGTTTTAGTAAATAGTCATTACGTCGTTCGATGAACTCCTAAACTAATGAACCGGTTTTAATGAAATTTTGCACACTAGGTGCAGTTTGGTCCAACTTGAGAGAAAGTTTCTTTTATAATTGCTGATTACCTAGCCAATGTAACGCGTGGTCGGGTATCTAGAATAGAATAGAATAGAAAAGATTATTCTTTATTGTACACCATATAAACTTACAATAGATCTTAAATTTAATTTAATGCTACCTAGCATTAAATTAAATTTGTCAATGGGCGGTCTTATCGCTAAAAGCGATCTCTACTAGACAACCTTTGGATGGATTTAGTGTCAGGAGTAAATGGTAGCTGTGGGTGTACTTAATATAACAATACAAATACTTACACACATAGGCAAATTTACATATATGCATACATAAATAAACATACACATATACACACAATACATGTACATAATACAGAAGTAATAATAAAAGTAGTCAAATACATATCAATATTTAGCAATAGTGTTAATATATATATTTACTTTTTACTGCTTACTGGAAAATCTCTGTAGTATTCGAGTAAGCGCTTAAACTGGACACTTTGTGAATGAAATTTATACACCGTGAAATTGTAATCGTCTTATAAAAACAGCTCTCTTAATATAATCTCACGTCTACAAACATTTTTTGCAAAAAAAATAAAAATATTTAAAATCTCAACACACACATGTTTTGATTATAAACTACTATCTTTTGTCAGCGGCTTCGCTCGTGTGAATGTAGAAGTAGAATGTCAAATAATTCAGGTATCCTTCCTGAACAGCACTTTTTTGGCACGAAGTCCCTTATCGCACGTTACAATTCAGACGCTCGGCGGCGGCGAGACGGAAAAAAGTGTTAGCGTGACAAAAAATGCTGACCGCGAGTTGATTTATTTTATTTTTATATTTGAACCATACTGAAATATCTTGTATAATAATTAGTCGTATATTAATTAGGACAACTTTCATAGATAGCACAATTTTAATCTTAAGTTTTTACAATATTTACTACATTTTGATACAATTTATTCAATCCATCAAATACATATTTATATATAGCGACAAGAAATTCTTTCCTACCGACACCTCGCACGTTTTTTTGAGGAGTTTCGTAAATGAGTAGGCCTTAAAATTAAATGAAAGCTGACCTGACTATTCATTACTTTAATATCAATGTGATTTTAGGCTCAGCTTCATTAAAACTTTGTGTTTGAACAATTTCCACTTGTTCACGAACAATTTACATATTTCCTGTGTAACAATAAGAGTTAAAAGCAAAATAAAAAGATGCTGCTAAAAATATAGACCTATTATAACATTTTAGGAATGTGTGCTTTACTTGAACTGGAAATATAACCTTACTAGTAATTTTAATAGATAGCTTACTATAAATGTTACATAGGTTCCAATGACACAGTAGCAACAGCGATACAGCGCTATCTAGATTCAAAGTGATCCCACTAATATTATAAACTAGCAGCGCCCCGCGGTTTCACCCGCGTAAGTCCCGATTCCATGGGAATATCGGGATAAAAAGTAGCTTATTTGTTAATCCAGATCTCCAGCTATCTACATACCAAGTTTCATCGCAATCGGTTTAGTGGTTTTTGCGTGAAAGAGTAACAAACATCCATACATTCATACATTCTCACAAACTTACACGTTTATAATATTAGTAGGATGTGAAAGTTTGGATGGATGGATGTTTGTTACTCTTTCACTCTATAAATATACGTAATTTATTCCATGGGTACTTGAACAAGGATAAATAAATACACTTAGATATCTGTTTTTTGTAAATACATGGGTACATGTTATGGAAAACCCCAGACTAACTACATCCACAATATTTGAATTAAACCTGAATCTTAGTCCCGACGTCGGGACACGCCACGTGGCAGTAAAAATGCTGTACCACTGCGCCAGGTCGTGTTAAGAAATTTTGGGAAGGGTGGTTAATAGATTATTTTTAAATATATATTATTAATTACAAAAGGCACGTGTCTCCGTACCACAGACTATAATGAGCCTAAGTCCTTTTTCACATATTTGTAGAGTTTGACAACTTTTTTCATATATTTTTAACTAGCAACCCGCATCGGCTTCGCACGGTTACAAATTATATACCAAAACCTTCCTCATAAATCACTCTGTCTATTAGTGAAAACCGCATGAAAATCCGTTCAGTAGTTTTTCAGTTTATCGCGAACAGACAGACAGACAGACAGACGCGACAAGGAATTTGTTTTATAATATGTAATGATGATTCTTTTGCTCCTTAGACTTTACGAAACATTTGAAATAAATTTTTATCCAGCGGTTAATGGACCTGATATTAACAAAACATTTAATAAAAGTTTTACAATTTTAAAAAACCTCCTCACGCTTTTGTATTAAGTCAAGATGCAACCGCCTCTAATAGATGCAAAACTCAGGGGAAAAACAAAACTTGCGGACTGAAGTTAAGTAACATTACTGATGTCATATCATCACTCTTGTAAAATGTTTGGTAGCAGTTAGAAGTCTAGCGCACAGTCACTGGCATCCTTTCAACATACAGTCCAGACATCATGTCATACATGTCTAGCCAGATATCAAATATGATTACGTATTTTAATGAGTGTTTCAGATTGGGTTGTTTATGTCCCTTGACGGAGCAGTTAGTTGTGTCAGCGACCTGTCTCAAGTGTTATTAAAGTCATAACCATTAAGCAGTATCCAGCATATATAAATAAATCATAGCTTTTATAAATAAATTGTTCACGTTGATTGTTAGGAGAATAACGAGAGTCATAAGACCTGAAAATAGACTTTTATGTATTATTTTGTACAATCAACATGCAGGATGTCAGTTTAATTACCTACGGTAATGAATAATTTTGTTTTGACTTAATAAAAATATGAAAACTCTTTTTGTCTTTCTTAAAATTTTAATTACATGCTTTGTCTACGATAAAGAGTTCATAAGGCTACCGTTACCTTCAGCCGTCACGCGTTTCTTATCTAACATTTTAAAATTTTCATTTATCTAATGAGAAAAACTCTCTTTTTGTTTATATTAACGTGTCAGGGTCGGGCCTGGCTTAATCCTTCACTGTAATACCAAATATATACTTACGCCGTACATCGCCATGAAGAGACGCACTAAGTAAGGGAACACGCGCGAGAACTACCGACTGACGAAAACACTTTAAAAAGTACCTACTCTCGCGCATAGCGATAAGGCACACATTATATTAATTTCAAACTTTGTTGATGTTTTGTTTAAGTAGTCCATTTGTTTTATTTATTACTCGCAGCTGACTGTATTTTAATTTATGTAATTTCAATTATTTTAGTTCTGTCTCGTTCATTTTTTACCAGATCTCCCCAACTAAACTATCAGTTATTTTGACTGGTTATTAAAATTCATTTTATAATGTTCTAAAACTCTTCTAAACGGGCTTCTATAGGGTTGAGGTTATAAGGTTCTTCTCCCGGTTGGGTTAGATAGAACCCATAGCTAATCTGGAGACCTGGTGCCCTGTAACACAGGTTTTATACCTACCTCAGGCACCAGCAATCCATAACCGAAATTGTCAAATGTTGTTGTAGCTTAATCTCATGTTTTATTGTATTTCGATTTTGGTGAAAAATAAACGATATTATTATTACTCATCGATTATTAACCCATTTATGGATTATGATGTGTTTATTAACAGTCTATTTAGAACAGCACTATTATTTAGAACGCACAGTGTAGCTTGACACATTTCAAACACAGAGGTGGATTGTCATCTCTATCTTAGAAATGAAATGAATTGCCGTTGTCTGATACTGATAATAAACAGCCCCCGCGTGACACAACCAATCAGACCCTCCTTTGAATTGTCATAATGTAACATTAATGCCAATCTGCTGCCGTTATCATATCCTTATATAGAAACAAAGAGGTTTATTTGGTATATAATATCATTTTGTTTATTACTGATTAAGTGGAGTGTTTATGCGTATTATCACAGCTACGACCAGGATTATAAATATTTCAACAAGAGACGTAACATCTACAGGGCCTTCTTGCTCTAAAACAGTTTTAAGACTTTATAATTTAACTGGATTTCATTTTATTATACTCTGTACTGTGAGTAAATCACCGAACATCAATGTAATGTTATTTCTTAAAATATGGACGAATATTAAAAAAAAAGTAAACTTTTATAATTTTCATTTTGTAAACTGCCTAATAAAGAAAGTGTCATAAAATTAAATTACTGTTGAGATTGCTAATGAACAAAATGAAATCACGCTACTGGAATACTTTAATTTCTTTTAACGGTATCAAATATTAGTCTTTTTGCCTGAGTTTTAAGAATAAAATTGTCTGTCTTCATAAGACATTTCTCATCATGTAATCCTGCTGTTGCAGGATAAGAGTTTTTTTTTAAATTTAGAATACCTTAATTGTTTTGAATTGTTTGATAGTGTACAAATATCTTTCTTACGTACGTGTTGAAATTATGAAAATAAAAAAGTAGCAGTGGAAACAACAGCTTGGAAATACGCAATCATACTCAACCCTGATTTAGTAGTTAAAATCAATGTAATTACAATCGCGGTTCGTTACTAGTACTATATTATGGGCATAGTAAATCAGAATCCTGGTCATTCCAAACACCTGGTCGAGCTTGTGGCGTAATACAAATCCTTTTTGATTTAATGCAGTCGAGTTTCCACTTAGAGTTTAAACTAATATGCGTTTTTCTATATGCAGCTGACGGAGTCCTCTCAACAGTGAACGTAGTAGAAGCACTTCAGGAGTTTTGGCAGGTGAAGGCAGCACGCGGAGGTGGTGCGGCGGGGGGAGCTCTCGTCATTTATGAATCAGTACCGGCTGCGCACCCGCCATATGTATGCTATGTGACGCTGCCAGGAGGAGCGTGTTTTGGAAGTTTTCAGGTAATTAACCTTATGAACACGTAGATAAAATTCGAAAAAGCTGTGTATCTATAATACGGCCAATGGCTAACAAAAGGCTCTTTTCTAGTATCTTCTTTTTTTATAAAGATAATTCCCGCACTAGGACTAATTTCAGTGTCACGGGGGACTTTAGAAATATTCAAACAATGGACACGAAGAACACCCTACTATTTGTGGATTACACAAATTTTTGTTCCCTAACACAGGACTTATCAAGTCAAATATTCTCAATTATAACAGTAATTAA
This sequence comes from Euplagia quadripunctaria, assembly GCA_963859945.1. Lineage (NCBI taxonomy): Eukaryota > Metazoa > Arthropoda > Insecta > Lepidoptera > Erebidae > Euplagia > Euplagia quadripunctaria. Next base: position 22,734,714 of record OY982561.1, read on the forward strand.
CATAAAAAATTAGATATCCTATTTTAAGTTCTCACTTAATAGCTAAAACGTTAAATTAATCATACCGATTGTCTTCCGGAAAACTCAACTTAGAACTGTACAAACAAAGATGTCGTCGCACTTCATATGCGATGTCACACGGTCCGGAGGCACGTACTTTCGCAGTAAAGTTAGGGATTATATGAGCAGAGTAACTTTGGAGTGCAAGTAAATCTGTCAGTGTTCGGGGCCTGTGTTCATAAATTAACTAGTTGCATCAAAATTGAGGGATTTCATTCTCAACGACCTTAACAAATCAACTTCTTTGTCCAGAATTGTCCGACGAAGGCAGAAGCCCGTCGCAGTGCAGCAAAGATAGCCCTGATGAACAGCGTGTTCAACGAACACGAATCGCGGCGTATCTCGGAGCATTTCATAGAAAAGGCAGTTGCAGAGGCACGTGCCTCATTTGCAGGTGATGCTGCCGCGCATCACCAGGACCCTAGTGCTGGGATAGCTGCCTTCAGGTTAATATGATCACTTGTTTTTGAGTACTATCATGTGATATGTACAAACTGATATTAAGTTGTTAGTTTTTACACTTTGATTACTACAAGTGGCCAGTAGATGACTTTTGACTGAATGAATCATTATTCGTTCTCGTGAACTAATTATCAAATGATTTCTTTTTTGGTATAATAAATAAGCAACGTATTTACTGGCCTATTTTCAAAGTTCCAAAAACAGTAAAAGAACTCGTATTATTAGGATAAATTTTGGGAATAGTATGATACCTGTCATTGTCTATTTTAAGACGGTAATTCTAATAAATGTGCTTTCATACAGATTCATGCTGGAAACAAACAAGGGCCGGACGATGCTGGAGTTCCAGGAGCTGATGACAGTATTCCAGTTGCTGCATTGGAACGGGTCGCTCCGCGCGATGCGTGAGCAGCAGTGCTCGAGACAAGAAGTAGTTGCACACTACTCTGCTCGAGCGTTGGACGATGTCATGCGTGAGCAGATGGCGAGGGAATGGGCTGCGAGAGAAAGAGACGCGGCTAGTGCCGGCGGTGGTGTTCTCCGAGCCGAACTTGCCAGAGCGGAGCGCGAGCTCAGGGCTGCCCGTCTTGCCGCTCGAGAACTACGTTTCCCCAAGGAGAAACGTGACATCCTACATTTGGCCGCTCGCCTCGCCCCGCCTCCGCAGCAACAGTGATCTCATCGCGCCGCAACATGCGTCCTCGCCACATACACACTTTGTTATTTAAGTATAGGTATATAGTCTAAGTGTATACGTGTTTTATTTAGTATTATCCCCAGTTTCCCTGAAAAGATGTTCAATGATTTTCGGAGAAGTACTCAGAATGAAAAAGCCAAGACAATATTACCAGCAAATTGTGCTATAGCAGCTAAAACTATAGACTAAAGTAATAGATAATTGGTAGTGGCAGCATCCTCAACAATACGACCACTATTTCTCCTCAACTCTATTCATTTATCTAAGAAACCTATATTTTTTATTTTTAGTTGTCGGTGCGATCAGTGACTCAAACGGTGTTATATAAATGTCATTTAGTACTATAACGAAGACGTAGGATTTGCAATACTATCATAAGTCAACTCCTAATAGAAGCATTCCGCTGGATGGGTTAATTAGAATACTAGTTACGTACAAATCATGTTACTAATTAACCTCTGAAATATTAAGCAAAACAAGTGCCCATCATAATTTTTCAGCTTGAAACTATTTGTTTTTGTGTAATAAGTAGACTTTAGTAAAAAGTTGTAAAGTAAAATAACATTTACGTTAAGATTATATTTATATATGATCATAAACAGAACTTTGGAACAGAAAAGCCTTTGTTATATTTAAAAAGACTGCTAAACTATGCCTTATAAATAATATTAATAAAATAACTTACCGCATAAACGTTATTTTACTTTACTACTTTTTATTAAAAAAAAAAACAATTAAGTTATGTACTTTGTACTAAAAAAACGTAGTAAAGTATAAAATAAATTTAAGCGATTATACGAAAGCAGAACTTAAAAACCTCAAGATTCGAATATTGTGAATTACAGGGAAATTAAACAATGTCAAGTTATTTGAAAATCTTATACGCCTCACGAGAACAGGTAAGATTTAAACGTAGAAATTTTTGGTTGGTAAGTCGAATTACAAGTTTAACTCAATTAACGGTAATTGAGTTAAACTTGTAATTCGACTTACCAACCAAATTTTTCTAAGTTTAAATCTTGAGGTTTTTAAGATCTGCTTTCAATTGTTCATTTTGGATCCGTATCCAGGATGGTTACGAGGCTTCTCGAGTTCTTCAATCATCATCATCAATAAGCCTACACCACGCCACTGCTGGACATAGGCCTCTCCCAATGTGCGCCACAGCACCTGGTCCTCCTCCTTGGACATACGTTACTGCACAAAGCAAAATGCGTTATCAAAACGGAGAATTCCACAAAGACATCCTCTGTCTCTCTTTTTCATACCTTTTATCTTATAAATGAAACTTCTACTGTAAGACTGGTGTACAAATAAAGTGTTATCTATCTATCTATCTATCTTACTAATATTGTAAAGGCGAACGTTTGTGAGGATGTTTGTAACTCTTTCATGCAAAAACGGCTAAATGGATCTGGGTGAAGTTTGGCACAAATATAATAAATCTGGAATAGCACATAGGCTACTTTTTATCCCGGAAAAATCTACGGTTCCCGTGGAATAGATGTCATCAAAATTTCCACGTGAACAAAGTCGCGGGCAACAGCTAGTCATGAATATGTAAAAAGAAAATCCATCAACGCTGTTCCTGGAAAGGTAAGGAATATTCCCGAATATATTACACAATCTATCGCTATCTAGACTCTATGGTACAAGCTGTGTTTATAGCCTGCAGGTGTTATAGGTTCTAGAACACAGATAAACATACATAGATACATCTTTCACGTAAATATATACTTATTATTTACATAGAAACACAAAGACCAATGCAATGAAATTTAATCTATACATGTATTTGCTATAACCCCGATTAATGGTCAACCACTACGCCATATTTGCCTTCAACTGCCACGCAAGAGAAGTACCAGCAAGAGGCTACTTTTAAATAAACCTGAAATATAGTAATAAGGGCACTCACACGTACCTATACAGATAAACATGAGCGGTTAGTACGACGGAGGCCGCGCGGCGCATCGGCTCAATTAAACGATAATCGTTTTAGACGCATGAACGCATTAATGAATTACGAGTATTCTCTGTAATTACCACAATTCGAAATACTAGTTTATTTCATTTGTCGATATATATTTGCAATTTAATTCTATCTGCATTTTGTGATTCTATTTATATTCTGTGGGAAACTTTAAACGAGTTAAATAGCGAATGTCTTTTTCTGTGAACTTATTATATACATGGTTAAAGTTTAAAATGGTTGATTATAACTTTTAGAGAGCGCTTTTGTAATGTAAGATAATTCCTACATACAGGTAATAAGTGTGTATATGGTAGTAATGGTAATAACTTGGTAACCCATTAAGGGGATGTAGAGGAGGTCATTTGCAACCAAATGACCTCCTATGACCTCTATGCAAATGTCAACCGTTTTCGAGTTGTTTCAAATTGTATGTTTTTTCGAAGATATCGTGTTATACAAAAAGGTTGAAAGTGTGGAATTACTCTTTATTGTTATAATCTGCTTGCTAACAGTTCATTACATATTAATCAACCATAAAATGAAAATTTTCGGCAACACTTTTTAAATCAGAGGTACAAAACTTTTAAATTTTTTAACAGTTTAAATGGTAGATTTCTGCAAAAAAAAATATTATTTTATCGGCAGAACATGTACAACTTCTATGCTATTCAACGACATACAATAACATAAGTCGCGGGAAAGAGTAGCTAAAAAAATAAAATAAAAATCTCAAAAATGTTCAAAAATAAACTGGTGTAATTTTCTAAAAAGCAGTCAAATATTGACCAATTTTTCTGTGTAAAATATGAGACAACCAATGAAAATTTTGAATAATATTAATATTGAGTATAGTAATTTAGTAAATAGTACTGGTTTTTGCCTATTGATCTAACTAATGGCATCTCACGTTGTCGCCACGTACACTTTCGAAGTTCTTGATATTCCTTGATTCACTAGTGAAGGGACACATCGGAATAAAACCTGCATACCTAAGAGTGCTTCATTATGCTCTTACAGATCGGCAAAGTCTATCGATTTGCATTAGGCAAGCGTGGCGGACTATAGCCTAATCCTCACTCCTACCAACACGTATGTTACACATGTAAGAGAGACATGTAAACAGGGATGATATTGAATGATGAACCTTTTGTAAGCCTTGGCACTTCAGTATCTTAAAGATCTTAGTAGAGACTGGAGAGCTAAGGCCTGTTGAGACGGAGGGCATGGCCTCCATAACCCACTCTTTTAGAGAAAGGCTAAATATATATTATAATATATTCACAAAGAAAAATAGTTAAGTGAATTTTGTTTTGTTAAAACTTATAATTAATAGACCGAATATTATACCCAGACCAACAATACGTTTATGAATCACAAGAATAACTAGTTATCAATGACACGAATATACTTCATGGTGACAATTAAAAACAGCTACCCATGCAATTATTCCGTTAGTTTGCTTGCTTTGATGTACCTTTTTTCGTGGGAGTGATACGACGGCCTCACAGAAAACCGGGAGTGAAGCAATGCTTCCATTGCTTTTCGCCGAGTGAGTGAGGTTACCGGAGCCCTAGCCCTTCCCTCTTCCCCCTCTCCCCTCCTCTACCCCTCTTCCCCGACTGCCACATTAAAGGCTGGCAACGCACTTGTGACTCTTGAGTTGCAGGAGCCCACGGGCGGCGTTAGTCATTTACCATCAGGTGATCCGTCTGCTCATTTGCCATCCCAAAAAAAAAAACCTACCTGCGCATTCGTGAGCGTAAGACATTTTTTCCTACAGACTTTAAAATAACTTTCTAATTTGTAAACTAAAACTTTATAAATCGAGGAAATGAATACTTGAATTATATAAATAAGCATCATGACATCGAAGCGATAAAATCGAAAAACTAATGTTCGGTTGCGGTCCGCCTCCGATTTTCCCAAACAAAAGGGAGTATATTGGCAAGACGTGTATGGCATACGTAATATCCAATTCTGTGGGCGGTATGTAAGTATTACGCGTGTCTGATCTAATACTCAATGCATATAATGCCCGTAATGGTAATCGTTACGGTGCCGCCGCCGTCACGTAAAGCTAGTGATGCGCAATGACGGGAAAACGGACATTAGTGAATGGTTGAAAGCCCGGACTACCGGTAAATATATATCCTATTGTTTGTAGAAGTTTTTTTTTAAATCGTGTCATTAATGTGAGTATGACACAGCCATGCTTTCCAGTCAATATTTACTAACAATACACACTCTTTCCAAGTGCGTTCAGTACGAAGCAAGTGTAATGTAATATTGACTGATAAAATGAAGAATGATGAGGTAAGAAAATGGTGTGGGTCGAAAGAAGATGTAGTGACAAAAATTGAGAAGGGAATGCTGCAATGGGTTGGGCATGTTGAAAGGATAAGTGAAGACCGAATGACTAAAGGAATTTATAAGGCTCCTATGAGAGGGTGTCGATGCAAGTAGGCCTCGAAAGACGTAGGTATACTGACCAGATCGGTAGTACACTGAAGAAGGACCTAGTTAAAAGCAACCGCAACCAGGGAGCGTGTTAGTAAGGTCTGTTAGATGTGGAAGATGTGTGAGCCTGTGCGTCAGGATCGTGGCAAATTGTGTTCTCTCGCCTCTGTCTACCCCAGACGGGAATAAGGCGTGAGAATATATATATGTTAGTAGGGATGTCTTTCCAAGTTTTACGTACGAAACATACAAATTATTTATACAAATTGTTCTCAAAGTTTAAGTAATGTAACCGCTTGGTGGTGAGTGGTTACCGCTACTCTACCAACAACTCTATAACAACTCACAACCTGTAATGTCGGTCAATCTACTCACTAGTAAATCAATACTACTAAACTTTGTAGGATGTTGGTACTTCCCAAGTCAGTTGGCCTCAATTCGAGCTGAGATCTGCTGTTCCCTACCCCTCCAAGTCTTGTGCAGTTTTCACGATTTCCTTCAATTTAGCCAAGTTTACAGAACCGTTGTTCATTCTATCCCTACTAAAAATATAGTATCGGTCCTGTATCTGAACATAAATATGTTTTTATAGATATTATATAGGTATATAGAATTATATACATAGATAATATAGTTATACCTACATTGTATAATTATTACTTGAATAAAAACCTCTATACTGAATAAAAGAATAAGATTCGGGACAAGTACTTACCAATATATGAAATGTTGTAAGGTTCATATTTCCCGAAAAGCATTTACGAACAGTTGTTCTCAAACTATAAGACGATGAAATAACTCACTACGATGTGATAGACGCCTCCGAACAATGTGCAAACGATAATAGTTCTCTACCCACGCGCAAGGCTTTTACTAAAGGGAAAAATTACAAATTATTACAGTGAGAGGGTGGAACAGGAGTAATAAAAGTATAACGTTATATTATTTTCCTCTGGCGAGGTAATTCCCCGCAAATGCAATGGCAATGGCAAAACTTTGTTCGTTTCACGGTTGCACGAGATAATATTTATTATGTTTAATTGTTCGTAGTAATTGTTATTACGGGGAACTTTTATTTGCGGCTTCGATTAAATAAAACTTACAGCTTAGTTGTAACGAAAAGTAGGCTTTCCTAATCGATTTTTCTCGATAACGAACGTATTTATGTACAGTTCCGTGCATTACAACAGTTTTTTTTAAGAGAGCGATAATTGATGACCAAGAAACATTCAGTCATTGTATAGACTTACTTACCAAGACAGGTAATCATATATACTGGACGCGTGTAATTTCATTAAGTCGTTTTCACGTAATTTTTAAAGTTGTAAGACATATTGTTTAAAAAAATTAGCTTTCTGCACTTCTTCTATATATAACCTGTAAATATTCCAAAATTCATGTTACTACGTTGGCGAAATTTTCTTAAAAAGGGGTACAAAGAATTCTCTTCACGTATTAATATAATGATATACCTATGTCAAAAACTATCGCCCCAGAAGTCTACTTCAGTGTGTTTGAAATAAATCATTTAAGTTTAAAAAAATGGTAAGCAAAGTCTAGCAAAATATTTTAATACATTTTTAAGTTTAAGCTATAAACTTGATACAAATACAAAATTGTTAGCCAATCAATAAGTTACAAATTATTTATTTATTTATTTATTACTAATAATTCAATCATTATTTAATTAATTTATACAGTTATTTAAGAAGTAAATAAAACTTAAAAGGTTTATTAATTATTTATATTTTAATAGTATTACATATACGGGTCAAGCGTCTGTCGGACTTCGAAACCACACGACTTTCTTGTAGGTTTATCCGTAAAGGAGTAGATGAATGTCAAGTCAAATCAATATCTTTTTAATAAACGTCACAATGGTAGGTTCAATATAATTTTGTTGTCAAATCATCCACTTTTAAAGTTGATTTGATGATGATAAAATAAACAAAGACTTGAAAATAAAAACGGAAGACAATTTTCAGAGTAATTAAAGATAATGACCAACTTTGGAGAAAAAAAGAATTTTAGGCTAAAGAAAGTAGGTATCCAGGTATGAATAACGCTCAGTCGTCTATAGATATTTCTTTCAAAACTGTAGACCCCTTACTTTAGAAGAAGAAATGCTTTCCAACCAGGAACTAAAGAATTGTTTTCATTGTAAAATTATTCCACGTTTTAAATTACCTTCCACAGAAACATTCATAGTGTAAGGAAATATTCCGTTGTCGTACAATCAACCTGTGGGTGCAACAGGCGGTATGTATGATCAGGTGCAGTTCCGGCGTCGCACGCGCACCCGACCTCTCTAAATATTGACACGACCCCACTCCTCACCCGTCTTGCCCTACTCTCTTCACGCACACTACCTTATTATTATAAGGGACCCGGAGAGAAGAATGTCTAACGTTAATCTCTTGTAATCGCATGCTTTCATAACGCTAACAAGTAGAATATCAATTCAATTGAATTTTTTTATTATTTCTTCTACTCTTATTAGTTTCATTTTTAAAGTTGTTTACCCACGGTTCCTGACTGCCAAGTACCAGTAGCAGGCGACAGGAGATTTTATCGGCCATGTTCTCCTTTCGGCCTTGAGCAACAACGGCTTCCATAACAACTTGACTACTCGAAGCATCCTCTTTGCACCATTACAACTCCCTTCAAGATCTGATGGTGGAGCTGCCTAGTAGGCTCACCGCTTCAAAGGAGACCGAACTCTTTATCGCCGACTGAAACCACAAATTGTGAGGGTCATGACTGCTGCAGGAAGCCAGGCCTCCTAACGGTTAGAAATTCACCGGGAGCTAACAGTGAAATTGCTATAATCGAACTGCCGTTTGGATTTTATTCTGGGGAAATTTTTAAAATTGTCTTTATGTAAATGTTGGTCTATTAAAAGAGCCTATTGTCCAATGGACGGAACTCCTTGGTAACCACGACACATTTTTACTACACACCTTAAAAGAGGTTAGGGTACCCTAACCGTATAATAAGTGATGTTTACTTGTAGCAGCATTAGATGCTAACTTGGTAACAGATGGCCTGTTATAGAATAGAACCCCATCGCTTTCTAGCGCTTCGACCTCGCAACAGCAACTCTTTAGAATGAGGCTAAATGTCAAGGATTCAGCCGCTTGGGTCCATTTCCCGCTAAAATCATTTTCACTAATATGTCTGCAGTCATTTCATAAAAAACCACTTAAAGTAATTAAGATTATTTTTTTAACTTATACCAATGATCTTCAGTCGAGGTTTACATGTTAAAAAGCGGTTTAAAATGGCATCAAAGCCTGATCTTTACTAACCAGTAAGTGACGTCAAGCTGTGAAAACAAAGTGAATAATGTATTGGTACAAGCTCAGTAAATGCAATTTGAGTATTGCCGTGATAAAAGGGAATCGCTTATGAGTAACGACAGAACTGCTAAATGCACATGTTCTGTCTCATTCTATCTTATGAGAACTTAAGTAATGGATATTGAGACAGCGAAGTTATCTACTCATGGAATTATTTTACAAAATGCTAGTAATAGGATTATTAAATAGTAACAAGTAGTTCACATTTCTAGTTTTTTTTTTAATAACAATAATCTTTTAATGTATATTATTATTTGTATTCTGTATACATATATATATTTAATATTTATATCCCAAAAAATAATATCAAAAGATAGACAGTGCCAACATGCTTTTTATAATAGTATCTAATTAATTCATATCGGAATATAAAAGTCTATATATTTACATAAATAATATAATATTTAAAAAAATGGTAAATTATCTTAACCAATATTTAATTCTATTGATTAAATAAAATTCACATTCTCGAAATTTTAAACATTTTCTTATTTTCCGTACATAAAATTAAAATAATCCAACAAAGAAATTTAATAAATCTACATTTAAATGGCGCACAATTAGCGTCACATTACAAGATTGGCAACCCCATTAGCAATTATGGGAATACCAATGCGTCTAAATTAAAGTGACATTTGTGCTCAAGTTCGTGATGGTCACAGTCTAAGGAATTCGTCACGATTGACATAAACTTTGTGAGTCTAATAAGTCGACCGTCTAGTCTAGAGGAAACATCAATTCCTGTAACATGCTAATGTTATAATGGGCGGCCTCCGCGAAACCAAAAAAAGTTTGTGTTTATCTCGAGTTTCGTGACTATGTATGTATTTTTATCGCCTCGAAGCATCCTAACAGCTGAATATTTTAATAAATGATGTCCATCACTTTGTCTAAAATATACGATGATTCGTATATACCTACTAATATATGTTCTGTGTCTGGGTGTAATTTATCTATAATATGTATGTATTTAGAAATATATAAGTATATTTATCAGCAGTCTGGTTACCATAGTTCAGGCTCTGCTTTGGGATCAGACTGCCGTGTGTGAGATGTGTGAAGTTATTATTATTATATGTTATAGACAATAGCAAAGAGCAGAACAAAAATCTGTAAGAACGGTTAATAAAATAAAATTAACAATTAAAATTTGCCATTTTTCTTGCACGGAGAATTGGCATTGCCATTCAACGCGGCAATGGTGGCAAGCCTCCTGGAAACACACGCCGATAATGCTGATGAATTTTACGGTTCATGCATGCAAATAATCCGTATAGTTTTATTTATTTATAGTTGTCTAGTCTACTTTATTCGAAGTATATAATCAATTCATTGAATTACTATTTCAAAATTTAATTAAACCATCAAAGACAAGACTGCGAACTTTAGAGCTGGAAACAAGATCACGTAGGACGATTAAACATATGAAATAGCAGTCTAAGACATACATTTGGCATAAGTTGTGCAGCAAACTCGTAAATAATTTCTATTTCGAACTTCGAACAGTCTGAAATGCGTCCCTTGAGATCAAATACCGAACGCTCACCTCGACCACGTCAGTCGAATCATAAATAGTAAAATTTAATTAGTGACTCCCTCACACTCAGGCGCGCGGCGATGTGTCGTATAAGTTTCAGTCTTTAAAGTAATTGAGCTAGGGTTAAATAGCGGTTTTCATTTGTTCTTAATAGTGTCAAGAGTAAAAGGTATGAAGAGAGCTTTAAAGTTCTTTTTTATCGTACGATAGAAGACAATGAATTGAATTACTTATTTGTGGAGGAACGGTTGGAAAACGCGAAAGCAGACCGGGTTGGTTCATGTTGGATACGAGATAACTTTGATTGCGCGATTTTTTTTTTATGGTATATGGGGCAAACGAGCAGACGGGTCACATGATGGTAAATGACTACCGTCGCCCATGGGTAACTCAAGAGTCACAAGTGCGTTGCCGCCCTTTAAGGTGGGAATAGAGGAAGAGGGGAAGAGGGGGGAAGAGCGGGTAGACGGGAGAGGGGGATTAGAGAAGAGGAGAGGGGGAGAGGGGAAGGACGGGAACAGGGGAGAGGGAAGGGTTAGGGCCTCCAGTAACCTCACTCACGCGGGGAAAAGCAATGCAATCATTGTTTCACTACCGGCGATGTAGGTAATCAGTAGTTAATTTTATAACAATAATTTTTGTATACCCTAAAGCTAAAACACCTTAATTAGATTTAGATTTGAAAGTCAGAAAAACCATAAATAATATGAATAGCGATAACTAACACGGTGACAAGTTACTAAAGTTTCAGCTTTCAAGTTTCATTATCACCACGAAACAAAAGTCGAACTAGGCGTCAAAGATCTCCGACCTTCATGAGCCTGGGAGAAATGGGTACCTAAGTCTGTCCATTATACTTACTAGCAGAAGCAGCCCTGAGTCGTCGGCGCGGATATTCACAGTTTATCTTTAATTGGATACAAATTTGATCAAATTGCTTCCAAATCTTAGTGAATGTGTTATGAGTACATTCCATGAGAAGCTGAAATCTTAAGTATTACTCATTATTTTAATGCTTGTCTATAACGTCTTGAGTATTGCACACTGTACTTCGAAATCACAACATTGTAAATGCTCGTAGAATGAAAATGAGTGGCTGAGCGTTTTTATTGCCACGTTCTGTTCTTAAAGGTTCTACGTATGCGAGCGCATTACAAAATGTAAATGTATCTGCGAGCGCATTAAAAAATGTAAATGTATCTGCGAGCGCATTAAAAAATGTTAATGTAGCTTCTGACTTTTATGAATATGAAGTTTGTAACATAGATATTCTTATTTTTTAATTATTTTTTTTTGATACTGGTGTACCTACTTGATGCCATTTGAATTACTTTCACAGGATTTTTTATTGTTCTTTGAGAGGTGTTGATTTGTATTAGGAAATGTAAACAAAGAGAAAACGAAATGATTAAGTCATTTACTTTATACGTGGTACTTAAAAGAATTTTCCCCTTCACAGATAATAAAAATCACAGTTATAATAGCTGTTTTTAATTATCTACTTCGAAAAGGCGATTAAAAGTTGCGATTTTGTCTGTGTTTACCGACAAAGGAGGTGGATTTTTTTTCTTCTCTTAATTAAACAGTGATGAGTTCACAGCAGACATATTGCACAAGTATGAGTGCCAAAATGTTGGATATTTACATAGGACAAAATAGATTTTGTTAAGCTGTATTTAATATAAAAAAATCTTCCTAATCTATGAAACTATGTGATTTCTAAACAGACCATTCTTTATTATCATTTAGTAGGTCACAAACCAACCTCTAGCTGTGACATGTCAATCCATTTTATCATAAAATTGTATATCAACCCACCATTGCAAGTAGAAGGTATAACCCAATTGCAACAGAAATTCGATAACCTATGAGTCGTATGACACAGAACCGAGAAAACACTTCTTCATGTTTCTCTACTAGCACTGGAAAAGTGGAAAGATATCGAACGTGGTATTATTGTTGGAGGAAATATTGGCAAGAAGTCGTATCCTTAGGTGTTTACCTGTGCCAGGGACTTTAATACTATGGTAGTAAAATACTACTAAAATAACCAACAGGTTAGCCACGATCTTTCAGTAGGGTGGCGATGCCTTTCCAGGCTCCAAATTGAACCAAAATTGCAATTTTCTACATTGGATCTAAGTGGTCTAGTTGAATGGGCACTATTAAGGCGCGTTATCAAATCATACCTGGGACCGACAACAGATTCTATATAATCTCTTTTAAATTCTTTCCCAGGCCCCTATCCATAACCTATGAGTTTCCTTATATGACTCTGCACGCTTACTAGCTCTGTATATGCGACTCTAATTTCAAAAAAAGTTTCAAGCGTGCATAGTGTCATAAACATCTTCTATATAAGGTTAAGAACGACACACTATACTGGTTTTATATCTCAACTCGGTACAAAGTAGTTAAGAATTGAGGTGGGATTAAGACGTCATATATCGGATGTTGTCTTACACGGAGCTCTCTGGCAGATTGTTTTTCAACCTTATCTTTAAATTAAAGACGTGTTCTACACGACATTATCTGTTTGTTTTAGTATTGGCGGCTCGATCTGGTCAGTTGCAATGTCGTTTTTATGACTTTTACAGAAATTTAATGCCAGAATCACATTGGAAATATTTAATACAATGTGTATGATGATAAGGATTCTTATTTTTGCAAGTAAGTTACTTTTCTCAAGGTACTTGTGTTCGATGTTTAAATGAAGCATTTTAATTTTTCTTATAAGGTAAAAAATATTAAAAAATGGTCTTTGCAAGAGAATTTAAGGCTGGATATGGGCCGATGACCGCGCTTTAGGGAACCCATATAATTTTTACCATCATATCTTTCCACGGACTTAGGATACCGTAGCCGAGAGGGAACCTTAATGAATTCATGTACTTATATGTCCGTGTCGGCCTATTTCGGAGACTATTTAGACACCTGTGCAAGGTGAATTTTTACAGTAAGATAAGAAATAGAAGGAGACAGGAGCGTATGGATTGATTGCGGATTCATTTCTTAATCGAGAAAATGTTAAAAAGATTATTTTGTGTTTTCTATGATGTTTTCTAACTTAAGTTACAAACACCAATGTGTTAATAATTTCTGTTAATATTTTAATAATTTCTGTCCGTCTATGCTCTAATTTATAAATTACAATAGTGTTTTATGTTAAATACAAACATGTTTGTATTTAATTAAATACAAACATGTTTGGAACCTGTAAATTATTTATCTGTTAATTATAATAATTATTGTATTAATACTTTATTGCGAACGCGACGTACTCCGCCGCTTTTTTACCCATTCGCTGTAATTTAAAGTTTCCTTCCATATAATAATATCTCTTATTCCCACGCAATCCTTTCCTTTTGTGTTACCTAGCAACTGTTCTTTGCTTGATCGTGAATATATTCATTTGTTCGTGACCTAAGCCGACCCTTTACCTAGAAAGCTAATAAGTTAAAAATAAAAAAGCTTACTAAATAATTGCAATGAACAACTAGAAAACCTTGAAGTAAAACAAACTTGCATACCCTACACGATCGTTGGTCGGCGGCAATATGTATACGGATATTCGACTTGCGAGGGTCAGGTTGTCTCAGTATAAATACTGTTATTCATCAGGTTATGGAGGAGGACCTCACGTATTCGAGGAAATTATACCGTATTTATGATATTAATAGATTTGCATATGCAGCTATTGAGTGAGATAAACTTGTTGGCTATTTATTATATCGATGATAGCGACTTCAAACGGTAACTGTCGGCGTATCGCCATTTCTAATGTCTGGTTTTGTACAAAAGTGAATAGTGACTTTGTATGAGGACAGAGATAAATCTTTGCAATATGGTTGTGGCCTGTTCATAAGAAATAGATTAATTGAAATATTTCAATGTAATTATAAAGGTTTGGCCAAAAGTGTTTGCTTTTATTATGTCAAAGTAGTTTTTACTTTTCAACTACAATTTTTTTTTTATGGTATAGGAGGCAAACGAGCAGACGGATCACCTGATTGTAAATTACTACCGCCGCCCATGGGCAGCTGCAACTCACGACTCACAAGTGCGTTGCTGGCCTTTAAGGTGGGAGTAGGGGAAGAGGGGGAGAGGAGGGGAGAGGGGGTGAGGGAAGGGTTAGGGCCCTCGGTAAAAAAATCAGCAAAGTTATAAACAATACAGTGTGTATTGTATGTTTTTATGTTACTCTTTGCTTAATTTCTGTAATGTAGGTGACTGCTACTTAATTCTTATATTTGTGACTTGTTTGTTCATTCTAAAATATCATATACTTGTTATTTTAATACATTAGCCAAGATACACAGTTGATGCAAGAGAAGACAACAATGGGCACGCTGCTATAGCGGCGATAAGACCCATCCTACGAGAGTGGCTGGAGAGAGGGCACGGAGCCCTCACCTTCCGGATGACGCAGGTGCTTTCCGGACACGGTTGTTTCGGAAAGTACCTGTATCAGATCGGCCGGGAGCCGACGTCTCGGTGCCACCATTGCGGTGACTGCCCCGAGGACACGGCGCTTCACACGCTGGCGGAATGCCCAGCCTGGGCTAGCCAGCGCTGTGATCTCGTCGTGGCAGTTGGTGCTGCGGGTAGTCTCTCGCTCCCAACCGTGTTTCTGGCCATGGTTCGGAGCGAGAGCGCATGGAACGCTGTCGCCTCTTTCTGCGAGGAGGTGATGTTCGCAAAGGAGGCGGTGGAACGGGAAAGAGAGTGGAATACGACTCTCTCTGCCCGCAGCAGACGCACAGGGCGCCGAAGGGCGTTTAATGATCTCCGGCCACCCTAACAAGCGGCCTGCGGACGGCGAACTTTTTGGGGAAGTCGTCGTCCGAACAGATACAGGCCCGAGAGGCAGCGCGCAGTGTTCCGCGTGTGCTCTCAGAGGAGTGCGGCCGACGGGTGATGGTCGCACCCGGTGACGGGACCCGTCTAGGGTGAGACGGGTCAATGCCTATCGGGGGCTGCGGAAGAATGCAATAGCGATTCTCGCTCCCCTGATCATAGGCAAGTAGCGGAACACCGGGACAGACCCATTCGCCCCCCCCCCCCCCCGAGCTTTGATTTTACCACTCCTACAAGCGCAAAGTTAACAAACCTATAAACCTAGTTTATACTCGTATTTTACCTATATGCTGGTACCACTACCAATAAGAGCGTTTATCTTTAACATCTTTGTGAATTAAGTATCACGTTTTACCGCATATAAATGCGTGCGTAATCTTAGGCCGGCTGAACAGTTTTACTGGTACACAGTCAAGTGATTTCCAATACATATACTCCTCTCTTCAAGCTTAAAAGCAACTAAATAATAACCAGTTACTTGCTATTTAGCCGCCTTTTATTAGAAATAGATTATCACATGATCATATCACCTTAAATAATACTTCTCGAGTTACTTCGTGATATGTCGGAACATCGGAGCTAAGCGAACATTTAATATTCAAGGAAAATCGAGCCATCAACGGCACCTATCATCAGTATACATACGTTCGTTCCTACGATGAACGCAATTAGATATCGCATGATCAGGAATGATTAGCTAGCAGAAATTGAGCAAAGGTTAACTTTGAACATTTTGACAATGTTGACGTAAGTACACTAAGATTCATTGTTATTCAAGTCAACATAGGGATAATATGTTATAGTAGGGGAGCTATTGATTATATTTTAAGCGCAGTCCTGTGTGGTTTTACTCGGCCCCACCGAAAACCCTGTGGGGTGGCGGTCCGAGGGTTTTCCACACGCATAAAAAATAAAATAGGGGAGCTATTGCTTGGTCCGACAATGTTGCATGACATTAGATTGAGCATTTGTTTAGAATGTTTTCCTAGGATTTTTTTTTTATTACTTAAGTTTACAATATTTTACTAGGTACCTACTAGTTACTTAAAAATATAATAGATTTGTTTCCTGAGGTTAGAATGAATTGGGTGTTTGAAAAAAAAAACATCGAATTTTTTTATGTATTTTAAAACTTTATTATAGTTATTTTTTTTTCTTTTAATTTAGAATACACAATATAGTAATATAATAATATTTAATTACTAAATGAAATCAAGATCAACTGCATAAAAATTCATTAAAGTGTTTACTAAAATCATCTGAACGTTATGGTATTTATAAGTTATGACTTGGAGTGTCTCCTTAAAAAAATTATTTATCGAGCTTTAAGTATTGAATTTATACGTTTTAATGAAATCTTTTAAAATATTTAGAATCGAAATGATCCACACAGCAAACAAAAATTGAAATCGTTTTAGGATTTACTCGGCGCTCCGCTTGAAACCACTGGTTTCGACATTTTGTGGTGGTTTTTAAAAACATTTTTTGGGGAGTTATTTTTGTGTTTTTCGTACACAATGGTACGAAACAAGCACGATAACTCTTAAGCTTGGACATCTCTGATAAATTTAGAAATATATTGACGACTAGCAACGCCCCGTGGTTTCACCCGCGTAAGTACCGATCCCGTGTGAGTATCGGGATAAAAAGATGCGTAAGTTAGGCAGTACGGCCTCTTTTGCGTAAACGGTACCTAATTAAAAAAAAGTGTTAAAAAAGTTTTAAAGCAAATATAAAAAAGTGCTAAAAAGAAAAGAGTGTCAGTGTAGGATTCAGTCCAGCATGCAGCTAGATAGAGAGCGTACACTGTACCAGTTATACCAAACGCTCGTTGTTTTGTTGCTCGAAATAAGCATATAAATTCTACTTACGTTAAGATGTTATTACAGCTTTCATCGATTTTCCTGTGGAAACCAAAATTTAACCCGGGATAAAAAGTACCCTATAACCTACGCAGGCACTCAAACTATTATCATACTAAGTTTCAAGCATATCCCTTCAGTAACTTTTGAATTTATCGTGAACATACAAACAGACAGACAGACAAAAAATTTTAAAATCGCATATTTGGCATCAGTATCGATATCTTAATACCCCTCAGTCGATTTCTTTCATCGATTATCGAATTTATCCCGTTACAGATTTATTATAAGTATAGATAATAACAAGATTGAATTGATGAAAACGTAAAACATTGTATCAACTGTATGTAAATGTTAGTAGACATTAACATTATGACGTCACGCGCGCTCGGGTTAGTTCGGGAACGGTCGGTGTGTTTTCGGTACTGAGTTTAAAAAAATATTTTAATTTGTCATAAATTTTAACAACAAAAAAAAAACAAACAATAGTTTTGTTATAAAACTTATTTTGATCTTTCGATTTATGACAAGAATTATTTTTTCAAAAACCCAATTACTTTCGTGTGGGTATGATGTCATAAACCCTTATTTCAGACTAGTTTCTTCAGAACGTATCATGTTGACGTTAAATAAAGAGGAAATTATTTGACTTGCCAGTCTACCACCGTGTTGCCAAGCAGCTGCCACGCGATTGTGTCTTTATCTCCTAGAACCAGTTGTAAATAAAATATTAGCAAATGTCGATATTTTAACATAAACGAAAACGGAAAGCTACGAATAAATATACTAAGACATGATGTTATGTTACCCGTTAAAGTAATAATAAATTTTTCAAGTTACTGTATCAATTTATTGTTCTTGAATAAACGTGGGATGGAAAAGTTTTTATCTGAAGATTCATTTTTTAAACCGAACAAAAGTTACCTGAGATCCGATATAAGAATGGCAACTTTTCGGTAAAATTATTTAGGGGAAACTTTTTCCAATAAATTATAATTTTACATGACTTTAAGAATATTAAAATGAGGCACCTGATTATTTTTTTTAAGTAGATATGAGTATGTTGGGACGGTGGTAAAACAACGATAATATTTTTGAATATTAATGTGATTCGTTTTTACACCGCTGAATATCCTACGAAAATAAAAATGATTGGAACGAAGTTCGTTATCGCACGTTACACTTCAGACGCTCGGCGGATACGAGCTAGCCGGAAAAAAGTGTTAGTGCAACGGAAAATGCTGACCGCGAGTTGATTTACTTTATTTTTACGCCATCTGTAGATTCTACGCGATACTACTGTAATTTGATGTTGGTTGTATAGTAATTGTCTATATAGTGGCGCAATTTCAATTTCGAGTTTTTACAATATTTTAAATTCAATTAAATATATATATTTATAGCGAAAGGAACTTAGTTCCAACCTGGTGTCCCAAAAACACACGCTTTTTTATATTTTGTCTATCTGACGGTTTGTAATAATACACCATACAAATGCCACCAATTTAATAACAATGTTAGCCACTAATAGAATATATATTTCCAATTTTCATATGTCCGTGTTCCAAAAAAATAACGTATTTCCGCTTTCCGGTTAAATTTCCTTCTTAGGATGAAAATATGTTTTTAAAGATGAGGAAGACTAATAGAATTAGTCAAGATATATTATAGCTTCAGCTACGTTTGAGTATGGTGATGACGGTAAATTGGTCAATTGAGGTTGTTAAGAGGTATCGAGCACTTCCTCCGACATCATTATTGATTAAACACCATTGTTCAATTGGTTTGCGTTAATCGTACGTATAAACTGATGTCAGGAGTCGTTGCAATATCGATTTACCTTAAATAATATATTAAATGCATGTAAGTGTAAAGTTAGTATACTGAGATCGATGCCGATAGCCTTTATTTGTATATTCAAAACTTAATACACAATTTGTACAAAAACGGACTGAATGCCCAGGGTATTCTCTACCAGTCAACCTTGGGGTGATGTAGGAATATTATACGGTTGATGCAAAGATAAAATATAACATTTGAAGTTATCGCTACATATTATAAAACAAAGTCCCCTGCCGTGTCTGTCTGTCTGTCTGTCTGTTCGCGATAAACTCAATAGTTACCGAACGGATTTCCATACGGTTTTCATCAATAGATGGAGTTAAACACTATTCATGAGGAAAGTTTCGGTGTATGATGCATTAAGGTTTTGTGTAAAATGGCTGAAATATGACGATGATTGTTGAAGATGTCGAAAAAAAACAATTTATGCTTTGCTACCCATGCGAAGCCAGGGCGGGTTGTTAGTTTATAATAACTTAGATAATCAAAACAAAGTAAATATATTAGAGTAGATATATTATAATATATCTACTCTAATATATTTACTACTATTACCTATAGGTAGGATTGGCGCCACTGTGCTACTGTTTGGTATTTATTGAAGTGAAAACTTCTTTAGCGGCGCTGGGCACTTTTTAAGATGGGTAAAAAATGTTAAACTCGCGTCAGATTTCAGGGTCGGGACCCTGATCGAAAATGTATGGAAAACGTGTCCGACTGTAATATATTTTAAAAAATATTTTTATGACGAGATCGAAAATTTTAAAGACGGAGGTGAGTTTCTTATATTTACAAGTACAGCGTCAGAGAGACATGGAGAGGGAGGGAGGGAGGTCGGAAGGGATGGAGGGAGTAGGGAATCTAGGGAGAGAGATTGGGGCGAGTGGGGAGAGTGGGGCGAATGGGGCGAGTGGGGCAAGAGGGGCGAGTGGGAAGACTGGGAGGGAGAGTGGGTCGAATGGGGAGAGTGGGGCGAGTGGGGAGAGTGGGGCGAGTGGGAGTAGGGAATCTAAGGAGGGAGAGTGGGAGAGTGGGGCGAGTGGGGAGAGTGGGATAGTGGGAGAGGGGGAGGGGTGGAGGGAGAGTGAGTGAGTGAGTGAGTGAGTTGGAGAGTAATGTTACGTTTTAAGTATGTCGTATCGTTTAAGTTTGCACTTCTGTCGGCAGTCCCATGACTGCCTCTTTTTTTTTATTTATTTAACAGGCGTAAGCGCTTTTATTTCATACAAACTTTTACCCGCGATTTTGTTGGCTTGAAAATATCCCATGGGAACCATATATTTTGAAGGCATAAAAAGCCTATTTGCTATTCCAGACTAAAATCTATTTCTGTGCCAAATTGCATCCAGATCCATTCAGCCGTAATGACGTTATTGAGTGACTAACATCAGTCCAAACTAAAGTAGAAATTAATTGATTTGATTTGAAAATTTGTCCAAATTATAGTAGTAAGAAGTAAGATGCAGTACTTATGAATGAATTGCTTTCTTGTCTGAGTAAATTGAAGATAAAAAGAAGTTAATATGTAAAGAAATCTTCCCCTTTGCTTACAGATCCTGGCAGCGATCATGACTAATAATTTCATTCAAAATCTGCACATACAAGAGAGTCGTGTACAAATTATTGTCGTAAATGTTCAAAGTTATTTAAATAAAATACAATAAAATGTTGTAATCTCTTTGGGGATACGACTTTGCCAAAATTAATGTCACACTTGTATGGCTTTTACGTTAAGTTTTATACCTACATGGTACTTGATATGTTGCTGATTAACATGTATCGCATAAGTATTCCTTTCGACCCCAAAAGGACGAACAAGCTTTTGTATAACATTAGTGCGATTAAATTTCGATGGACCCATATCAACAACCTGTTATTCGTTATTTATATCTTACCTTTCGGGTTTGAAAAAGCTATATTTCGCAGCGATTTATTTCCAAGCAAAGCAGTCTGAATTTAAAAAAAATATTTATTTGAGCTGCCTGCTAAAATTTGAATTAATCTCAGCTTTATACAAGAATGTTCAAAGTAATCTTTGTTGTACTCTGTACATACAAAACAAATTTTAGTTATTTAAAGCAAAATACGTGTCTTGAATGACAAATAATAAAGTCAGAAATTTAAAATGATCAAATGATAAATGCATTTCTGCAATGATATCTGTATAATCATATCACAAATTCACAATTCCATCCAATCTTATCAAAATCTATCTCAAATCGCCTAAACGTCTATTCTATTGTATTTTCCCATGTGGCAAGCTATGCCGATGCCAATTACTGAGAAAGTTATGATTTTTCCCCAACGACCCACGAATGGTATGGTGGTTCTTTTTTACTCAAAATAAATTATTTAACAGTGCTCAGGAAATTACTTGTTAAATAAAAGCTACTCTGCGTTGAACGGGCTTAAAATAAGATTAATATAAACATACGCATGTATATATTTACACTTATTTTAAACCAGAAACGCTTTTTACCAAATGCATAAATGACTAATTTTGAAAATTATAAATTGAGCAAAAAACCAATGTCCATATCTTGGGTGTTTATTATACTGATAACAGTGAAATAACTAAACAATAGTCTAAAAACGATAATTTGTACAAGTTTTTACAGTATGTCGCCAGGTTTGACGTTAAATACCTTTTGCTATCAATATCAAGTCGATGCGATTGCTGATATTATAAAATACTTTTTACGACCTCCTTGAAAACTTTATTGTGCATACATTTTTAATATTTTTACACGATAACTTATTATTATTGACCTATGAAGATATTCGATCTGAATAGAACGGAACATTTCTAAGTGTAAAGCATTTTTTCTCAAAGTGAAATCTTTTCTTTGAAGCTGTTTTAACGACGAGCAAAAGGTTAAACATTTTCCGCTCTAATTCGTGATCCTGTGTTAGAAACAAAATAGAACCTCGTTTTTCGTTTTTTTATGTCTTATTATGATTCCAAAATCTGGAATTTTCTGGCCGTCATCCTTTGACTGATGGATAAATACGGTACCTAGATGTTTTGTGTAGTATGTTTTTATTTAAAAACACAATTATAAATATGTATTTACATTACAATACATTTACAAGGTATAGTTACGTCTATTAATAATAAATATATCACAAAGACAATAGATTAGATTAAAAAAAACAAGCTAGTGGGTTGAGAGAGAGAGAGAGAAGATTATCAGAAGAACACAAGTCTTTGTCATGAGTGAGAAGGTTGGAAATTGTTGTGGGTTTGGGAAAGTATAAGAGAGAACAGACCGCTAGCGATTGTAAACTCCGATGAAGAAGTATGGGCAGATTGGGCAGCTAACTTAACTGTTAACAAAAATGAAATTTTGCAAATATACATTAAAGATAAATCGATGCTCTGGTTGAAGAAATTCATAATACGCTAAAATAAGATATTTCAGTATATGGATCTAATAAAATATAATAGCAGGATGTAAGTGTTTATAAATATTAATAACAGAATACATTAGTATGGTAAAAATAAAAAAACATAAAAATAAAAATACTATATTCACGTGAAAAAAAGTTATTTTTCGTAAGTTAGAAAGCTACAATTCAAGCAGAGTCTAGTGCTCTGTATTCCTACAATAGTCAGCAACTTGTACTGCTAGAGGCACTGACTTGAGCCGTCTCACATATCTTTTACGATTTCAAAAATTCATTGATAAACCGTTACCAATAAATAAATACCATTGCAAAATTAAGCCCAGATATTACCATGCTTACAACCTAACCGAACCTGTTTAAGGTTGCACCCTGAGAACATAAAATATGATAAGATCTACCCACACCCACGTGCATAAATATGTTCAGTCCAACAAAATACTGCTCTGTCTAGGAAATGTTTTTTTGCTAACAATCTTTCCCAAATTATGATTTGCGGCCCACTGGCTGGTTATATCAAGATAAGGAGACCAGAAACTAATAAGGCGAAAATCATGCCATAAACATTTATTTGATATATTCATTGGCATTGACAAGAAATACCAGATGCCAGCAATTGTTTAGGAAGTAATTCCTTCACATATCAAGGATGTAATAGTTTTTTTTCGCTTTTTAAGGTTCCTTTCCTCAAAATGAAAAATTAACCCTTATATTATCACTTCGAAGTGCATCTGTCTGTCTGTCAAGACCATTTTTCTTAGGAACTCGTTGAGGTATCAAGTTGAAATTAACAGCAAATACTTATTATATCTGCGGTGCCTTAAAGCTGTAAAAAATCGAGATTCTAAGTCAAGGCAATCAACGTCGTTAATTTTTTGTTATATCACCTTTTTTTTGCATTTATGAACTTACATTTTGCGGTTGGACTCTGATGTGATTATTAGAAGTGGAAAGTTAAGTTTGTCTTTTTTTTATGGGATAGCGGGCAAACGAGCAGACGACTACCACGAGTCACGACGAGTGACTACCACCGCCCATGCCAACTTGTAATTCAAGAGTCACAAGTGCGTTGCAGGCCTTTAAGGTGCGAGTTTAGGAAGAGGGGAAGAGGAAGAGTGCGGGGAGGGGGAGAGGGAAGGGTTAGGGCCTCCGGTAACCTCATTTTCTCGGCGAAACACAATACAATCATTGCTTAACTGCCGGTTTTCTGTGGTGGTGGCGGTGGTATCACACCGGTCGAGCCGGTCAGTAAGTGCCAAAGCATGGCTCTCCCACAGAACATCCTCGAAAAAAAATTACCAAAAGTTCGAGAATCGATTCCCTATACGAACATAACCTCGGGGCGCGAGTCAGACTCGCACTTATCCCGTTTTTATTTCTTAAACATTTACTTTTTTGCTTGTTACATTTTCATACCTTAACTACTGAACTGATCATCGTGTAAATTTTGCATAAAAACGAGACTTAGGGTTATACAGAAAACTAGTTTATCCCGACAGATAGGGATTAGAATTGATTGACGAAATCTATATCAACGCGATTAAAACCGTGTACAAAAGCTGGTTTAGCATAGTTTGTGTGCCAGTTAACCCCGAATATTGATTTTGTTTTTAATACGACTCAGTTCAGACTAGTTTGGAAACGTCTCTTGCAAAAACTAACAAGAAAAACTCCAACATAAATCTGTCCGATGGGGGAAGTATCTCCGTCCTTTAGAAAACAACTAAAGTAATCCTTTCTACCTTCTCTGTCAGTGTAGTGTCGTCATAACCCAGCTTTTAGTATGGTTTGTAATTATGCCAGCCAGACGCACGTCCCCGTTATTGAAATAAACAAAATACTAACTAAACTGGTGTCCTAATCCTCTTACAATTCTACCATTTTGCTTCTAATACTTTCTTGGATAAAAGAAAACCTTTTATATATTTTTTACACTCGTAATAACCATAAGCCACTTAAACAGAGTATTTCTACGCTTTCATAAGGTACTTTTTAACCGAGTTAACCCTTAACCAATATAATCAGATATTTAATCAGATTACCGGTTTTTCAGTTAAGGTTATTTTTGACCAACTTCAAAAGGAGCAGTTTTTCAATTCGACTGTTTTATTTTTGTTATGCGATATTTTCGCCATTTTTGAACCGATTTCAATCAATCTTTTTTTAATTGAATTGTTTCTTGGCGTAAGTAATTTCATCGCATAATATGAATTATAATCGTTTTATCTATATATTAAAACGTGGTGACAATTCTTATTACCCCTTTTCATGAAAATTTTTGTGGGAGAGCCATGCTTCGGCACGTATGGGCCAGCTCGACTCCGCTCGTTACCACGGCCTCACAGAAAACCGGCAGTTAAGCAATGCTTGCATTGCATTTCACCGCGTGAGTGAGGTTACCGGAGGCCCTAACCCTTCCCTCTCCCCACTCTTCCCCCCTCCCTCTCTTCTCCTACTCCCACCTTAAAGGGCGGCAACGCACTTGTGACTCTCGAGTTCCAGGTGTCCATGGGCGGCGGTAGTCATTTACCATCAGGTGACCCGTCTGCTTGTTTGCCCCCGATATAAAAAAAAAAAAATTCGCGAACGCATTAACGTGAAACGTGAAATACTTACAGTTTACACACAGAAGGAGTGCAGAAAGCTACAATTTTTAAACAATATGTCTTAAAAATTAAAAAATCACGTGAAAAAGTCATTAAGTTACACGCCAGTGTATGTGTTGACTGACAGTCATCAGTCCGACCGACCGTCAGTCATACATCCAGTATATGTGTGTACATAAGTCTGTACAATGACAGTTCAAGTTATACTGGCCAAGCAATAAACCATGGTCGAAATCCATCTACTGAGCGATCTCTAGTATTTATTAATTTGACGACGACCAATGTGTCGCTTTGAGTGAGCAATGAGCATTCGAATATCTGGTCGAGAGCCGCGAGCTCAATTCTCACTCAGTATAAATATTTTTTAAATAAATTTGACAATTTGCATAGGTCTGGACGTGTCTATGTACATATTATATCGACTGGCCTGTTGGTCTAGTGGTTAGTGATCCTGACTGCTTAGCCAGAGGTCGTGGGTTCGATTCCTACCCAGGACAAATAATTGTGTGATGATCATGATCATTTGTTTTGTATGGGGTCTATATGGGGGTATGATAGATGGGTGTTGTTTATCGGTACACGGTATCACCCGCGTGAGTCCCGATCCCGTGGGAATATCGGGATAAAAAGTAGCCTATGCGTTAATCCAGGTCTCTAGCTACGAGTATCTACATACCAAGTTTCAGCGCAATCGGTTTAGTGGTTTTTGCGTGAAAGAGTAACAAACATCCATCCATCCATCCATACATCCATCAATCCATCCATCCAAACTTTCACATTTATAATATTAGTGGGATTTAGAAATATATAAGTATGTTTATCAGCAGTCTGGTTACCATAGTACAGGCTCTGCCTAGTTTGGGATCAGACGGCCGTGTGTGAGATGTGTCAAGTTATTATTATTATTATATTATTTTCCAACCGGTCTTCTTGGAAGTCATTAAGGGAGGCTTATGTCCAACAGTGGACGTCCTGTGGCCGAAATGATGATGATGATGATCATCTTCTCTTCTTGTAATTATTTTCTTAATGTCCAAGAATATTATTGGTATCATTATTATACAAATCAAGTTTCTTTTTATGAAAAACATCAGATTTAAAACCATAATTTCTTTATGAAACTGTACAACTTGTTCCACTAATAAAGCCGGCGGATAAGGAGACTGGAGGCTTCTCATTAGGAATGAACGATACGTTATATACTACGACGTTTAACGCCTAATTACGTAGCCCCGTCAACAGGAAAATTACAGGAAAACGAGTTTTCACACTATCATTGCCTTAGTTAATTAAATCACTCGCACCGTACTAATTAGATATGGATCAGAGTTGTTCATACATAGATTAATGAGAACAGATAGGCTTGCATTCAGCAAAAGCTTTTTATACCGCGCTAGGTAAGAGGATTAACTTCCCGTTTTGCATGCGCCGCAGAATACCTACATACCTATGTACGTAATCCCCCGACTATTTTTTATAGATAACACTCGCAGTTTGTCCCAGATTGCCCGGGTAAAGTGAACATTGCACGTTTCTAGGCGAGACTATTCTAAAGAGGATTTATTTTATTTATTTACACTAAAACTTACATTTCGTGTATACAGCGTATTACAGAAAGGTGTCAGTCATATTTTAGGATAGTTTTGTATAACCGATATATCATTCATTATCACTATAAGATGTTGTAATTACGAATTGCCCTAAATTTAGGATATTTACTAAAATCGTATAACAGGCCTTGTAAGTAATTACAATGCCTTTAATACGATCCTAAAATGTGACTACAGTTTTGTATAATATATTATATACCTGTAGCGCTTTGTTCAGATCTAAATTTTAATCCAACTAAATTGGATTTTAAAACTTGTTAACGTGCAATGGAAAAACACAAGTACGTGTAATAATAATCTCATTAACAAGCCATCAAACACCCATAAAATGTTCTACTTTTGTTTACAAAGGAGCTGTAACTCTATCTCAAAATTTGTGTTAAAAAGATTAAACTAAAACCGCAAAAGGCGTCTGTAAGTCGTTAACCGTACAAGCTCGGCATTGATAATGTAAAATGACTCTGCTCGGTTAGAACCACGTTTAACCACGTCTAACTTGTTTCAATGTTTTTAAACTAGGTAAAGTAAGTGTTACTCAGGTATCGTATTGTAGAAACATAATAATATGTGGTGCAATAGAGAAAAATATTTTTTGAGGTTATGTGGTTAACACCACAGAACCGCAACACTCTAGTTTGCATAGTGACGCAGTCAGATATACCGTATTTTATTTAAATTCTAACCGTGTAACCGAATTCGGGTGTCTAGGGGTTTTCCTGCAAAGACTAAACCTGTCGAACTTCTTTGAAGACAGGCAAACTTGAATTATTTCGTTTAGTTTAGATGGTTGGCCCAATTTCTCTAGATTCTGAATTCATTTCCTTTTTATCCCCTGTTTGTCAATCGATTTTCTTTTTTGTCTGATGTGCTTTAATATTAATAATAAAAATTTATATACCTTTTTTTTCTACCTGCTATGGAGTTTTATTGTTATGAATTTTTTAATGAATTACTCTCGAAGTTCGACTTTGGGGCGCCCACTAATTTCAATCAAAAACCGAATAACAGTTAAATTTGTCATAAACGTAATAGTTCTCAACCAGTCTGTAATTTAGTTAACAGTGATCAAAAATATTCTGCTCTAGTTCCGATTTTCCCTTAAATGAACCTTTCAATTCACACCTGTAGCACAAAATTTAGGAAAGTGACATTGATGGACTCCAGTAAATTTATTTATATTGAAAAACATAGTTCCACTTCTTGGAAATATTTCTCAAGAACCGAAGAATACCAAATGATGTTAGTTAATTTCGAAGGAACCTGACAGTGACATTTTCGCGTATCATGTAGATGAAATTATGTTCAGCAAAATATATTTTGTAAGAATATCTATCGTAATAATAAAATTGGAATTTACTTATACACAGTGACGATAATTGACAAGTTTATTTATTGATAAAATATCTTGACAATTATTGTAATAATTTCAGCAGTGTTTTTAGACATCACAATGATGTTAAGAAAGTAAAATACTCGTAGATAAAATAAAATAACCCGTTTTAAGAAAAAAAAAATTTATTTTTATTTATTTATTTATTCATTCATTTGCGAATATGGGTATACATTTGCAGATCTTAAAGCTAATACAATTTTCTGTACTTTTACCATATTCTACCATTAGGCATGCAAAGCGACAGGAAAATAATTCATTAAAAAACTTACATTAAAATTATCATATTATGTTAAAAAAATAAACTATAATATTAATATCATGTCAAAAGTGTGAATATTTTAGGGAAACAATAATTAGTTTTCAGTCATTCAAAATATAAGTGTTATGTCGTATGAATGATAATAAAACATTAACAATAAAATAACAATGTCCTAAAGGAACAACAATTCAGTGTGATACGCATGCTAGATAGAATTGATGTTATTGTCATCCAAATATTCTCGAAGAGAGTAGTAACATTTAGCTATAAGCAGTTTTTGAAGCCGCCTCTTGAAAAGTAATGGATTTTCAGAATTTTTTATACTATATGGTAGCTTATTGTAAACATAAGGTGATATACAAAAAAAGCTTTTGTGCATTAATGCCGTTTTACTCAACACTACAAATAGCATGTCCGCATGACTAGCCCTCGATCGTTTTTTAAATAGATCGATATTTTGATTAATAAACGTGGCACACTCCATGATATACATACAAGGCAAAGTCAAAATATTATTCTCAATAAAGTGAGGTCTGCAACTACTAGGTATTCTAACATCAAATAAAGTCCTAATACACCGTTTCTGAGCTTTGAATGCTAAACGCCAGTCAGTGGAGTTTCCCCAACATATAATGCCATATCGCAACGTTGATGAGACAAGCCCATGGTAGGCTGTTATCAGTGTTTATTTACTCGCCACATTCCTTAGCTTATACAATCCATAGACAGATTGACTCACTTTAGAGCATACAGATTCTATATGTGCTTTCCAGTTTAGTTTATTGTATATTATTATCCCTAGAAATTTAGTATCCTCTTCATTTTCAAATTTATGACCATTACAATTAATAACTAAGTTATTGTCTAACTTTTTGATTCTTTGTTTAAAATCTAAAATTTTTGACTTGTCTAGATTAATTTTCAAGTTGTTCTTTTGTAGCCATTGTATAATTAAACTAATAGAGTCATTAATGTCAGTTTCCATAGATGTAAACGTTTCTTTGGTAAAGAGTACCGTACTGTCATCAGCAAATAAAGTCATATTATATTTCGTAGTTAGCGGAAGGTCATTTATATAGATAATAAAAAGTAGAGGGCCCAATACGCTTCTCTGTGGGACTCCAAATTTGACTTTTCTCAGATCAGATCTAAAAACTAGTTTGGACTGCGACTCAAGACATATGTTTGATATTTTAGTAACCTGCTTTCTATTAGACAAATATGATCTTAACATCCTAGGTCATGCATGTTACCCCTTATCCCATATTGGTAGAGCTTATCAAGAAGAATGTCATGTCTTACATGATCAAAAGCTTTGGACATGTCCATAAACAAGCCAATTGTCCCTTGTCCATACTTGCTGTTACCAATTTTACAAAATTATAAATGGCCATGTTAATATTTCTCTTTCTTCGGAAACCATATTGCTCTGGCACCAAAATATTTTCTTTTTCCAGATACATATATATACTATTATAAATTACTCTCTCAAATATTTTTGCAAAGATTGGAATAAGAGCAACCGGTCTATAGTTGCTAATGAGCAGTTTATCTCCTGTCTTAAATATGGGTTTTATGATGGTCATTTTTAAAGCATCTGGAAAAATACCCATTTCGCTACATAAGTTAATTATATGACTTAATATTTGAGAAATAATACTGCCTACGTCTTTAATCACCCTTGTAGTGACATCATCATATCCAGCACTGTTAGTATTTTTTAGGGATTTAATGATGTTAAGTATGTCCTGGTGAGTAACAGGTGCCATAAACATTGAGTTACTCTTCTTATAATTTAATTTTATTTCACATTTTTCTAAATTTTGAGTGTCAATCATGTCTATATAATAATTATTAAATTCATTACATATACTTTCAGGGTTATTTATTAATTTATCATTAACCTTAATATCAGATATACCCATCGGGGGCTGCTTCACTTTTGTACTATTTATAATATGCCATGTGGCTTTAGTTTTATTTTTGGAAGAGTTTATAAAGTGATAGTTATTGCTTTTCTGTGTCAAACGGATTATTTTTTTTAGACGTGCTGAGTAAGTTTTAAATTTTCTCTTGTTCGCTTCAGTTGGCCTCCTTCTAAATTGCCACATAATTTTTCTTTTTTAAAGCTACATAGCTTTAATCCCTTTGAGATCCATCTAACTTTATTGTTGGAGAACTGTTTGGTTTTTACCAACGGGAAACACAAATTATGAAGAAGTGTGAAGAAATCATGGAAAGTATTAAATGCTTTGTTTGGATCTTGCTCTATTATTACGTCAGAGAAACTGAGTTGGGTCAAATAATTTTTTAACTTAAGTCTGTTTTTAGTACAAAAAATCCTTTTTTTGACATACCAAAACTTTAATGGACACTTCTTCTTGATAGGACATGATAGTATTTGTGCTGTATGGTCTGATATAGACAAATCATTTACCTGACCTTGACAACCTTTAATGTTATGTGCGAAGTTATCAATACATGTTTTACTTAAAAATCGAGTAATTTCTTTAAATACTATATTGAGATTAAACGCCCAAAATGTTTGTTCGAGTTCCGAGGATATCCTAGTTCTTTTTAATACATCAATATTAAAATCTCCGCATATTATTAGCTTTTTGTTTTTGTTATTACAAAGTTTAGATAGCAGTGCGTTTAGTCTTTCATAAAATTTTTGTAGTGATGACTGATCGTACTTCGGTGGCCTGTGAATACTAGCTATATAAATTTTAAACTGTGTTAATTCCACCACTGAGCATTCAAATACATTAGCCAATGATAATTTATTAATACTATCTACTGTCTGGAATAAAAATCCCCGTTTTATTAGTATGCAAGATCCTCCATGTCTATTACTTCTCATAAAAGAAGTAGCCATAATAAAATTAGGTATCTTCAAATACTGCTCATCGCCTTTTCTCATGTTGTGCTCGGTGATGCAAATGACATCGATTACATTATTTAATTCATATAGGTGTAAACTTAACAAATCCGATTTACTAAGTAACCCATTGACATTTTGATGAAGTATGTGTAGTTTATCATTCACGAAATAAATTATTAGAACTCTTAGTGAATATGTCTGATATGTTCTGAGAATCAGAATCTGATATGTTCTGAGAAAAATGATTAAATGTTTCATCCTGTACCATCCATTTTAAATTCCGAAAAATATTTTTCATGCCAGTATTATTTAGCAAACCTTTTTTTTTAAACATTGTGTAGTCACAAGAAAGATCCATATTAGAGTCAAACAATCCTGCATAGTTATGTGTATAAATGTCAAAATAAAGTAAGTTATTAAATACCTCTATACGTCCATTAAACATTGCAGAATATTCATTATATTTGTATGTCGGTAAACATAGAATAATATTAGTATGCTGAATGTTTGATAACACCTCTCTTATATATATAATTAGGTCAAAATAAAATACACACAGGTTAAATTAAGGGGGAGGAGAAAAAAAGTGAATACGTTTTTGTTTTGGGATTTAAGAAAATCTTTTATAGAACAAAACAAAACGAAACTAAACCTTGCTAAGTTTAGTTTAGTTACAATCGGTTGAGTAGTTAAGGTGATAGCGTAACAAACTAACAAACATACATTCTCATTAATTTATTATATTAGTTAGAAAGTTAGGTTAAGCTTGACTTCAAGACACTGTTTTTGCTATCGCTGACGTTTTCTTATGAGCTAGTACTTTCACATTTGAGTACTGATGTCGCTACAAACATACATTGCATTTGAATTTAGTTCAGTAAAAGCACAATAAATTACAAAGATATGTGTATCCAAAAAAAATATTAAAATATTAATACCTAACAAATTTTCGTGTGCAAACCTGAACAGGTACAATAGAAAAAGCCGCCTCTTAACAACCAATCCTCCAAGGGATCCTCCTATCCATCAGAGTCTTTCTTCGGAGGTCTATCTAAATATAGCCCAAAGAATTGGAAGTGGAAAGTTAACCAACAACCAACAATATATTTCTAATTATTTAGGTATAATTAATATTTTTTTATAAACTAATATGGTAATGATCTAAAGTTCCAAATTAAATAAGAAAAATACAAATTTTATTATGCCCGCGAGCAAAGCTGCAGGCTGAAAGCTAATTACTACATTATAAAAAAATATATAACTATATATAGTTTTAAATAACAATTTAAAATACATATATTGCTTTTAGTGTTTAATGACGTTCGAAATATAAAAAAATGACAACTACAACAGAACCAAAATTTCAACTATTGGTCGTATGTTCACCACTAGGAGCAATTCCTAGCAAAATATTTAGTTGGATTTCAGATGAGAACTTGGAAGAATAGATCTCAACTCTAGTACGCTACAGTAACGTAGCTAGAAACGCTGTAATTTTGAGAGTAGACGAGAATATTTCTCGTCTGCACTCAAAATTACAGCGTTTCCGCCGCTAGACGAATTGGTCGTGACGCAGGTGGAGTTCGCATACATGTTACGTTTTATTACAAAACCTTCGTACATACATATATATGATACAAGAAATAAAATGTTGATTGTGCAGAAAACGACACGAAAGGGCGTAGACTACCTATGCTTATACAAAATAGTACAATGACGTCTAGACTGCTTACATATGTTATAAATATTTTAGTTTTTAATATTTCTAGTGTTTTTCTTTTCGTTATTTAATATTTTATTATAATGTACATAGACGAATTGTATACAGATCGTCTTCACACAAACCTAATTCCGCAAAAAAATTGTACACGAAAGAAAAATGTTTTTATACAGTTACTGAATTTGTGGTAAGTATGCTAAGATATATTTCTAAAATAATTTAGGTGATTTGTATAAGTCGTAGAATAAGTTATAATCATCATAATAAGTAATAGAACTGTATTTTTGAATGCATGCCGATTCAGCGCCTTTTCCGAACCTAGCTTAGGTGGGCTTTCAGTATAACTACGATACGGCCGAACTACGATATTTTACATGAAGCTACTACCATCAGACCTCCACAACCCAAGTACTAGAAGGTATCGAAGTTCTGTAGTTAGACCAGATTGTCGGACGTTTTAGGGCTCCAAATACTAGTAACGAATGCCACAGATGTTCGTATGGCAACCGGGACCGACGGCTTAACTGCCTAAACTGACCTGGCTAGTATTACTTAACCTTGTAATGTGCTAACCTACTCGGTTACCACTTAGCCACGAGCTTTTTTTATGTATAGAATATAAATTAATCTAATAGGTTTAAGAAATAGAATAGTTGCATGCCAATACATTCGGTGAAACACGCTATTTTAGAAATTTTTAATGTAAAAACATCATTGTATTTTACCATGTTTCTAACAGATAAATATTATAGACCAGTCTTTCAAGCCTCATATCAAAACGTCTGAAGTATTTTAATTTAATATAAATGACTTAATATCCTACTTTATTACGTTTCCTGAACCTGAAGAAAAATATAGAGTTGTTATCTGTTGAGGAAGTTGTAAAAGTCGGGAAGTAATGGATGATGTCTACCACAGAAATAAATCAAGATAGAACGGAAGGTGTATGTAACAATTACAATAAAATATTTAATAGCTTTTCCGATAACATAACCGTACGAGTTCCTTCCTACTTGAACAATTCTTGCTAACCAATAAATAATTACAAGTAAATTAAGTAAAATCTGTACATAAATTAAAAATATAACATTCATAATAGTAAAACACAATTTGAACGGAAAATCGTTATCAATATAAAAACTTTGTATAAATTTGAATTCGTTTAAGGCACGACAAGCTACTTTACTCGATAATAAAATTCAGTGCAAAATTTTCCCTTTTAATATGAAATATATTCCCAATTTTCCCATCTTTAATTCCCAAAGTGCCCGGTTAGCGGCATTAGGTATGCCTATAACGTGAGTGAGACCAAAACATAGTGGGCAAAATATGAGTGTTTAATACACCTCTGCCTACCCCTTCGGAGATACAGGCGTGAGTTTATGTAAGTATGTATACATTTTTTCAGTCCAAAAATAGTCCAGCATCTTTGAAATATATAATATAAAATATTGATTTTTTTGGATCGCCAACAAATGATACACATTTCTTACATCTAGATAATAATTTACAGACACGCCTTGTGCTCATTTACTTTCGGGCAACCACATCTAACACAGATAAAACTTCTTGCCTCGATGATTATTTTATTAGGTAATAGTTACCCGCGATGCTGTAGTAGTAGTAGGATGCTGTGTATGCGGAGCAGAATGCTGGACTGTTAAAGAGACGCATGTACAAAGACTCCACACGACAGAAATGAAGATGCTACGGTGATTAGGAGGGGTTACAGAGTTGGACAGGATCCGAAACGAATATATCCGCGGTAGCTTCAAGGTAGCCCCTGTACCCGAGAAAGTTACAGAGAGAGACCTGAGGTGGTTCAGTCACGTTATGCGCAGAGACGAAAATCATGTCGTCAAAAAAGTGCTGAGCCTTCCTGAGCACGAAAGAGATCGAGGACGACCTCTCTCTCTACCTGGTATAAAATACCTGAACCGACAACCCAAGACAGAACATCTTGGAGCAGACATACCTACTAGGAGAGCCGACCCCACCTAAAGCAGGAATGAGCAAAGAAGAAGATTAATAATGATTTTTTTTTAACCTTTTTTTTGTAATGGGAACTATGTTTCGATTTTCGTTTCGCTAACTATCGTTATCCGCTTCTTTGGCGCTCATCACCTCCTCAAAAAAGAGGCATTGTAATCATCCATTCAGCATCTACCTTAACCTTTACGTATACACCTGTAAAATAAAATACGACTGTACTATCTTGAATTATTTCTACGGTATCTACTCTACATAAAGAACAAGGCGCGCCGCGCGCGAATGCGATGCATTACTCGAGCAGTACGTCTACTGATAAGAGATAAGCTCTGTGATATGCGAGGTACGGAGTGTGAACGTAATTAGGTATGTATGTTTTATAGGGATAGGTGTCTACTTTCAGCATAAGTTATACCCACACGTATACGTTAAGTGAAATCATTAGCGACCTTAGGGATAATTCGTTTAAGATTTAAAAAAGTGGTTTATCTATGACAAATAATAAATAAAAATAAAAATTGTTTATTGACACATAAGTTACTTACATTGGTAATTAAAATTAGGCATAGTCTTTGGATATTTATCATGGTATGTACTGATACTGATTCCCAAACTAGGCCAGAAGCCTGTATCTTGGGAGACAGTGTTCAGTCGCACAAAAGGTAAACAGTACTGTTTGTACATAAGGTTGCTGTTTATATTTTAGTTTATTAAGTTAGGCTCTTAATTATATACCTATGTGTGTGTGTGTGGTTTTGTGTGTGTGTGTGTGTGTGTGTGGGTAAATCGAGATTAGTGGGATTTATTTTAGGAAATGTTTAATGGCTCCAAGCTTCGATAAATGCAAGACAGATAGACGGTTGAGCCTATCATAGGACTTTTTAAAAGTATGAAAAATAAATGTCTATTACATACAGCCCAGAAAGTAAGAGACAGGTGTCATATTATTTTCAGCTTGTGTTGGCAGAGGAAGAATTAAATTAGTATGTTTTAAAACTTACAAGATTGTCGCAATTGAGATTCATTTATTACCGGCTTTTTTATCCATAACTCATTTTGCTTTCCGTATTTTTATAGGTGATACATCCTGCTAATATCTTATATTTAACTAAGGAAATATTAACATTCGCTATCATAAATAAGCAAAAAATAATATGGGACAAATTCAATAGGCATCCGTTCGGAGGCTCCTTATGCCAAGATAAGTAGCTCTATTTGGTGATGTTTGTAGTAAATATTTCACAAATGGAACATTTTTTTACCTGGACCTTTTTTATAAAGAAGAATATTTTGAGCCCGTTCTAAATATAAAAACATTTGTTAGACTTATAAATGGAACGGACTCTGTACATCAGACCTTCTTCATATACTGATGTACAAAAAGCATTCCAGCCAGGTATAATATTACATTTTGCGACTATAAATCTCAATGCCCTGTTACGTTCATTACCCTTTCAGAAACTGGAACAAGAAGGACTGTCTCTTTCTCATGCAAATGAATGCGGGAACCGATTCAATTTCTATTTTAAGATCTGGACTTTTTAATGGGGTAACGGATGCAGTCATAGAGGTAGCAGAGGTACCGTTATTTTCTTGTATGACTCTGTGTAGCTGTTGACGGGTGCGTTTTAGACATTTAACAAAAAATATGGAAAAGTTTTTTTTTTAATTTGTATGAGACATTTACAAATGTTTAGTGTATGAGAGAAAAAGAGTAAATCTTTCGTTACGACTGGGTGAATAGACTTGAATGTTACTATTTGTCTTATTTTATATAAATCTCCTCTTCAGTTAATCTACAAACCGACTACATAACAAAGTCTTAAGTGCTTTCAAGGAGAATTTGAATTGCCTTTGCATACTTTAACTATTTTAAGGACAGACTCGGGGACATAACGATGAGTCAATTCAGCTGTTAAATAAGTAGAATTCTGAATTCGATAATTTTTTTCGTGATCTTCATATTGAATGAAAATAGGATCTACGTTTTGGAACAGGCAACTAGCTTGACGACCGACTTATACTGACTGACTCCTACGCCTGACAATTCAAAAATACCTACAATTGGATTACTTGAAATAAATAACTTTGATTTTGATTGACATGTATGGTGATTTCGATTAAATGACGGTAGTTTACTAGGTGGGGCCCAGAAAACTACCGTGATTAAACATTTGTTAAAACAAGCATTTCACTCAGTTAAACACCCATGAAGAGGTAAACAAAATAAAGTGGCAAAAAATGGTGTGAGAATTCTTGGGATTTTTTTTATATTTTACCCAGTTCTCATCTAATAGCCACTTGTGGCAAAACACCTTGTATTTTAAGTAGGTTCAATTCGGACAGACTACTTCGTCGTTAGTCTCTGTAAGCTGATAACTCGGTGGCTTCTCATTAAAAAAGGTATAATAATATAAATAGTATATAAACCTACTGTCAAATTCCACAAAAGCAAAAATAAACTAAGTCACTTTGACTTTGTTTTCTTTTTAAGTGAAAACTTTTTTAGGCACGTTGACAGACAGTTAGTTACTTTTTTGTTATTTACAGTAATAGATTCATCTATTTAAGTATACATTGTTAGTGAAATATAAGTTCTTGTTCTGAAACCTTGCGATGGTCAAAATGTTGCTTTGTCTATAACTAACTATTGTAGTGCATGACGTAGATCGTGACGTAGGTTCTGACGTATAATGTTTTAAAACGGAAGTTCATACATTCTTAAAATTCCTTCAAGTGAATAATATTGTGATGTCATATACTACGTGACATACTACGTATTATAACCTAGTTTTAATTCCTATATAAGCTCGTGTATTCCATTAAAAAATATAGTTATTCTACAGTTACAACAAGAAGTGGTTTCATTTTAATTTATATATAATCTCCAATATAGATAATCTCCACGTACTTCACTATATTTCTCTATAATAGCATTTATTGGGCATATAACTTATAATATAATATGTTGGTTTAAACAAAGATTTCTACCGCTTATTTGTAACAGGCCCTTTAACACGAATACTAGTAATGTAGGTACGTACATATTATAATCATACACACATACATTCACGCCTGTATCCATGAAGTGGTGGACAGAGGGGTATTAAACATCCAAAAAAGGCAAGATGGGAAGGCAATGGAAGTAAAAGATGATTGGGGAGTGCTGTTGCTTATGCTCGAGAAAACCAGAGTCGAATACCTGTTACTCGAACTGGCTATGGCGTGTAAGTATCACCGTCGCGAATAACTTCCAAAAACGTCTTTCTTTGGATACTTATCACAATGCAAAAGTCAGTTCATCATAAAAATGCGAGATTAAGGATTTACAGTCAATAGTTTGATTTTGAACTACGCAATGTAACGCAACACGCGTACTGGGCGGTACGGTGAATGACCTTCAGCACACGGCGCCGGCAATGTTTTACATTGCAGTTTTTGTCCGTATGGGGTATTTACTGATTTTTTTCGGTAAAATGTTCTGTTTACTCATTGTGATATCACTTTTAAGCAAAAAAAAAGAAAAAAAAAACTGTCAGTCGTAGGACTGCACCTCAGAAGTGAAAATACACAAACATCTGTATATTTGTATCTGAGAGTGACGGTCACGCGAGTTCAGTGCTTTTTCCCCACACCAAAAGCACAGATTACTAAGTAGTTACTACTAGTAACGAAAAGTGCCCAACGTATCTAAAGTTTTCACTTCAAATAAAATATTGAATGATTGTTTTTAGGCTAGTTTCTTATTTTATAAACTAGCTTCTCGAATAAATCTCAACAACTGCTAAGAAATCACCTACCTACTCTCTTTTTAAAAGAAAATGTATGTAGTTACGTGGCACTCTCGATAATAATTTATTAATACAACTTCTATCTCCTAAAGAATCACAAACTAAAATCAAAATACACAACAACAAACTGTTTCTATTTCACATCACGTACTATATAGATTCGCATAAATATTTGAGAGGTACAAGTATTCAAAGATGGCTTGTCTGTCCCAAAGTGGTTTGTCATGTCGCTTGGGTCCCAATTACGTCGACATCTCGCGCTCGCAGCCCCCCGATCTCTACCGGCACAAAAACACAACACACCAGCCGAAAATTGCAACTGCCATCTTGACGCAATTACCACTTTTTACTTCGAAATACGGTAACTGCATTTTTGGTCTTAAAAAAATACATAATCAAACCATACATCAGGATCGTGTATGATGGAACCAAGTTTCGTTGAGATTACAATTTTTTGTTTTTCGCTACCTCATTTGTTATTTTATTTTTGTATCGAGTTTCTAAAATTAGCGCTGTGTTTCGCAATTCGTAAATTCAATTCGTTGGGATATAAAATATGCGTCATCTAATCTGTAATTTAAAAAGGGATCAAAGCGAAGGCCCCAAGATTATGAACGTGTATTTATATAATTTATATTATAGTCGAGTATGCTGTAACTTATCTAAAAGCTGTCGTTTTTCGTATATCATTAAAATTTATCCTAAAAAAAGGATATAATTATGATATTTTTGTTCGCTTTTTTAATTAAAATTTATTAGGAATGTGGCTCGCATATTAGCGTTATACTGGTATGCATTTAGATTAGTTGGAATGTCGCCCAACTAAAATAAATGTTTGTGAAAGGTTGGGGATTACAACGGTATTTTATTGTGGAAGACTATTTTAAAACCACCTCCTAACTGTTACAAACTAACAATTCATGGTCTGAAATTTTCCCGAAATTATTGTCATTAAACGAGAGTTGGGTATGGCAGAAAAATGACGTAAGTAGAAAAAATTCTGTTAAGATAAGATCACTGCGAAGTATGTACTTAGTAAGATTGGTTGCCAGAAAGAGGAATGTGAATGGAGCAGTGTGGCTTGAAAGAGGACTTAGTGACTAAAATTGAAAATAGTATATTGAGGTGATTATAGCATGTAGAAAGAATGAGAGTGAAATGAATGACAAAACATGTATACAAGGCGAACGTTAGTCGGA
Organism: Euplagia quadripunctaria; assembly: GCA_963859945.1. NCBI lineage: Eukaryota > Metazoa > Arthropoda > Insecta > Lepidoptera > Erebidae > Euplagia > Euplagia quadripunctaria. The sequence goes on from OY982561.1 coordinate 22,774,678, forward strand.
TGGCTCGGTCGGTAGGGGTCGACCACACAGAACATTTACTGATCAAAATGGTGATGTTCTTAAGAAAAGGCAGTTTAGAAGTACTCGAACCCGGCGAGCTAGCTAGAGAGAAGAAGCTCGTGAGCTCGTGATCAAAGTGCGGATTGTTGTCTCTGCCTACCCCCTAAGGGAGAAAGGCATGAGCTTGTGTTTGTATGTCGATCCTCTTTATAATAAGTTTTTTTTTTTCTAAACACAAGCAACGTCCGTAGTGTTACTTAAAAATCAACTTTTTTATTGGAGAAAGATATACCCGAACTTCGGCGTTATTTACAATTTCAACATTGGTCTCACGGAATAATAAAAACAGGGAGAGGCCATTTCTCCTTGGTTGGCTTAGTTTGTTCAGTTTGGTAACACCGGCGCCGAACTCAGACATCTGTAAATCAATAGGATGGAAATATCGCACACCTGGATCTAAACGGGTATTAACTCAAAAAACCACTTTTTTCAAAAAAAGGCAAAAAACTACTTTTTTTTTATGTTATAGGGGGGCAAACGAGCAGACGGGTCACCTGATGGTAATCGACTACCGTCGCCCGTAGACACCTGCAACTCAAGAGTCACAAGTGCGTTACCGGCCTTTGAGATGCGAGTAAGCTCTTTTCTTGAAGGTTTGAAGGTTATCGGTCCTGAAATACCGATTACTGTGTGCCTGTGCACTACAGGAGTTTTGGAGTTTTACATGCAATTAGAAGAAAAATATTGTAGGAATCTAGTGTTATATTCATCATCAGTGGTTATTCAACAAAAAACTATCTTAGGTCTCGCACGCAACTTCAAAGGGTGAAATGAAAACATTTATGCCACGTTCTTATAATCAAGAAACGATTCGTTTTGCTTACGGACGGTAAAATTTAGTAAGTAAAACGAATCGTTTCTTGATTATAGGAACGCGGCATTAGGCGTCTAAGTACCTACCACCTACCTCGTTAATAAAAGTCAAACGAGTTCTCATTCTTGTACATCACTACCATGATAACCATCACTATCTCGACCCAAAGCAGAACTTGTAATATATATTCTAAAACACTGATAAATCAGCATACTTAGATACTTTTTTTTACTCGACTGCGGCGAAGCCAAAACAGGAGGGATATATGCTTGACCTGTATGTATGTATATCCGTCTCTATGTTATCTCGTAACTACTAAACTGCTAAACCGATGTTGATGAACGATATGTCATTAGATTCGACTTTATTATGTGAGTGTCACTGGGTATATTAATATTATAAAAAGAAAACAAAATGGTGGAGTTTTGTCGCTAAATTTTTTTTTTTTAAATCTCGAGTGGTGGATCAAAAACATATATGTATGCAACTTATGTGTTTATTTGTTACTAAAAGTCAAAGCAGTCGGGTTTTTGTTTCCTTTATAAATTTCTTTATTGAAATATACGTAATATACTGTAAATATATCCATAAAAATACCCAGACTAATGCAAACAGACATATTTATGCATGCAAATATTTGCACTGAGCGGACATCGAACCCACGACCTCTGACGTGGCAGTCGAATGCACTACCACTGCGCCCCACAATGATACCCTCATCTCCTTTATCACTTTATTTTATGCATTCAAACTTTACACATAGCTAAGGAAAATTTCGCCAGACACCTGTACCCCTAGCATGAGTTTCTATGGTTAATATCTACGATACGTGTCGTCGACTTCGCCATACTTTGCTAATAGCGCCCCTTTTTTTTTTTGTTGACGAGGTGGAAGTTTCTACATGGATGTCCTCCGCCTTGGGGAGGCGAAGGGGTCTGTCGCACTCTTACCGACTGAAAACCACCCCGGTGTTCCACTACTTGCCTATGATCAGGGTAGCGAGAATCGCTATTGCATTCTTCCGCAACCCCCGACAGGCATTGACCCGTCTCACCCTAGACGGGTCCAGTCACCCGGTGCGAACATCACCCGTCAGCCGCACTCCTCTGAGAGCGCGCACGGAACACTGCGTGCTGCCTGCGACTTCTATTCGGACGACGACTTCGCTAATAGCGCCCCTGGCTGAAGTACATTTAACTTAAATCGTATACATCAAAGACTGCAGAACCCATTAAATATTCACTTAGTACATGATTATATTTTAATAGAATAAATTATCTTTTAAAAAAAGTATCCCCGACTTCAATGTGTCTAAATCATGCTAAATTGTAGTAAGGGGCCATCCATAAATTACGTCATACGTATTTTGTTTAAATATAATATGGATAGGCCAACTAAACGCACTGCTCCAATGACACAGCGAGGTTTCGGAGTAAACGAAAATATCATTAATGTATACAATTTTTAGATATTTGTTGATTTTTCAAAACCCGCTCGACCGATTTCGATAAAATTTAAATGACGAGACTACCTGTAAAGTATACGCTTTGAAACAAAAAAAGAATTTTCCATATTGGTTCAGGCGTCTTCGAGTAATCGGTTAACATACATAAAAAAAAGATTCCGACGAATTGAGAACTTCCTCCTTTTTTGAAGTCGGTTAAAAAGTAGCAGCTGCTCGTTTTCTAGGTTTGACTATAGACTGTTAATTAAATTGGCAAGAATTGACGCGCTTAGTAAGTAAAGTAAATAAAATTAATAGTCTCTTATATGCTCTATTTAAGCTTCCACCAATTATTAATATCAATGCTCTAATCTGTGCATATCACGGCCCTGTTGAGTCTTGTCTTAGATATGTCATAATATTTTGGTGCAACTCTGCTAACAAGGATATGTTTTTTGAAAAGCAAAAACGCTGTATTCGTGCTATGTTTAGCATCTAGAGCACGGATTCTTACATTACATACTAGAAGTATGTAAATTGATGCCAATCGCTTAATGAATAAACTTCACGAACTCGTCGTGATAATACTAGGCCATGCGTTCATCCAGCAAAAACTGTGTTTGTGAGGATGGATGGGTGAATGTTTGTTACTCTTTGACGCAAAAACTGCTGAACGGATCTGGATGAGTTTTGGCATAGGGAAAATTAGAGTCTGGAATAGCACATAGGCTAATTTTTATCCCGGCAAAATATGTGGTTTAGAGCATCAAATAATTAAATATAAATAAATATTATAATGTAATTCAAGGTCTTAATGATAAAACTCCCTAAATATTTTTAATAAATAAATTATATATATATAAATAAATCCCTTTTTCGCTTGGTCACGGCATCACGCGTGAACGACTGGACCGATTTGGCTAATTCTTGCTAAAAATTAAGAAAGTTGCGAGGAAAGTTAGAAAATTTAAGAAAACTTAACGACCATATTAAGTTCTCTAATGTAACCTTAGCGCTTTTGACATAACTGTCAGTCGTTTGACAGTTGGCGGGATTGTTCAATATTCATGGATAAGACAGGACAACGTCTGTTGGGTCAGTTAGTTGTATAATAATTATTAATCAAACATTGGTATTGACGACATGCTTAGAATTACCTATCTGTAAGACTGAAATTGTCATTTAAATTAATGACAATTTCTACAATACACAAATTCTAAAATATGTATCAGTCAATCTAGTATTAAAAGGTAGGTACTATTAATATTTGTACACCAATAATAGATAAATATGTTTATACCTTTATTAACTAAAACCTTTATAATAAGCATGTACCCATGTATCATTATAAAGAAAGAAAATATGTTTATTTCGTAAGATAAGGCATACAACTTTAAACATTAAAAATAAATACTTATACTAGGCTAAAAGACTGGTTTTCATGCGACACTCAACTTGATCAAAGCTGATGGTGACATTAGTGACAAGTGACAATCTGTAGAGTGTCGTATGACGTGGCGTGATGACGTAGCATCCGACCACGTTTAATAAATATCTAGGTTAAAAAAAATATTTTACTTAGTCTATTGTCTTGCATATATATAGTAGAGGCTTATATAATATTAATTATGATCCTACATACATTTTTCAAATAAATATATCTTTATATTCATCAATCAATATTCTAAGTCAAGGCTTTAAAAAATAGGCTAGGTAATCATGCCTGGCGTACCGCAGCCCAACGGTTAACGTTGGGAAGTTGTATAATTAATTATATATGTACCTTTCTGGATGTGAAAATCGTCACAAAGCCCTTGGTCTAAAGCCCAAGGCTGCAATTCTTAAGTAGGTAGTTCACTTTACCTTATACTGTGTTTCTCATTATACTGTCGGCAAACTTTCGTCTATTGGGTAGAAGTTAGTTTTGTGAAGCTTATTTGACAAGGCGCGACGCACGCAATGCAGTGAGGTATTGGTTCGCCACACAATTGATTAGTTGCCGTACCGAACTCGGTGAGGAAATTCTCTATAACCACATCGTATTGGCCTGATTAGTTTCCTAAAGGACATAATAAGAGTAGATATTGAAACGCAATTCCTGAATAAAGCGACCCAATATCCGACAGCTGTTGAACAATTTACGGTAGGTTATTGAGGTACTATGAACAATTTTGTAATAGTCCTTGAAAAACCACTGAATAATATAGTCGAGATCTGGCTAAGGGGTGGCGGCCCTTACCATTCTTTTTTTTAAAGTTTTTTTTACTAAAAAAATGTTCTTGGGGCATTTTGAAATTTTTATATCTTAAAGTTAGATGTTTAAGTAAATAACCATTTTGCAAGGGCCTAGCTAATATTTAGACCCGACTAATTGATCTGGCTTTTTATTATTCAGTTCCTTAACTAACTTTAAGATATAAAAAATTCTAAATGCCTCAAGAACGTTTTTTCATTAAAAAAAAACCTACTTTAAAAATTCGAGGTTCTTTACAACAATGAGGATATTTCGATTTTTTTTTATTTAACACACTACATCAATTAAAAGCCTTATATTTAAATACGTAAATTCTTTGTCGATATCGATTACTCATCATTGGCCATTAATTAATTAATGAAGTTGTAGAAATAGCTTTACTACCAAAGAGTTTACGCAATTACTCGTTTAAAATAATATGATGTAATATCATAAAAATAGTCATTCTTTAGGATTTGATTGTTTCCAGCCATTTCATTACTCACAGAGTTCATAAAAAAAGGTGTTGCGAATTTGCAAATTGGGATTCCATATGTTATAGTTAATATTATAATAGCTATATACGTATAATAACTGAAAGACAGACAGTGATGTCAATACAAATAGTTTATAGTTATTTGAATAGATAAAAGATACACATGCTTCTGAAATAATGTACCTACTGCTGTCATCCCGAAGAAGGATCGCACATAGGTACCTATAAGACTATTGTGCACCACAAATGACCTATTACTAAACAGTATAGTCCATCAAAAGTACATAACTTTAAACTTTCACGTCCCATGATATAATTATGTATATACTAGCAACCCGCTTCGCAGGGGTAGCAGAGACATCTTCAACAATCTTCAACATATTTCAATCAATTTACACAAAATCTTAACAAATTATACACCTAAACCTCCCTCATGAATCACTCTGTCTATTAGTGAAAAACGCATAAAAATCCGTTCAGTAGTTTTTCAAGTTATCGCAGACAGACTTTGTTTTATAATATGTAGTGATACGGGACGTATATGCGTGCACCACTGAGTCAGTCAGCCTGTGACCACGGCCAGTGCAACCTGGTCGAAACACCAGGCAATTTGAATGTATGTCATACCCATTACGTGATAGTATACTCCATCTATCTATCTATAAATAAATGCTCATTATACATTAAGTTCTAATTATCATTAAACTAGTTACTAAAAGTTAAAACATTTTATAACTGCATTAAACGAAACCTGCTAGATTAGTGACCTTCAAATCAACAAAAAGCATAAATAAATTACCTTTAATTACCAACAATTCTCAAACCTTATTTGACTGTAGAGAGTAAATTAAGTAAGTACAATTTAAACACATCAACCAACACAACATTACTGGAAATAATCACAAAGTCAATCAAAGCAATGTAACATAAAAGTTTAAACAAAAATGTATTATACAGAGCCGGTATCGATTAGGCCGCGATCGGAATTCGCGTAGAGACGTAGAGGGCATCGTTATCACACTTGGTCAATATTCGTCAAATTAGCATCGATGCAAGGCGGCGGGGTCGACGACCCTGTTCGGCGAGCGTGGGAGCGGTGTGCGGCCGCTGTTTTTGCAACTACCCGCGCGACGCCGACCGACAACGACAACCAGACAGGTAGTCCGCACCCGAATCTTAAGTATTCCACTCGGCTCCCGTTTCGGGAATATTTTGTTCGTACTTGGGTTTAATCGAGACACAGACAAGTATTGAGTTTATATAACCTGTTTATATTTTCGAGATAAAGCGACGTATTCTTTTTGCACATTTGTGCAGTAGAAAGATGTTTCTTGTAATCTTTTCGAATAATGAGAGTTGAGTTTTACAAAATAAGAGGTGTTGTATTTTTATTTACTTTCTATATTTTATTTGAAATGCAAAGACGTGGAACAATAAATATCATAGAAAGAGATAATCTAAAATGTTCCATTGTATTTCACGGAACTTCTTATCATTGTTAAATCAGGCCTGGTATTATAGGTTTGAAAAAAAAAAAATGTTTGTAATTGCAGTAATAAAATAACTATTCTTATTGCAATTACCAACGCAGTCGTTAAATAACATCTATATACAGAAGTAGTAGTAAGTTGTCGTTAGAATATAAGAAACTCGGAGTTCATAAATTCACTACTAAACTTATTAGCTGACGATAGCCAAATATTTTTGAATATGTAATGTTGATATTCTTGTTTTAGGCTAGTTTGCACTTTATCGCGTAGGTATAAGACTCACTATTCTTTAAACGTTTTTCATGAGCCTTTTGTACGTGAAAACTGTTTTCTATTCTGTTATTAACGACTTAGCAGGGCTCTGCTCCCGTGGATCCCGATTATCGCCTTTATATTTTATAACTAGCGAATAATTACATTTACTTTTATATACTTTATTAATATTAATAAAAAAAATCATAACAGTAACCTGGAACCCTAGGGAAGGTTCCTGGTTACCGTTATGAAAATGTTTGTTACACAATTTTTAGAGCTAACCCTAAACCATTTAATTTGGTGCTAATTAGAAAACGTGACTGACTCTAGTCAAATAAATTATACTTTTAATAAGTTATTTCTGTTCGCGTTCACACATTTACCATATTGTGATAAATTTGGGGTTAAAAAAGTAAAAAAACTAACAAGAAATTTACCCAGCACGAAAATAATCCTTTTCTTTTTTTGTTAAAACCTATTTAAAAGAACATCGGTTCATTCAGCCGTTAATCACGTAGAATAACACGAACACAAATTAATCCGGTGTCGCAAAAAATATAATCTTGTTTAGGAAATATGTTTATTGTACTAAAAATTAAGCCATGTCATGTAACTTAATCACCACATGTGGTTAGTTTCCTACAAACAAAAAACATGAAAAACCCTACCAGGCATAATATAACTAGAGATGGCCTGGTGGTTGAATTTCGACCACAATTCCTTATGTGTAGTGTAACTGTTTTGTTTTATATCATTGACCAGTATAACTTGAACTGTCATTGTATAGGCAATCCGCACCATGATAGGTTAACATACATTAAATTCAAATTCAATATCTTTATTTCAATCAATTATTCGAAATCGTCGATTTAATAAATAATTATTATAATTAAAAATTATAGATCAACACACAGAGTCACCGCAACAATAGTTTGCTTCGTCATGTTAAATTATCAAAGAAAAAAAAATGGATAATATCTGCCTGTTTCGATCTATAACCGCCCGTTTCCAAAAGGTTACGGTGTATATTATTTACATAATATACTGAACGCATGTAGATTCATGTAGCCGTTCGCATAACTTTAAACTTATAACAATTATGTTGATTAAAAAATTTAGTTTCTGCATACAAACTTAAAGTATACCAAATTTTAATTAATTATGTTAATAATATACAGAGTGTTACTGAAAGGTGTGGTTATATTTTAGGGTCGTATTAATAGTAAACTCCGTAAATAACGTAAAGCGCTAACAATTTTAGGAAAATTCGTGATTTTTAATACATAAATGTTATGTTGAAACTGACAAATTGAAATTGAAAATTGATCGATAAAGCTAATATTTCGTATGAGAGAGAGCTGACATGAAATTATGGATATTTAATACGAAGGATGTTGATGGAATGTACAGATTTTGTTGAAAGTATCTGCATAAAAAAACAAAGTCATGGAAATTGACAAGAAAGTTCATAATATCTTGTGTAGAAATATGCTCCTACACTAGTAAAAATATTTTCGAAAGAATTTTTTTTTCACCTTTCTGGAACACTCTGTATAAGAAGAAGATATTTGTTTAATCAAGTAACAGAGATGACTTAAATAACTATGTTAGTATTATGATACATATAAAACAGAATGAGAATTGTAGATTAAATTTTTTAAATAATATTGAGGCATACTTTTATCCTGTCTTCAATTACGGGTGGGCAAATTTTGTCGTCCAATTTTGAGAAAATGTTTTTAAAACTGAAAGTTGATGTACGTAAGTACCTATTTTAATCCAGCACGTAGTATGTTAAAAGACGTATATGCATTGATATATAAAAACACGTATGTCGGTAAAAATTTGGAACGTTCGAGAGTGAATAAGTTTCTCTTAGATAGACGTGAACCATCTTCGTTTTCACCATCACTTTCCATCAGATGTTGGAACACAAACGCCTATTTCATTACCCAATAAAAAAAAATATCCATTGGATAGCAAATTCTACTATAGTTAGATCCCATCAAAAACATAAATGTGAAAGTGGGAGCCAAGTTCAATATTACGAATATACGTGGTTATCGACTTCGCCGACAAAAGAATTGAGATCTAAATGATTGCCAAGTTCTGTAGATAATCCTGAAGATTTAACTTACTGTGTAGTAAGATGTAACTAACTGGGCCAGTAGAAAATTATAATTGTTAGATGAATCGTTAAAATACTGTTTAAATTAATAAAAAAATGTAAATGGAAACTGCGTTCTTATAATTTATTTTTAGTGTCGGGAAAAAAAATCGATTTCACACACGTGTCCGGGGTTTATGAAGTTTTTGTTCGGCGTCGTTAATTTAAGTATTGGCAGCCCTATTCGTACGGATTACGTATTTATTTATTTTTTGTAATAGAAACTATTTTCAAAGATGCCAGACGAAGTTGTGTCACATTTTATTTTATTATAGATTGTTCGCAATATATGGCATTCACGAATAGAAAAAGAATATAGTTGGATAATATAAAAATAACCAGTTCTAGTATACTCAGACACATAAATTAAATTATAAGCCAATGTTACGACGGCCTAATCATGTTACGGAATTACAAATTTGCATCTAAAATGGTCCAAGTTTATTTATATTATTTTTGAGCAGTATTATCGTTATCCGTTAAGATAGCAACAGCATTATTTCCTAGAATTCAAACGGTTTATTAATTTGATTAAAGTTTAAATTTTGAAGATAGTTGTGGATGTCTCAAGGTTCTTTGTGACATTCTAACCTTAACATTGATTTTTTTAATCCTACAAAGATGGCAAACAAACGATTACCCTTCTGCTACTACCCTACATAGCATATTATTTGTAATATAGACATCTCATATTCTTCATCTAATTGTTAACTAGCAACCCGCCCCGGCTTTTCACGGGTAGCCAAGCATGTATTGATATTTTCCGACATATTCAATAATCATCGTCATATTTCAGCCATTTTACACAAAACCTTAATGAATTATACACCTAAACCCATATCAGTCCTCCCTTTCCTATCCAAAGTACTTGAGGCTTGTGCTCACAAACAGCTCACCAAGTACATCTGTGAAAATAATATCCTCAGCCCATACCAATCGGGATTCAGGCCTGGACAGAGCACAGTCACTGCTATGCTCAAAATAACTAATGATATCAGGAGTGGCATTGAGGATACAAAGTTGACTGTTTTAGTGTTAATCGATTTCTCAAACGCGTTTAACAACGTTAACCACGATATTCTACTTTCTATCCTCACTTATCACATGATCTCCTCCGAAGCTCTGGAATGGTTCTCATCTTATCTTCGGGGACGTCAGCAGTCGGTCCGTATCGAAGATTCATCATCAACTTGGTGTGATATTGATACAGGCGTTCCCCAAGGTGGCATTCTATCTCCTCTATTATTTTCGATGTTCATCAATCTCATTACTCTTGATCTTCAGTGTGCGTTTGCATTTGTAAGCAGACGACCTTCAAATCTATTCACAGGCAACACTGGATAATTTGGCAGAAGCAATACACAATGTTAACAGAGATTTGGAGGCCATTAAGAACTGGTCTGATCGTTTTGGTGTGTCTGTTAACCCCTCAAAATGCCAGGCCATAGTGATAGGGAGTAACCGCATGAGAAGTAGAATGGATGCCTCTGTACTGCCGGCTGTGATCTACAACGGATCTGTGTTACCAATAAATCTTTCAGTCAAAGACCTTGGTTTACAAATTGACGCTAGTCTCACCTGGCAACCACAAATTGCGTACGTCAGTCAGAAAGTTACTGGGACCTTGCGATCACTTTATCGACTCAAGAATTTTCAAAAAAACTCAAAAAATTGATGCTCGTACAGACATTGATATTCCCGATCGTTGATTATGGTGATGTCGATGATGATCTCGACCTGAATGCAGATCTGCTCAACAAACTTGACCGACTTCTCAATAATTGCATTCGATTCATTTTCAATCTTCGCAAGTACGACCATGTGTCTGCATATCGATCCCAACTGTCATGGCTACCCATACGTCAGCGACGTAGCCTACGGGCTTTAACTACTCTCTACACTCTTCTTAATGCCCCTACTGCTCCCACTTATCTCACTTCACAGTTTCAACTACTATGTTCTAACCATGACAGAGATCTTCACTCTTCAAATAATCTCTTACTCCTTTGAACTACTCATAGTTCTTCTCTTATTCACTCTTCATTTGCTGTCCAGTCTATCTTGCTTTGGAATGCGCTTCCTCCTGAAATTAGGATGTCCACTAGCCGTCACACTTTTAAAACTAAAGTTCGCGAGTTTTATAGAAAACAAATATCATGTCGATGGGTATATTTTGAATTATTTATTATATTATCGTATTTATTTGCATGTGTCTATATAAGTAGTAGTAGTATAGTTATGTATTATGGCACATGATATTTATTTATTTATGTATATTATGTGTTTGTATATATGTACTTATTTATGTGTAAGGTATATAAGGTATAAGATTGAGCTTTTAATTATAATTAGTCACTTCTCTATATATATATATATGCACCTGCCACGTCCTTCTCTGCACCACCCAAAGGTTGACTGGTAGATAATGCCACTTGGCATTAAGTCCGCCTCATGTAATTTGAAATGCAGGACGTATTAAATAAATAAATAAATAAATAAACCTTCCTCATGAATCACTCCGTCTATTACTGAAAATCGTATGAAAATCCGTTCGGTAGTCATTGAGTTTATTGCGAACAGACACACAGACGCGGCGGGGGACTTTGTTTTATTAACCGACTTTAAAAAAGGAGGAGGTTATATGTTCGTCTGTATGTATTTTTTTTTTGTGTATGTTCATCGATATTTTTGCCAATTGTGAACCGATTAAAAAATTCTTAGAACTTTTTTTTTATTTTATTTTATTTATTATTGTGTTTTCTTAATCTCTACATCACTACATATAATAAAACAAAGTCCTCGCTGCGTCTGTCTGTCTGTTCGCGATAAACTGAAAAACTACTGAACGGATTTTCATGCGGTTTTCACTAATAGTAATAGTGATTCATGAGGAAGGTTTAGGTGTATAATTTGCACCCGTGCGAAGCCTGGGCGGATTACTAGTTTCAAATAATCTAATGTTTAACATTTGTACGCCGCTATAGAAGCAACTAAATATCATTGAACCAGAATTAATTTGCTCATGCTCAAAAATAAACAAAAAATAAAGTAACCAGGCACATTTAGCTATTTGCTACCAGCATGGCAATACTGTTACGACGATAACGGTCTGTGGCTACGGTTTGTGGACACTTAAGCAAGTACATAAAATCAAGCCCTTTCGTTCCTCACAAGCCACTTGTAAGGTCAAAGCGGTTACGAATACCAGCGATAGTAACAATCGCTTTGTCTCTTAAATATCCTGACAAACTGGACTAACTAAAGTATATCTATCTTTAGGGGGCGTCCATTAATTACGTGAGGTGTTTAGGAGGGGAGGGGATTGAGCCAAATCTCATTCAATCTTACGTGGGGGAGAGGGGCGCCTCGCCAGATATCACGTAAGTTTTTTCCGCAAGAAACAGTGTAAAATTGCAAGAAAACTGGGTTAAATTAAATAAGGAATGTTTCTCTACTAAAATAGTATTAAATGTAAATAGTATAATAATGTAAAGTACTAGGGAGACTCTCCCTACTACTTTACATTATTATATTATTACATCAATTTAGAAAAGGGGACAGTTCAAGTAATGACATTTAATTAGTTCGTAGCATAAGCAATATCCTTTTCCTTCATCCATATTTTTTCATTTTTAATTACCAAAGTGTCCAGTATGCGGCCACAGGCTTGCCCCCTAACATATGAGTGGGACTAAATGATTGTTAGCAAAATGTTGGTATTTAATTTGCCTTTGCTTACCCTCTTAGGGATACAGACGTGCGTGAGTGTATATTCAAGTAACGCTACTGATGCTCCAAGTAATTAGAGGCACAACTAAACTAAAATCGACAAACGTATTAATAACTTATAATTTTTGTAATTAAACTTAGTTTGAGGATTTTAGTTAATAAACAAAAGTAAATAAAATATAATTTATAACTGTTTATGCATGAATATAACTAAATGGAACCTTAAAACGATAATATAGTGTTTAATTTGAACAGTATTTAAACTTAATAAGCAATGATTACAATCAAGATTTTAAGCCTAGTTTAGCTGGCAAGCTTGCCGCAAATATATTTCAAATTGCACTGATTACTTTCTTGGACGCCAGCCAAATGAGATCAATGTTGAGATACAAACCTGTACAATTAATTACAACATGTAACTTCGCACCATAATGGGCTAGGATGATTTCTGTTTGTAGAATTTATTTCCTGAATTACCATAATTCACTGTAAAATTATCATTTTTATGCACTCTACATTTGCAAACGTATTGGGATCATTATGTAATTGTTAGTAAGTAGTAAAAGTAAAGTAAAGTAATTGCGGAGACCTCGCAAAAATCAGCACCTTCATAGCTAAGACATCTTTTTATTAGTTATATTTCCAGTCTCAGTGATTCTTTTTTCAAATTTCTGCAGGACCATATATATTCTACTTTTTATTATAAATATAAAAATATATTTATAATAAAAAGTATAATTGATTTCGGTAAAAATCGCTAAACACGTACAAATGTTGTCGTATATCTGTGTAATAAAAGATAGTGAACTCTTTTTTTTTAAAGTAAGTTTTTTATTACCGATTTTACACCAAAACCGCAAAAACTAACGAACTGTATGATGTGCTTTTTTTTTAGAACTACTTTACATTTGCAGGATTTTTTTATTTTATTTCAATTACTGTTTGTGTACATTGTAAAGTAACAACTTATCTTTTCTTTTTTCAAATATAATTTTGTTGTGTGTTGTGTTGAAATTACTATTAATGTACAATTAAAAACACACACACAACAAAAAAAAAAAAAAAAAATATATTTATAGATAAAAAATCTAAAGCACATAATTGAGTAGTATTGCAAAAAATACAAGTATTTGTATTCTTGACAACTTCCTAAAGAAAATATTTTTATGCAATTTTGCTACTTTTTTTACCATTTTATTTATTCAACCAACTTGAGTGAGTGTTGTTTCTCAGATCCACAGATCAAAGAAAGATCGAAATTCAACCTCCACCGCGCCAGTGTCACACGCCAATTATTAAATTATTGCGCTTGACTTGGCTATCAGTATTTTAGCTTAAATCAAATATACTTCATTGAAATTTTAATGAACCAAAGTACGATAATTAAAATATACCAGTCTACGCTTTATAATTAATATTGTATCACCAAAGTGACAAGTTTATTTGGCAAATGGGCATGCGCCTAAATTAACATAACTAGTTAAAAAACCGTTTGAAAATACTTCGTCGTGTGGCAATCTAGACACAAAGCGGAATCATACCTAGAACACAAAATGACTACGCCTGTGAACATACTTTTGCTTATAGCTCTGTCCAAGTAAAAGTAAATAAAATTATAAAAATAACAAGTTACTAAATTCTTTAATCTGAAACAAAGACAAACTGAAACATTGATCTGCAAATAATAATAAATATACTACATTCATTGCTCTGAAATAAATAAATAATTTGAAGATAAATGCAAAGTTCTAAAGGCTCACTAGGAAAATAATAATGCCGTGTTAAGTTTGCTTTGTGTAAATATACTCGTATTTGCAGCAACTGTAAATATTTAAAAGAACTACTCTCAACACTCCAGCATGAACAGCACCCCTGCCACGAGTTTTAACAATGCGAAACGGCCACTGTTTTAGACAATTTAGCTAATATAATAACTTTTATATTGAAAACAAGGTGTTTTTTCTGCAAAGTTAAGAGCCATAAAGGATATTTGGATTTCTAAGATTAAAATCATTTTTAGGAGGATATGGGATCTAACGGTAATCCTTAGCCAGTAAATCAAACACCTTATCTCTTCAAAGAACTCAGCACTGGTTTACCTACACGTAACTCAGAGATTCATGAGTACCTAGATATGAAAACTGTAAATATGTGTGATAGAATAAACAAAAGAGTACACGGAGTAATACGCAGACCGCCTAATGAATCAGAAAATAAAAGTGCTTCTGCAAAGAAAACGCCAGAGCCAAAATGGTTGATGATTGAAGAGAGTTGGTGCAGATGCTCTAATTTCCTAAAACCCATTCTACTTCAACCAACCTCATTATAGTCGAATGAGACTGAAAAAAAAATAAGTTCATTGATTCATACTAGAGGTCAGTACTTCCACCAATGTTTAACGTAGTATTTGTTTAACTTTAAGTACGAAAACACCCTCACTGTGTCTCCCTAAATTAGTAAGTATCCCGACGTAATCAACAAAGGTTTGAGGTAACATTGTGGCGCCTGACACCGACGCTAAAGGTCTCTTCGCACAGTAATAAAGAGCCCCAAAACTTGGCAGGAATCCTCAAAATACATATACACGTCAGTCATCCCGTATATCTTCAATAACATTATATTCGCTTTGTAATTTTACATATTTTTATGACTATTTAATAATAATTATATAAATTAAGTAAATATAACATTCTACAAACGTTACGTCACGTCCGTATGAGTAATTTAAAATTATTTAGAGTATTGAAAGCTCCAGAGCTTAATGCAAGAACCGTGCTACTGTACCAAAAGAACAGTCTATTACATGACAGATGAAAATAAACCTAATTGCTTTGAACACTTTATTAGCACGTAATTCGCAAACACCGCCTTACATAAAAGATCCATTAGTGAATCAGGCTGATAATATATTTTTTGCTTACGATTTTATTTGTTTGAACTCTGCATCGCGATAGTGCGGGCTGCCAGATTTTATAATTGGATACAAGTCCGGGTAGTGGTGGAAAAGCAATGGATACAATAAATTTTCCGACGTAATTACTCTGTTATAGTGGCGTTTTCCGTGTGACAACTAAAGTCTCAAACCATTATAATACTAAAATATATTATCGTTAAAGTTGAAAATAGCTTACTTTACTCCTTGAACCTACTAGTGTGGCATACGAAATCAAACAAACACATGGTTTGATTTGTATAACTTCTAACATTAACTAACTTGCGTCTACTGACAGCCCTGTTATAAAGGTTTTTGCGAGTTCCTATTTATTTTGTAAATGGCACTTCTAATTTGCTTTGCTCTTTATATATTACTATGAGTCACTGTGTAGTGAGTCATGTGAGGAGAACTCTTGTTGCATACAGGGTACTAGTTTCAACAAGTAGGAACGTGTTTGAGACGTTTATGAATTACATTTCATGTTGCGATGTAGACACAATATGTATTCGTAGACATTTTGCGTTAGAGTTCAGTATAAAATAGTAATCAAATGAAACGTATTTTAGGTAAAGTTTACTTAAGTAAAATATCTCTGTAGGGCCGAAAGCTGCCTTGTAAAGTCTATCATATTTAATAATACTATATTATAAATCGGAAGAATTGTTTAGCGGGTTAGATTTAACTGTTTAGTAATGTAATCAGACGTCATCAGAATCAGTATGTATCCTTAGCAACTTAAAAAAAACGAAACGGCCGGCTTGACCGGAGTGATACCACGGCCTCTCAGAAAACAGTTTAGCAATGATTTCATTGCTTCTCGCCGAGTGAGTGATGTTACCAGAAGCCCTAATCCTTCCCTCTCCCCTCCTCTCCCCCTCTTTCCCCCTTCCCCTACTTCTACCTTAAAGCCCGGCATCTCACTTGTGAGTTTTGAGTTGCACATGTTATTTACCATCAGGTGTCCCGTCTACTCGTTTGCCCCATCACTACATATTATAAAACAAGGTCCCCCACCGCGTCTGTCTGTCTGTCTGTTCGCGATAAATTGAAAAACTGCTAAACGGATTTTCACGCGGTTTTCACTAATAGACAGAGTGATTCATGAGAAAGGTTTAGGTGTGTAATTTGTACCCGTGCGAAGTCGGGGCGGGTTGCTAGTATACCACCAAAAAAATGAATGTTTTTGGGTTAAAAACACTGCTTGAGACCTGTAAATAATATACAGCGATTGAAGAGTTCCATCAAATAGATATAAATTATATTACCTACATAAATTGTTATTCTATGTCATGTTATGTAAAGTTCCTCGCTTTAAACATTAGCAATGTGCAGGTTGTCTACCGTGGTGATAGTCTAGACTCTAGTCTAGACAGATGTGCTGTTAACCGTGTATCTTACCCCGGTTAAGCTGCTTAACACTGTTCATATTGTTCACCAAAATATACATTGAGTAATATCACACAGACTAATACAATCACATAGAAAAATATCATATTTATGTACTACTAGCTGGGCCCGCGTATGCGTATTTATATCGAATCAACAGCCTAAAAAATAAGATTCAAGCTTTTTGCTCTAAATATGGCGATACTTCCATACAACTTTTCATCCTTTCAACCCCTTACACCCCTTTTTCGCATTAAAAAGTAGCCTATGTCCTTTCTCAGGCTCTAGACCATCTGTGTACCAAATTTCATTTAAATCGGTTTAGTAGTTTTGGCGTGAAAGGGCGACAGAGAGACAGACAGAGTTACTTTCGCATTTATAATATAAGGATTTAGGCATATCTAAACTTATCGTACATGAAAGATTATATCTATCAATACCGGGAGAAGAATAAAGTTGCCAACATTTTCATCAAAATCATGTCCAGAACACCTTTTACTCGAATAAAGCAAAAACTACAGTCGTGTGTGGGTGTGTGTGCGCGTCTTTGTTATTATAAACTTAATTATTCAACAAAAAACATCAAAATTGCGGAGTGCAGTATCTCAGGACTCATGCGCCTCGACTCGCGACACACTTCGAAACGACCGTCCACGCTTTCATGCGAAAACCTGTTACTGGCACATACAATATAGCTTGTGTGTGTCTTTGTCGTACTTAAATCAAATTGCGCTCGAATCACCCAACGTTTTAAACTAATTCATTTGAATAAGTCAAGAAACCGATTTAGGAGTATCCGAACATTTGCGTCAGTTCAGAATGTACCGATTCGTTCCGTATTCATATACTTTCTAACTGTTAACCAACATAAATATTATTTAGGCGTAAAACATATTTATAATGTATCGACAAACCATGACTAAACTAATAAAATTGCTCGTGAGAACTGAGAACCCACCAGAGTTTAATTGCTGATTGGTAGAACTTTGGGTTCAAAAACTTTGTATTTTTTCTAATGATGTCATACCTACACTAGACGTCTTACTAGATTAATAGAAATGCAATTATGTAATACTAGCCGTCCCCGCAGTTTCACCTGCGTTTATGGATACTGCTCCGCTCATATCGGTCGTAGCTTGATGTTATATAGCCTGTAGCCTTCCTTGATAAATGGGCTATCCAACAATAAAAAAAAATTCCAATTCGAACCAGTAGTTCCTGAGATTAGCGCGTTCAACCAAACAAACTCTTCAGCTTTCTGATATCAGTATAGATACTATTTTTTAGTTAGCCTCGCACGTGTCCCACTGCTGGGCAAAGGCCTCCCCCCTACGCTTCCACTCCTCTCGGTCCTCGGCCACCCTAGGCCACATGTTTAAATAAGTGTCGAGATCGTCCCTCCATCTCTTCCTCGGCCTTCCTCGCCGTCGCCGACCACCTCCAGGTATCCACTCCGTGGCTATTTATATATAGATACTATACAAACAATTAACTTTATTTATTTTTATTTGGTTTCCTAATTCGCAGATTTTGATTTTTCAGGGTTCTTGGAGTGTTTTCTTTCGTAGTCTCCTGACTTATGATTTTCATGAATCCTTGTTTCCTTATTTCTTTTTTTAACCATGTTTTTTTGTGACTAGGTCAAAAAACCTGCCAACGGGTGATGTACGAAAGGATTATTATCACATTGAGTGGTCACACGGACAACGTGAGTTGCAGGATCAGTAGGTACCTCAATTAGAAAGAAGAAGACCATTTTTCTACCTATCCCTACCTAACTTAGCCTGGTCACAAACACGGCAATTACGTGGAAATCCGCAACCGAATCGACAAAATCTTGTAATTACTGGATTTGTAGCAGCCAACAAATCCATTGCACCATATTTGCAGTCACTTTCAAATTGATATTAAACCAGTTCACCTGAAGGTAAAGGCAATAACAGCATATATGAAGACCTAAAAAACTCATGCTTTATAAATAAAGATGCGTAGGAAGCTCCGGCCACAGCAATGCACGAATGTTGCTGTCTTCCTTCCTGTCTTCTGTAGGGTGCTAGTAGACCAGTCCGGTCAGAAGTCTACTATGCTACCTCCTTACAATTGAAAATTATTTTATATTAAATAGAACAAAAAGTTATTAATTGTCCCAGTTAAAACTTTCTATAATAGAATGATACTACAATGGAAAAGTTGTAACTTTTCTCCTGAAACTAGAATATTACATCAGAAGTTTTTTTTCTTTAACATTTGCGCAACTACTTATAGGCTACAAAGAGTTGTAACTGGTTGAGTTAAATAAATTGTTAGGGCTGAATGAGGAGGCATGACGTCACACAGTGGAAAAAAAATTTTTTCACAACCAAAATCATATGTGTCGGCTAAATCATTTTAAAGTCATTTATTTGCTAGAAAAATGGTAGACACAGACTACTCATGACTGTTTGTAAATGTCAATCACAATAAGAAAATCCAATACCTTCAAACGAGCAATTCTTGTATTTATGTCTACTAGAGATCGCGTGGTGGTCGAATTTCGACCATGGTTTATTTCATTGGCAAATATTACTTGACCTGTCATTGTATAGACTTTTGTACCATGACAGGTCAAAATATATACTGGACACTCATAGCTGTATGTACCCGTTTTTGCATTTTTTTTAACTTTGTAGCAAATATTGTTCAAAAATTTTAGCATTCGTCACTTCTTCTCTGTATAAACTATAAGTGTACGAAATTTCATACTCCTCCGTCCGCCCAATTTTCGTAAAAAGGGATCCAAAGTTTTCGCTTCACGTATTAATATATAGATATATAATCTGAATCTTTGAAACGGGACCAACAATTTTGATGAAATTTTGTATACAGATACAGTTTTGCATTAGCATTAACTGCATAGTTGTATTTCCTGTAAAAATGCAATTTTACAACAAAAAAAAATACGATTTTACAAAAAGCTACCGAGTAAAGCTCGGTCTCCCAGGTACTAATAACTTAACCAACTAACACATCTCACACATGGCCGTCTGATCCCAAACTAGGCAGAGCCTGTACTATGGTAACCAGACTGCTGATAAACATACTTATATACTACTAAATACAAACATATTTTATATAAACCACACCCAGGCACAGAACAAATGATCATGCTAATCAAACAATTATTTGTCCTAGGGGGGAATCGAACCCACGACTTCTGGCTCAGACTCTCACTAACCACTAGACCAACAGGCTAGTTAAAATAATGAATTAATAATATCAAAATTATAATTACAAAATAAAAATTATTTATGAAAGTCAATAAAATGTCAAATTTCAATTAACGTCAAAATGATTACTGGAAATTACAAAAAATATTGCTATGACAAAACATTACAAAATACACACAGAAATAAGTAGTTTTGGAAGATAACATAAAAAATATATATAATACTAGCAGCGCCTCGCGGTTTCACCCGCGTAAGTCCCAATCCCGTGGGAATATCGGGATAAAAAGTAGCCTATGCGTTAATCCAGGTCTCCAGCTATCTACTTACCATGTTTCATCGCAATCGGTTCAGTGATTTTTGCGTGAAAGAGTAACAAACATTCATCCATCCATCCATCCATCCATCCATCCAAACTTTCACATTTATAATATTATTGGGATTAGTGGGATTAACAGTATTCAGTACAACACGTAAATTCTGCAATTGAATAAAAACACTTTTCTACGAGTCAGCTCTGCAGTCTACGTCTGAATAAATGTATAGGCGGCGGTTCTATTCAAAGTTTCGGTATTTGGTATTTGGTTATAAGCTTTGATCAACATACTATGACAATTCTTTGGTATAACACGGTAAAGGGTTTTGTTACAGCTGGTTTAGTTTTATCCCTTAAAAGGTAGGTACTGCTTATTTTCATGCGATTTGCAAATAAATGTGGTTGATTTCTAAAAAACATGGCTATTTCGAGTATGTAACAGGCCACAACTGTAAGGATTTTAGTTTTCTTGAATGTTTTCTTTTTCTCGTTTTTTTTTCTGTCTTCTACACGATGGCTTAAAATTTTGTTTAACACTGCTATATATTATGTAAGTACTTACTACAACTCATGTGCTCGACATATTCCTGGAAAAGCTAAGAAAGCATTTTGATATATTTCCACAGATGACGTGGGCGATGGAAAAGTGGATCACTTTGTTGTTGGAAAACCATCATCTCGATCCAGGGCATATGTTTAACACAGTGATAAAAGTTTGTGTTTTAGTAATAGTTATATCCGTGGCTGGCGTGAATATGTTGACATGTCGAAAATTGCTATTTTTCAGGGTGGCAATTTTTAAATTTTGAGGTTATGTATATGTTGAGATTTCAATTAACGAATATTTTTTTAGTGGCCGAGTGTAAGTTGGTATAAGAAAATATCAATGTTCATTCACAAAATCATGTGAATCGTTAATTTGACATAAGGTTTTGTCAAGTTAGACACGGTAAAATGCGAAATGTCAACATGTTTCCAAAGTCGATTTCTCCAAAATTTATGTATATTTGAAACTGTAATTTTTTTTCATATGAATTCGTAATGCGTAAGAGGTATTACGCCAATAAAAAAAAACATGCAAGTCGACATGTCAATGTATTCACACCAGGCACGGATATAATAATAAGATGTTTCTTTATTGCGGCGACATTCTCTAGATTAATAATATATATACATATATTTTTTTTTAAAGATTACTAGCAACGTGAGTCACAGATTACTAGTAATCTCGTTAACCTCTCTAGCTAAGCTTAACGCTTGTGTTAGGAGTGGGTTCACGACGGGTAGTGCACTGGGTAGGGTTCGAACCCGCAACCACTTGATCGCAAGTCCGACGCCGTAGCCATTACGCTACCGCCGCTTTTTAAATTTTATAAAATAAATGTTCGAATCAGCTATAATTTACGCTGAGGCGTAGATTTACTGATTCAATTATAACGGCCTGGCAACATAGTTCGATACTTGTCTAGTTGTTTGGAGTCTGTATTTGCGGTATTAACATAAATGCCATTTCGTTAAATGATTTTATCTAGACTCGACGCGGTTCTAGCAAATTCCATTTACTTTGTTCCAAGTAACATGAACATTTAAATTTTATTTAAATTTAAATTTACCTAATTACTGTTTATTTAGTAATCAACAGAATCAAAATCATGTTTCTCAAAAAGAGTTATGATTTTTTATAATGAAATTTAAATCGGTTACTATTACAAAACAAAGGGGATACCTTATTTTGCAAAGGTAGCATTTGTATCATTCCTGCTACAGCGTGAGATAGCAATCAAATGGTTATGGAATCTGACCCCATCCAGTGCACTAACGAAGCCACCTGTTATACAAGAGTTTAGCTTAGTCAGCATGGTTAGGGTGATATACGACTATAATATAACTACCTAGAATATAACGACTGGCCTGTTGGCCTAGTGGTTAGTGACCCTGACTGCTATGCCATAGGTCGTGGGTTCGATTCCCACCCGAGTCTGGGTGTTCTTTGTGTCCGTTGTTTGTATGTTTGTAAAGTCCCCCGCGACACAGGAGTAATTCCTAATGCGGGAGTTGTCTTTTTTAAAGAAAGAAAAAAGAAAGAAAGATATAACTAATATAGCAGTGGTTTATTGACGTTACTAGTAAAAAAAAAAACCAATAAAATTTTTTCGTTTCGATTTTAAAGTCTAACTTGTAGCACAGGCTAATGAACTATCTGAATATTTTGTTAATTATTTAAGAACAGTATTTACATATGTGCCGCCGCGGTGGACCAAGCCTATCTAACAAGTACCTACAACAAACTACATCTGTCCTTAATTTCTGAGGGTTTCCCTCGTTTTCCGTCAGATACCATCATCAGATCCGGACTTGGTGACAATGGGACCACCTGAAGAGCTGAAGTTGTCCCGGACTATAGAGGATGTAGGATTACACCACGGGCGATGTGCTACACTGGGCAGGCACCGTCTGAAAAATAAATTGAACGGAACAGATGCGTTTCAAATGGGGAGTGTTCTTTTAGTAGGTTTATTATTTTCTACAAAACCTTACTTAATTTCTACCCACCACCCGTAACCACGTTCGGTGCACTTCGATCGAAACGTCACCAAAAAGGAAATACTTATTGTACCTTGTAGCAGGGGCGTAGCTACTTCCATATCAGCCGTATCAATGATGCGGGGCCCCCGGGCTACAGAGGCCCCTAACGTGTGTAAGCAAAAAATTGTAAAATGTTATCCACAATATCACTTAATCTCGTGCTTCCCGGGAAAAAACACATAAGAAACGACTAACGTGCCTATAGAGTTTCCACTTCAAAAATGACAAAAGTCAAAAAAAACCAATCCCTTTTTTTCCCGGGTTAAACGTGCGCCCAAAAGTTGGCAACATCCTACATCGGTTATTGCAGGATTCCCCAGTTTAAAGCATTTTTGTTTCTTTTGTGAGAAATCTTTACCCTTCATTTGGGCCCCCCCAACTAATTTTGATATAGGGCACCTCCAAGCCACGCTACGCCACTGCCTTGTAGTTTATTTACACATCTTACTTAGTTTGTAGCAATATACGTATCCAATAGATGCGCATAAAAAAAATTGTCGCTGCAAGCCGTATATCGTTAGGGTACTCTGCTATTTCAGCTATACAAATTCCATTTCAATAGTTCTGTAATTCCTACAAGCGTCTTATGGCGACGTTTTGACGCGATTCGTATGTGACGTAATGTTTTACAGGAGGGAGTGTGCGATATTTCATGACGTCAATGGTTAAGTGACATTCTAAAGATGTCTATGAATTGTGACATAAAATTGTTTTATTCACTATTATATTGTATTACGTATACTGTATTATATAGTATTTTCTATGTATTTACATGAATGGCTCTTTTATTCATGCTTAATTATGCCTGTAAAAGTTTACAATTCACGTTTATTTATAGTCTCTACATCTCTACTTTTTGGCTCTACCACAGCTCTACATAAAATCGTTTGACAGTTTGTCCGTATACCTACATGACATTGGCAAAGTTGTGGTAACTCCACAAAGCCACAAACCAAAAGTTGAAGTATTATATAAATAGTAGGTGATTTCAGTCAGTGAAAAAAATATATACTAGAAGTCAAATCTAGGAAAAAAATTAAATTTTTTCTGTAAGTTATTTGTAAAAAAAATGTGTGGGTGGGTATTACCTCCACCTAATGTGGTATATACACAGAAAAGGTACCTTCTCCTTTTCCGAAAATAAACTGTAGAGCTGTTTTTTATTCATAAATTGGAATAGGCGTTTGTCTTCCATCTCACGTGATGGAAAGGGACGACGAAGACAAAGATCTGACACGCCTATAAAAGAGAAAAATATTCCCTCCAATTGTTTTAAACTTTCGCGACTATACATATTAGATGTGTAAATCTTGACTTAATAATAAAATAATTAGAAGGTAGAATACCTTTTTTGGTTACCTGACGTTTTGATAGAATTGCACCGATCGTGGTTAAGAGTAGAAACCAAAAAAGGTATTATACCTTCTAATTATTACCGCGATTAAGTCTCGATTTACACATCTATTCCCTCCACTCTTGGACGTTCTAACTATATTTGTCTGGAGAAATAGACGCAGGCAGTTCATTACTTATGCACCTCGAACCAAAAACGAGCTGGCAAAGCGGTTAGTTCGACTTTTTGGAGTGTCGACTATGAAAGGATGGAACTTCCGTGTGCGGCTAGAAGTCCGATGGAGGAATGGTGAAGAGTTTGGAATTCATTCTAGGCTCGGAGCATTCTCATTCCCTACTCTATCACATGCTTCGAGCAGTTGTTAATCTGTAACGAGTGGAATTTCTTCTTCTTCGTACTGTTCCGTCGGATGGTACATTTCAAGCTAGGAAACAGAGCAGTAACAATTTTATCGAGAAGCATAGGGCATGTAGGCGATGGCATTAGCTGGCTTTTCAGGTGAGTCATAACTACCTTATATGGCCTGGTTACCTTATAAGGAATGGTGAGGGTTCAATGAATTCGAAGAGAGCTTCACTTATTCTTGATTTTATAAAGTCACCATGTCAAATCTTGGCTAAAGTGCTTATAAAATAATTAATCAACATTCAAAATGTACACATTTGAGCTCTAAAACTAAAACTTGAGGACAATCCCGGAGCGGGCTGGTTGAGTGAGGTCGGGTTGAAGACACCTAAGTACTTATTATACCTAAAACTTTATCTATGAACACTAAAACAAGAGTTTAAGCTTTTAAGTGTTTTGCATCCCCACTTAACAAGGATCAAAGTTTGATTAAGTTACTAAATTATGCATGTGCATCTAAGACATTTTTGACACCAGAGTATTATTACATGGAATAAGGTGATATGAATAACGATAGGACAAAAAATAATGATATATAATACAAATATCGACCCAAATGGTCCAATATTTTGTGTTAATTACCCTTTATGTAGGACTAATATAAATAGGACACTGACAGAAGTGTATTGGCAGAAAGCAGTGTAGTCAAATAAAGTAACGCGAGAACAAGAAGACACAAGTCACAAGAAACTGAAAAATGTCTGAAAAACAAACAATGTTTCTTTTTTCTTATACTAATCCATTTGATGAGCTGTTGCGAAATGATCAATTGCGTCATTGTATGCTGATACAATGACGTGTTTTTTAATATATACCAATACAATTAGTGAATTTGGTGGTTTGTCCCTGTATAAAGCATAACGCATTGCCTGAACATGAACATAAGAAGTGACATTCCGCGGCAATTTTTACAATAAAATGTATTCCGAAATGTAAATAAATTGGTACAGCATTTCTGTTTCCCAACATACACAAAATAATACGAAAAGCATCAGCAACTGTGTCAAAAAATGTGAAAGGTTCCCTCGAAGCCAAAATATATGTAAGTAGAGGCTCACAAAAAAGTAATGTACTCTGTATGTGAAGAAACACATATAAAACCTTTCTAGAAGAAAAACTGTTGGGTATATTATCCTATATATACATCTGAGTATCGAGACATTCCTCGTAAGCCGAGTCTTGATGGTTTTTCTACACCTGACCGAAGCGAACGTTCGACACATTTTTCTCTATCGCCTACGACTGCGGATTCCCAGGCTTAGAAACGTTTACTAGTGGATTACTTATTTAATCCCTCGATCCACTAAAAAAATACGTATTTTTCTCTCTATTTGACATACATTGCCTCTTTAAGAAGTGTGTTACAGACGGTCACTGTTTGTTGTCTTTGTAACACAATGAATAGGGAACAAAGCTGGAATTAGTTGATGTAAGAGTGACTATGTTATATATGTCTAGGTTTTGAATATATTACTACATCTGTATATATGTGTGTGTACAAGGATAAAGTTTATATAGCGTTACTTTCACTAAGTTCTATTAAGATATCTAATGAATAATAACATGATGATACACTGAGACAAGTTTGTGTTTGTGTGCTCACGGGAAACCATTTAGCAATTTCCATTAGAATGAATTGGCCAGATGAAATTTTTTTTCAGGTTGATCCTCCTAGTAATCTTACTATATTATATGGGCGAAAGTTTGTTTGGAAAAATGGATTTATGGATTGATGTTTGTTACTCTTACACCCAAAAACGGCTTAACGGATATGGATGCAATTTGGTACAGAGATAGATTATAGTCTAGTAGTATATCAGATAACCAACTTTTTATCCCAGAAAAATGTACGGCTTAGTACGGTTAAAAAAACCTTATAGAAGTTAAACTACACTTTTTAAGTCTTTAGAGTTAGGGCTTATGTTCAGCATCGGATGTTATATGGCTAAAGGTGAATTAGACGGGAGTGTTCTTAGCTATGGTTAATGAAAATCGGTCCAAGATGGCCGCCGCCACAAAATGGCGGATTATATATTTTTTCACAACTCCCTCATATGGGTATCAAATGAAAGGGCTTGACTAGTTGAATACTATATATACACTATCATAAATTTCAAATCCAAGATGGCCGTTCATACTATTTTTATTATTTTGAGTCGGGGTTTTTTTAATTTATAGTTATAAATTCCCAAAGTGAGCGGCTGACGGCTACAGGCCTTCCCTATTATGTGATTAGGTCTAACTTGTAGTTGACAATATCTGGGTGTTTAATAAGCCTTTGTCTACACCTTCGGGAATACAGGCGTGTGTGGGTATTTTGTAACGTACTAAGTTGCCTGACTGAGGGGCTCGTGCATTATATTAGCCAGGCCAGTCTTAGGATGGGTGACCATTCTTAACACATTGAGACCCCTCCGTGCCTCGGAAAGCACGTTAAGCCGTCGGTTTTTGTTGCCATACGAACATCTGTGGCATTCGTTACGCGTAGTTGCATCCCTAAAAAAAAGTCCGACAACCTGATCTAACCACAGAACTTCGAAATTGCCTAGTACTTGGGTTGCGGAGGTCTGATGGCAATCGTTTCACGTAAAATATCGAAGTTCGGCCGTATCGTAGTTAGACTGAAAGCCGACCCCAACTTAGTTGGGAAAAGGCTCGGAGGATGATGACTAAGTTGTTTGACTTTTTTGAATTCATTTGAATCTATTTTCTAATACATAAAAGCACTACATGTATATTAGAAAATAATTACCAGAAGTACCACACAGAAGGAGACAAAACTATTCCTCATCGAGTATGCAGATAAATAAGACTTGAACAGCCCTTTATAATTAATGCACGAACAGCAATTATAAAACCTATTACCGAGACAAGTAATGTGTAACGTGACGTACACACAACTAATTGAATTTGAGTTAAAGAGCGATAGAGGCGAGCACAGGCGGGCAGATACGCGCCACATAAAGATGTTTTATTATGCGCGTATGTGACAAGTGCAGCCAACGACTTAAGGGATAGGGCTCATTAAAAGCGTAAGCGGAATTGATAAATTAAAGAATTAGAATTATACAGTTTTACATTGATATCCTAAAGTAATTAATTATACTTTTGTGAATAACGGTTGTTATGTCCTAACACAAAGGAAAGACTCTCCGACCAGGCTAGGTTTTGAAGGTGTGTAATAATCAGCGGGAGAACTTTCATTGCGCGATACAGAATGAGTAGATACTAGGTACATAGTTAGTCTTGTCTTCGCTAGATGACGTTTAAGTAAGTTTTGTGCTGCCTGTGAACGTGGCCACATTTTTTTGTTTAAGTAATTTGGAAAATCTAGATAAGCGGCAGCATGTCAAGACAAGAACAAAATCAAGTCAAGACAAAACAAAACAAAAATAACTGGCGACGCAGCAGCCGTGTGTTATATTACACGAACCATTTGGAGCCACTTTTGACACCTTCATAACTCAAAAGTTATTTAATATAAACACATGGCATTTGGTTTATTTATTAAAACCGCTTAGAAAATCTTGAGCTTCAATTTATCGGAAGTTATCTGATTTGTCTAAAAAAATCGAGTGTTCAGATTTAAGGAGTTATATATTTAAATAGCAAACATTATTGTAGCAGATAATATCAAGAATGTGTGTTTTAAATTTATTTTAGAATGTTGTTTATTCTTATAAATAAATTTTAGAATTATCTACAGAACTTGGCACCCATTTAGATCTCAATTCTTTTGTCGGCAAAGTCGACAACCATGCATATTCTTAACATTGAACTTGGCTCGCATTTTCACATTTATGTCTTTGATGGGATTAAGATATTTATTTATCTGTTTGTTGTACACCTTTTAAGTGAGATACAATCCAAACATAGTGTAAACATTTAGGTATCTCAATCGGCGGTATTATCGCTCACGGCTATCTCTTCCAGACAATCTTTGTACGGATATTATAAAATATATTTCAGGGTAGTCTGTGGTGTACTGATATAGGTTAATATTGATTATAATATATACTTAGTATACTATATTTATATTACCATAAACATACTACATACATACATAAATATATATACAGGGATATAAAATAAGATAACCGCTTATAATGACAAGTAATAGTCCTTGACTAGTTTTTTAAATGCCTGCAAGGTTTTGGCTTGTCGAAGTGACACAGGCAAGTTATTCCATAGCCTAACCGCTTGCAGTAAATTATGTGGTATGTCTAGGCATTTCCAACTTCAAATTCTCTGACGATCTCAGGTTCCGGCAATGTGTGCTATGTAAGAACTCAAAACGCTCTTTGAGATAAGAGGGCGCGTGTGCATAGAACAGAGTACTGTACAAAAGAGAAAGAATCCTACTAATATTATAAACGTGAACGTTTGTGAGGATGTATGAATGTATGTATGTATGGATGCTTGTTACTCTTTCACGCCAAAATTACTGAACCGATTGCGATGAAATTTGGTATGTAGATAGCTGGAGACCTGTATTAACATATAAGCTACTTTTCATCCCGATATTCCCACGGAATCGGGACTTTGGCGGGTGAAACCGTAATATAGTAAAAAGTAGAATGAAACAGCTTGAATTTGAAGCTGTTTTAGTGATAAAGCAGGTCTACTGATAAATAAATAATAGGTGTAGCTTGCAGATGATGTTCTTGTATGTGTAATGATAACCAAAAGTAGGACACTTAGGCTAGTGTGTGCCCTATTTAATCAATCACCTATTTATGTACTGTAACGGCAAAGGTCCTTCTCTTCACCACTATGTTACGTTCTCAATCAAATATCCATAATAATATAATAAAGTTAATTTCTTATATATAAATAAATACTGAACATCTAAATCAAATTGCGTCTATGTTTGTAGAGCAGTCAATTTTAATTCTAATCTCTTAGGAGTTGACGTCGAAAGTTTTGACTGCTGTAATCAAAGCAACGCCATTACGAATATGTTATGTAATATTCATAGTAGGTGCCCAATATATTATTCATTTCTTAGAGCACTGTTTCCCAATCTGGGGTCTGTGCACCATTAGGGGGCCATGGTCCTGGGGTCCGGCCTTGAAAAAGATTGTAAGACGCTGGCTTCGAGTATTTAATATTTGTATTGACTATATTTTTTATCCATTACTTTTATTTGTAAATCAGTACCATATCGTCAAAAAGTAAAAAAAAAATACTGCATTTACAAAACATTTGGTAAACTAAATGTGGATGATAATAATTACTTGTTGAAATGACAAGTTCAATCAATTCCTGGTAATGTTACCGGAGTGATAGCGTAATGTTATATAGCCTACAACCTTTCTGAACAAATAACTATGTAACATAATACTTATAGTTAAATAAAACTAAATGAATGAAGGAATGAAAAATGAATTGAATGGAGACCACGGACCGGACGAAGCGCAGCGTAGGACGCCTATTATCGCGGTGGAGAGACGACCTAGTAAAGATCGCAGGACGTCGGCGGAAGCAGGCCGCTTCCAATCGGTCTTCTTGGAAGTCATTAGGGGAGGCCTATGTCCAACAGTAGACGTCCTATGGCTGAAATGATGATGATAATGAAAACTAAGAAAAGCGAACTGGAAACTCGAAGGGTTCCACTAACCACCGTCGGCTTTGACATTGGATCAGCTCCAAGATGACAAATCCAAACTACATTTGCATACAAAGTTTGATTTAGGTACGACAATTAGAAGTAGGTTAAAATTGACGTCTTATATTTGTTTACACATTGTTAGTTGGTAACTAATAAAGGCGTGTACAAGAACTTAACTAGTCAGTTAATTTGAATAATGGGGGTGTCTAGACGTTAAAATGGGTTATTTAGTAGTACTACAGTTAGTATGCTTTTAATTTGCATAAGTAATATATGTATTTAGGGGCCATCCATAAATTATGTCATACGAATTTCATTATTTTTGGTCCCCCCTCCCCGTCCTAGTCACATTTTTACATTATTTTATTATGGACACTATCCCGCGCAAGAATCAGCGCAGGAATTCCGCCAATGTCAAGTCATCAAGTGTTGTCCTAGTCACAGGTGGCCTCACAACAACAACCCTACCTGGTGTGACGTCACATACGTTTCAATTTTACACTCAGAACTGAAAAGAGCAGTTCTAATTTCTTTTTAAATAAAAGGGTATGCAAGATAGGCTTTCGTTTACACGTAACTTTTTGTGTTTAATATTTTAGATTTCGACATGTGATGTCACGAAGCTTAGAATCCCCTCCACCCCTTGTCACACAATGTCACACTTCTTTGACCCCCTTCCCCCCTAACCTTTGACATAATTTATGGATGGCCCCTTACTTTCTTTTCATTTTTGGTAAGTATTAAAATGTCGTCTAAATTACAGCCATACAGGTTCCAGACAAAAGCACCTTTCCATATAAGTTTTTACATGTGAAACGTCAAAGGAGCTCGATACTCTGTTAGACAGGATTATAGTTCATCCCTCGCAAAAGCTGTATCCATAATAACAATACATTGTAACGTGGATTCTCCAAAAGATTTACCTTTTCAAGTATGTGATTTGCTAGGGGGCCAGTCTAGACTATAAGGCAAGTCACAGTCTTTGGAGAAACGAACCAGACAGTTTAGAAGTCTTCTCCTAGAGTCTAGATGAACGACCAGAACGTAACATCTATATTTTTGGTTGGGCAATGAACGTGTTAATTAGGACACCATTGGAACGATCTAGATAAAGGCACAAAATGTTTTTGTCACTAAAAATACTTTATGCCAGGGTCACCGCGCAGGTGGAAGGCGGTGTTAAAAGCTAATACTTAAAGAAATTGACTGACTATGGTTAATAACTATAGCATAAATATAACTTAACATATTTTTAACACGTAATGTATCCTTAAGCCATGTTCATTTGAAAATTTTCAAAGTGGCAGATAAAATTGATGAGGGAGAATAATTTGACGAGTAAATGAGGTTGGCGTAGATAACATTTTACGACAGGAAAATTATTAATATAAAAATGTAGCTTAGTATTTTATGCGGTGTCATTTTCTTTAATGTCTTTCATTTCATCCTCTTGATACCAAAGAGGATTTAAAAACACACCTTACAAAAAGCGCTTTTGAATATTTTATGTCGATATTTCTGTGAAATTGTGTTGCTATTTATTATATACGTTAAGTCTTACTTCAAAAGTAAAAACATCTACATGAAATCAAGCCATCGAGAAACTGAAAGTTGACTGAATCAATACACTTAAAAGTTGAACTTGATAGAACCGAAAACTTTTGCCTTACTAACCATGATCTCCGACCTCCATGACCGCTGGCCTGGAAGTAGGGAAGTAGCGGGTCGGGCTGACCGTTACCCTTGCAAAGACAGGCAGAGACGATGGCGTGACGTGTTCCGCGCACGCCTCTCTGATCTAGAGAGGGTATGTGCCCCTGTACTCCACGCTGTGGTCGGCTACTGCCAGGCGGCCAAGGTCTGCGGGGGTTCCCGGGGGCATCCTTTTTAGGGTATACAGGTCCCCTGCAATAGACCCGACTTGTGACGGAACACCGTGTGGTTTTAGTCGGTTGTTTTTAGCACTAATCGTAAGCTCCGGTGAGGTGACGATCCGTGGGAGATTCTAGGAGATAAAAAAAACCTTACTAACTAAACTTACTTATGTATACCACCAATGTCTTTGAAAGAACTCAAGTCTTTATTAACATTGATCTGCGTAATTTTATGTATAATATGTATGTATTTATGAAATAAAATGTGTCTAAGGACCCGTGTTCTACAACTCACAGTACAAAGCCATGCTTAGTTTGGGTCTAGATATCATTGTGTACATGTCTCAGAATGTGTAAGTTGTTAATTAATTATGCCAGAATTACTATTGTAACATTAATTTATTATTAGCTACCTGTGCCGCGTGCGACTTCGCTCGCATGTACATATTTATATTTTTGCATGGAACTCTGCTTCTTTTTCCAAAATAATAGTAGCCTAAGTTACTTATCATAACACCAGCTATCTGCCCGTGAAAATCTAGTGGAAATCAGTCCACCCGTTCCCCAGATTGGTCGTAACAAACACAGTGGCAAAAACACATTTTAAAAATAGATTTTTTGCAGATTGATAAGTGCCATGTAAATATTCAGATGCATTTAGTTAAAAGTTATTATGATGATGACCTTACAAACATACTCTTCAATTTTATTTATTTGTATGAATAATATAAATTAATACGAAAGTAAGTTAGTGAGAGTGTAGGAATTAGTATGTTACCTACACACTGAAACAGCTGGTCCGATTTGTGAGTAGACACATAGGCTTATGGGAATTAAAATTTACACATATTTTGCACCGCGGCGCGGACCGCGAGAAAAAAAGTTTATGACACACTATCCCGAAACAATGCAACAGTAGACGATATAGTGCTTTGATACACAAGTATTAGAAAAGATGCAAAACGATAATGCATTTGTTTATTTGTCAACATAATAGTTTCGTCGCGGAGGTAATACACCGCTAAGTAAGAAAGTGCTCAAGTCAGCAAGTCTGGAAGCATATGAGAATCTACCACATCTACTGATTATAACGAACGGTTGAAACATATTGCTATAAAAAATGTAGTCAGCTCCACCCGCTCCGCTTCCGCTCATACTATGCACACAGGTTGTTGCATGCGCGGGCGCAGTGGAGACAACAATGGCGGAGTCGGGAGGTCGCGACACCGCGTCACGCGGCCGCGCTCATGTTTGCTCGACAAACTCCTCTCCACGCCGCACGCTACTCAAACACAACCGCTACTTGCTCTCTCACATACTACCAAATGTTTTTTTATCTCTTTTAGGTTAAACACACGGGTGGCATCACACTTATGGTAATAACCTATTAGTTATGGATGTGCATGTTAAATGTTAAGATGTTTATATAAGTTGTGGGCCAGTTAAATCTGTATTAGCAGTAAACTAAAATTGGTAATAACGTAAACTTTAGGAAACAAAAAGACCCAAACTAAGTTTTTTGATAGCAAATAACTTTTACGCAAGGTAAAAGTTTTCAAAATACGTCGGAAACAGTACTACTCTGGGTTAAACGTACTTTATGCACCGAGATATTATGATAATAATAACTCAATGACTTCATGTCCTTTTTTATATCAATGACAACGTGTAGTAGTAGTTAAGGTGTGAGAACGTAACAAATAAACAAATTAACAAACGAACAGACTTACATTCACATTTATAATATTTGTTAAGATTAGAATGTCCGCGTAGTAATTCAAAGAAATATTTGATGAATTTAAAAATACATGGACAAAGAACATGGAGCATGTAGATTGTAGATGCATGTTAGGGTTCATTGACGCCAAGTACTGTGGAGTCTGTGGATAAATTGATGACTTCTCGTATCGTAGGCGTTACCGCGTCGTTCCAAATGGAAAATCTCATACGTGAAGACGAAATGAGATTTAGAAACATTTTAAAACCCCTTTAAAAGTTATTGGATAGTGTAATTTTGTTGATTTTTTTTTCTCTAAACTTCTTGATCTTTACTGATAACAAACGTACAAAACATTATCTACTAAAGACAAGCCTATCTATTTCTTAACTAATGATCCCGCAGCTCGCTATTAATTGAAATCACTAATATAACTAATCAAAATCAATCAGTGAACCATGTCTTGCAAACAACCAACAAAGTCTATGAGCGAAGTCCTTCAGGAAATTCCTCCGCAAAGCTGTCGCTTGGTAAAGAGGCCAGGACAGGACAGGCCAAAAAACACCAAACTTGGTGGCTTAAAGCATTTTGGCACTTTAAAACAAGAAATCACTCAGATTTGAAAATGACTTTATATTATGTAGGATTTTAAGCACTAAGCGCGGAATACGAACGCACGAAAAACTCACAAAGAGATTTTATTTGTATCCTATAATTAATAATTTGATACTATGAACCTTAATATTAATACACACATAAATAATATCATTATATCACATCTATCGCACGCCAACCTTCACAGAACAATTTCAGAGCTAAAATTATTTCACCCCAAATACTGATTCTATTTAAGTAATGTATGTATACAGTATTTATTTAATTTAACAATTTTTTCCTTTATGGTATCCAAAATTTCTGTGCTCATTATTTTGACAAAAATACATTATATATTTCGCTCATTTAGTTCATTTAATTCCCATTGTCATATTATGGTAACTTCGTGTTATTATGTATATAATGAGAACTACAACACTCTCTAGGCACCGTGTGTGGCCGCACTTCACACTTGTCAGAATGGGCGGTTGAACAAACGTTCCAGAAGCTTTTAAGGCTGTATTAATGGGTGCAAGCATCGTCTTGCATTGTGATGAGATACCCATACATTTAAAGTTATTTGCTCGCATTTCTACTCGCTGCAACAATTATAATTGGATCGTTAATATTGTGTCGCATATTTTTGTTATTTATGGCCACAATACTTTTTTTGCACCCGGCATCTAGGCTGCGTAAAAGACTGGGCAAGCGTCTAAAAGAATTCACAGCTAGGAGACGATAACACATAATATTTTGTTCATTAAATTCGTCACATGATTTTATATTTTTTTAATTTTTGCTCCTTTTTGAAGACTTGTTTCAAAAAAATATACTTTCTTTATAATTTTATTAGAAGTTATAAATTGAAAATGTGCTAATATTCTGAAACCTTTTTAATATTCTAGTACATTTACATTTTCATGGTATTTGTACAACACAGTTAAATGATAATCTCACCTACAGACAGACCATTCCTTTGTCCATGATTGTCGATGCTGCTTTTCCAAAAAACAATTATTTGACGCTTTTAAATCAAATCAGCAACGTATTTTATTTTATTAATATAAGGACGTCCACGTCTCATGCATCAAGAATGTATTTAATACATAATATAATTATGAGTACATAATTATGTTAGAGGTTTTCGTTTTTCGTATCTATTCACAGTAAATTCGAATATATATTGTATATATATATATGAACCTGTGACAGTACATTTATCATTTATTTTCATCTATTTCATTCAAGAGAGAATATAATATTATGTATGAACGAATTCGCGTAGACTGTCAACCCCGACCAGCCTCCAGCATCTTATTAGAAAATCGTTTTCAGACGATTCTTATCTCCTCCGTTTATGAGAAGCTGTCATATTGTGTGTTAGAAATGCTGAAGCACACTGAAAAAACCGTTAATATATTATATATTCGTATAATATAAGTAGTAACATACTATACCTGTGGTGTGTGTGTGTGTGGTGGTGTATGTTACTGTAACTAACTAGTGTCGGTCTTCTTATTTAGAACTATGGTATACCCACTACACGGTAGGTTTTGCTGTCATTTTTTGCTATCGAATAACCTATCGTCTAATGCAGTGATTGACGGTTCCATGATGAGATTTTAATGTCGATATTATTTCATCAATCACCAACGAACATCCGTCAATCACGTGCATGACGTTTGCATGAGCGTTTAATGGACGCCTATGGCCAGGCTGTGTAATGTGAAAGAAAGAAAGGCCACAATTTTACTTTAAATTTCGAAAATCTGACTGTTAATAAAAATCTATTTATCTATGTAAGATACAGTCTCAACCAGTTCAGAAGGTACGGAACCACATTGCTAAGAATATTCTAAGATAAACACAATTTTAGTGAAGACACCTTAGTTTTATATTAATCATGTACATTTATGCAACCACCAAATAAGCCTTATATAAATACTAAATTTATTTATATAAGGCTTATTTTGAAATCAAAATTTGAATTTGATTTTTTTTTCAACTGGGGCTTGAATTGCAGAAAATCATGGAGATCCTCTTTAACAAAAAAATTACGAATACATCATCCAAATTTTAAATCGTCGTTTCAACAATGAGAAAAACGACAGACGAGCACGTAAGGCACCTTACGCTTACGTGAAATATGCACGCCAGCAACCACAGTAGCCACGATTGACGATGATTAGTATTGGCAGGACTATCTCACTCCTGTCCTAGCTGCAGTAATGTGCAAATGACCCTCCAATAAGTGGACTGTCGGGCACTGAATATTTCGTGGTTGCCCAGAGGTATTCGAGCATTTATTTATTAAAAATACATTGATAATAACAGAAAGACAGAAAGAAAAAACTATTTCCAAATTTATTTGCCCAAAATCTAGGGATTTACACTAGTAAATCCCTACTACTCTACTAAGCTACTATCCACTTTCACTATTCGTCTCCTGGCTCAATTATCAGATCAACTAAAATATACCAAACTAGCAACCCGCCCCGGCTTCGAACGGGTAGCAGAGACATCTTCAACAATCGTCATCATATTTCAACCAATTTACACAAAACCTTAGCAAATTATATACCTAAACCTTCCTCATGAATCGCTCTGTCTATCGATGAAAACCGCATGAAAATCCGTTTAGTAGGTTTTGATTATATCGCGAACAGACAGACAGACAGACGCGGCGGGGGTCTTTGTTTTATAATATTACTAGCAACCCGCCCCGGCTTCGCACGGGTACAAATTATACACCAAGACCTTCCTCATGAATCACTCTGTCTATTAGTGAAAACCGCATGAAAATCCGTTCAGTAGTTTTCCAGTTTATCGCGAACAGACTGACAGACGCGGCGGGGGACTTTGTTTTATAATATCTACATATTTGATTATAGTATTGTCATCCGAACTACAGATACACATACTACAAAGTTTATTTCGATACACAATGACGTAAGTTAATATAGATTTCCAAGATTTACTTGTCAGTTAAAAATGAAGCTAATAAAAACGTGTTGTAAAGACCTAATAGTATTAAATGTAACGTTAAATTAAATGACAAAATTATGTATTTTTTTAAGACAACTCCCGCATTAGGAAAGACTCGCGTGTCGCGGGGGACTTCACAAACATACTAACAACAGACACAAAGAACACCCAGACTTGAGTGGGAATCGTACCCACGACCTATGGCGTAGCAGTCAGGGGCAACAGGCCAGACAAAATTATCATTGAACATTATTAGATAAGTACGTTATTTATCGTAGGCGTTTACTACAAACAAATTTAAATAGTTTATTTTTTTATTTAAGAGCTATTATAATTATGTATTACAACACGAAATGGGTATTATAAACATACATACATACAACATAAACATGAATTGCCCGACGTTTTGACCAGGTTGCACTGACCGTGGTCACAGGCTGACTGGCTCAGTAGTGCACGCCCTCTTGGTCGAGTCCGTGAGGTAGAAGGTTCTCCATCCAGCCGTACATTTTTATACATGTACCATCACATCCTATACTGACAGTGTCCTTATTTTTAACCCCCGACGCAAAAACGACGGGTTGTTATAAGTTTGACGTGTCTATGTGTGTGTGTGTGTGTGTATGTATCTGTGGCATCGTAGCTCCCGAACGGATGAACTGATTTTGATTTTGTGTTTTTTTGTTTGAAAGGGGAATTAGTCAGGAGTGTTCTTAGATATAATTCAAGAAAATCTGTTCAGCCGTTCGAAGATCATCAGCTCTTTTCTAATCGTTGAAGAGATTTTCGAGTCGGGGGTATTTTAAATTGTAAATTTATACTTATGTAAGCAAACCGATGTGTTCTTATTTTGGTGTTAATCGGACTGCGCATAAAAGCGAGGTCGCATGATTTTTATCACTGGAATCCACGCTGTAGATAATTTGAAACCATCTTTATTTCCATATTTCTACATAATTATATCATGGAACACAAAAGTTTAAAAGTTAGTAGCTATTGACGAGTTTTAGTGATATCAATAAAAAAATTGATCAGATAGTTTTTGTTACAAAAAGCTACAGAGGTTCAGTATATGTATATATGTTGACCTGTAACGGTACTCAAAGTCTATACAATGACAGTTCAAGCTATAGCTTATGTCTTTTGCTTTATTAAATGGACCATCAACCAACTGAAGGAAGATCGGGAGGTAAAAGTGCACGAGATAGATGAGATAGTGAAGATTTCAACTGGTAGTGTTTTCACTGTTTTACATCAAAAAACGCCATGAAAACGCTTTTTCCAAAAGGGTGCCGCGTTTGCTAACAATTGCTCAGAAGCAACTAGTTAATTATCAATGATTCAGAGCGCTGTTTAGTACTGTTCAATGGAAATAAAAAAGATTTTTACGTCGATATGTGAATTGCCACATACCGACGTTAAAAATCCTTTTTATGTGATGAATCCATGTTTCATCCATCGGGATGAAACATGGATTCACCATTTCACTCCGGAATCCAATCGGCAGTCAGGAGAGTGGATAATCGCAGCATCGGAAGCTTATTTTGAAGCCAACCATAAATCATTCTACACATATGGAATAGAAAAGTTAGAAAAACCTTGGAGGGACTGTATCGCAGTTGAGGGAGAGTATGCTAATGATAAAAAAAAATAAAAAAAATTAATTGTTTTAGTATTTAGTATCGGTACTTATTGAACCACGTGTTATATAAACATATTGACTATATTACTATATTATAAGTAATTTTAAAACTTATTTTTATTAACGTATTATTAAAACACATATTATTATATTATACTTATATATGGACCACTGTAAATGTAAATATATTTCTGGTCTTGACTGTAACATTTAAAAATGTCTTCGGTTGCTTATCTCTGACTCACGCTAAATAGCTTTCTTTTAAAGCTATTTACGATCATATAATTCACACTAAATAGCTTTAAATGAAAGCTATTAAGTGTGAATTTGTCATTTATAAAATTTATGAGTATTAACCTATTACAATTATTATATTAGGTTTCACTTAAAAACGTGTTTTACGAAAGTATTTTTGTTGCTTTTCTAATAATTTTAACGTTAATAGCTGATCTAGTTTTAATTTAAGCCACTAATGGGTAATTAGTGATAATTTTTGTGATCAATGTGATTTCACTAAATAAATTTCTTTAATAGCCACTTTCAAATGTCTGATTTCTTTAAATTAGACAGATAATAAAAACATTACGATAATCTAAAAAATAAATAGTTAAAAAGTACTTTCAAAAAACTTTTAACGTAATACATTTATTTTGATGTGAAACATCTATAGCCGCACGTAAAACTGATTTCTGGCGTGGCGATGCTTGCCGTGGCGACGCGTCGCCACGCTATATATATATACAGTCTATATGCAGTAGTGTGTACGGTGTGGCGACGCGTCGCCATGCGCAATCGACTGTGCGATTCTCTCTTTTGATTCGACTTTTACAAAATAATGTCGATGTTTCACATCTGCTAGGCGTCCCGTGACGGCTCACATTTTTTTTATCTTTTGTTTGTGGAATGGTATACAGCTATTCGTATAATAGTATCTGCTATGGTAGAATTTTTATTTATGATGTCTATAATTACTAACAGTACTTACGTTTTTAATTTTTCCTTAACGCATATTAACGTCGTCTTTTTTAAAACAGTCCACCAAAGTCCTGATATTATTACATACTAATAAAGCTGGCAGAAGCACATTGCTAGTAGCTAGTCCCATCAATCACTCTTATAACAAGTCGAAATCTAAGTATTTTAATGTTAATAAGTTAGAATATAAGAACACGCCGCAACACGCGGCACGTTGGATAGAGGGTGGCAAGCAGGGCAACCGTCCGGGGCCCAGCTCTTGCAGGGGCTTCGCGCCCTCGCTAAACAACTCAAGTAGAAAAATATCTGCTAGCTGAAGTCAGACAGATAAATATGATACGTGTGATTTTAAAAAGCCTAACGCTTTTTTAGAAGCACACGTATCATATTTAACCCTGAAACCGCTACCTGAAACTAGGTGGGAATGCAGGGTAAAATCGGTGATGGGCGTTAAATATCAACTAAGCAATATATGTAATGTGTGTAAAGATTTAGCGGAAAATAAAACAGATTGTCAATTAGTTTGTCAATTAATTGTAAAATTTCCTATATACAATTTTAAAACTGTATACTATGTATATTTTTTTTACATTTCTCGCCAAGCATCAACATTGAATATAGGTACAATTCACATAAATTACTCAAATGACAAGAGCCTCGCAAAGATCTATCGCCCGGGGCCTTGCAATGCCTAAGGCCACCCCTGGTTAGCAGGTACACCTGCATATCGAACTTTCCTCAAAGCTCTGGTGACAGTGTTTGCTAACCCCATTAAATATTACTAAACCAGCAAACTTGCTCAACCGTTATCTTTTGTAGATTTAAGAGGCTTCCGCAGTCCTCCTAAGAAATTAAATATCTATTGTTTCCTTATACTAAAAAGTATAAATAAAAAAATTTAAAACCCGACTGAGTTAAAAATACTAACCAATAAACATACTCGTATTTACTACTGTTTTACTCATGTTATGCGTTCTGCTCGTTTGCTCCTAACATAATAAAAAATATGAGAAAGTTTGGATGGATGCATGTTTGTTATTCAATCACGCCAGAACGGCTGAGCGGATCTGGATAAAAAATTTCACAGAGATAGATTATAGTCTGGAATACACATAGGCTACTTTTTATACTTTGTACGGGTCCCGTGGGATATATTTATATCCTCCCAAACGAAGTCGCGGGCAACAGCTAGTTGTTGTATATACAAATATTTGTAATAATCTTTTAAAACCATTCATTTTGATGTCCGCCAGTTTTGAGTTTTTTTTTTGAAAACGTTGTATAACGTTTATTTATTAATATACCTAGTGGCACTCCCGCAATAAAAATGAATCTAACGACATATCATTCATCATAATCTGTTCAACCGTTTGTTAGTTACGAGCGAACATAGGGACGGACATACATATATGTATACATACAGGTCAAACTTATCGCCGCAGTCAGGCAAATAGATGGATTGGTTGCCGATGTCTATAAATATATACTTGCAAAGCAACACATGAAGTGCAGGTAAACCGAACTCTATTAACCTCACTCAAAAGTAGACATAGATTTTTTTTTTGTCATAAATGTTAAGCTCCAATTTAAGGAACTTTAATGAACTCTTTGTTTAACAATATTCCTGTGACAAACTCAATGAATTTTAATTCGAGTACATCCTTCAAAAAACTTTATCTTATCTGGTAGTTCTTCCAGTAGTATCTTCTAGTTTTAATTTGTTATATTTTTACTTACTTTTGTACGTGTTCGTTTCATTTCTGAAGACACGTACATTTACATTTAGGTACATCCCACTAATATTATAAATGTGAAAGTTTGGATGGATGGTTGGATGTTTGTTACTCTTTCACG
The DNA here is from genome assembly GCA_963859945.1 of Euplagia quadripunctaria. NCBI lineage: Eukaryota > Metazoa > Arthropoda > Insecta > Lepidoptera > Erebidae > Euplagia > Euplagia quadripunctaria. Next base: position 22,816,803 of record OY982561.1, read on the forward strand.
CAAAAACCACTGAACCGATTGCGATGGAACTTGGTATGTAGATAGCTGGAGACCTGGATTAACGTATAGGCTACTTTTTATCCCGATATTCCCACGGGGTCGTAATATCGTAATCGTAATCATAAAAATAAAATGGAAAACGCGCATTTAGTACTCTAACCTAATTTCTTTTTTACTAAAACCGATCCAAATCCTACAGAACATCCGTCAAGGCTCGTCTGATACCAGTAGTTAATAACCTAGATAGAAAGCATTACATGTATTCAATATCACCTTGTATACCAGTTACAAGCGGGCGTTGAAAAGCCTTTATTATCATAGATAGCTGTCGTGTCACGGTTATTGTGTACTCATATCTGTCAGGAAGTAACAAGACATACAGGCGTTTGCGAATATCGTGTCTGCCGCTAGTATAACATCGGTTTAATAGAAAATTCACCACCCATAACATCGAATCGATATTAGAAAACCATTCGTTGGTAAATAGAGTCTAGACGAGAGACGCACTGAATGAACTGATGAAGGTTATGCCTAAAAAAAGATTTTATTAAGATTATACTTAATCTTATTAAAAAAGAGGTGAACTAATCAATAAGTCTCTAATATTTTTAACATCAATGTAATATAATAATACTAATGAATTAATATAGTATTTTCAAAGCAACGCATCTACTTTTATGGAGTTTATATTCGCAAAAGTAAACACATAGTTTTTTAATCTGTATTGTGAAAAATATTGAGTTTAATAACTTTAGTCAATGGCTTTCATATAAACACGATTAAAATTGTACAAAATACTCGTATTTTATGTGAAATTTAAACATTAATGTTATTGTAATAGGTAGATGCACTCCATAGAATAAGAGTGATGCCTACTTTTTTTGTGTTTTTAACAAAACACAAAGGAACTTATTTGTGATAGACGGTATTATAACAAAGAAAGTTGTGTTTTGTTATGTTGAAATAAAGTGTAACACAACAAGATAACACTCAGATAAGGTCTCTCAGATAAGGTCTCTTAGAGAAAGAGAATTATTTTACAAAAAATATTAAAACAAAATTAATACCTACTAGGTATCTAAAATTGACTAAAAGTTCTTTGCCCCAGTGAGCGCCGCTAATGAACCGAACGATCCACTCGTTTTTACGTTTCGGCGCGACCGTCCAATCTTGACCGTATCAATCATAATTGGCCGCTTTTTGCGATTTCCAGAATCGCAGTGCTGCGTGCACGCATGGTGACGGCGGGCAGTGTGCGGGCCGCGGGGGGGTGTCACTGTGCAAATGCACTCGTAAACCTGGCCCGAGGTCAACGCACCCCCTCCTCGCGCTCTCCAGCCTCGCCCCTCTCACCCCCGGGCCTATAAAACGTTTACCGCTACAATATAATATTTATTTTATTATACACGTAGCAGGAGCTAGTCGACGACTACGTACATAAACTGCATCATGCTCTTATGTCTGTTTTTGCACTCATGTTGTATTCTATGTAATTGGAAAGGTATAACAGTCGTATTCATACATATTACTAAGGTCCCCCTAGTGCCAACGAACGTATAGGGTTGGTGAATCATATTCTTTATAATAAACTTAACTGACCCTATGAGTTCGTTGTTGTATCTTAAAAGTGTGTAACCATGGGGGAGCCCTTCGTCCAGCAGTGGACGGTGATAGGCTGATGATGATGATGATGAACCATGCATTATGAAATTTTTAATTAGACATTTTTAGTTATGTATATTAATTCGCAACTTAAAGTTTTAAGTATAACGTGAAAAAGTGATTTGAAAGTTGAAATTCGAGCTTATTTTCAACTGACAAGACAAGACTGACTTTAGACAAGAACGCTTGTAAATACGGGCCTACATCTCGCACGACGCACGCCACGCTCGGTACAATGCTAACTTTTATCTTTTCGCTTCATATTATCTGGCTTTGACTGCAGATTATGGACGTTTTGTAATTAGTAAATATGAGTATTGGTCTGGCTATGGCAATTCGCCTATGTACCTATATAAAAAACAGTACCAGTTCATGACTTATTTCTTAAAATTCTAAACAGAGAAATTAATTATCCCTATTTTTGGATCGAAGTTCGCTCGGCGCGGGGGCTAGCCTAAAAAAAGTGTAGCCTAAAAAAATGCTGACCGGGGGTTGATTTATTTCATTTTTACGCCATCTGTGTCCAATCCACAGATTTGGTGTTTGATGTCGGTTGTATACTAATTATCCAAATATTACTTAGGGCAACAATATTTACTATATTTTGATACAATTTATTCAATCCATTAAATATATACATATATTATATATGTAATATAAATATAGCGCAAGGAACTTCGCTCCAACTGGGTGTCCCAAAGGCACCTCATGCGTTTTATGCCTATGTGAGTGTCTTTATTTAAATTTGCCTAAATCTGGCTTTCAGATAAAAAACAAGAGAAATAAAAATTATGCTCTTCTAATATTTAATAAGATATTTCTAGCACTTTTCTTTGGCGTCTTGATTCACTACAATCTGTCTCCTTCATGGGACATCCAGCAGCATGTTGGTTGGTGCTAACGCTGGCGCGCTCAGTATGTGACCTGTGTCACATCCTCGATGTTTAGACAGTAGTTATATTTACTGTGATTGGATTAAGTCCTGAGGTATTTTACGCTTTAATCGTCGCGCTTTGTTATGGTTTTCCATTAATGGCCGAACTAGAGTATTTGGATGTTCTTCGATGCGTTCTTTATAGGACTTAGTATGGCGTACAACTTCCTGCTTCACCGTGGGTATTCGTAGGTCACGGTGTAATAGTTCGTTGGGTACGAATCTTTGTATGATTTCCATGTTTGAGTGAGATGTGTTCCATACGTCCAGACGGGCTTCAGTATTGCCTTGTACAAAAGTATTTTGTTCTCCAGAGATGGTTGAGACTTCCGCCCAATGCACCAGTAAAGTTTTCGTGTTTGAATACCAAGTTGTTTTCTCTTAGTTAAAATATGTTTTTGCCAGGTAAGTCTTTTGTCTAAATGCAATCCAAGATATTTCACATGATCTGCCTGTAGAACTTCAATGTTGTGTAATGTGACTGGAGGACAATATCCTCTTCTTAAAGTAAACGTCAAACATTCATGGCTTTCTATTTCAGAACTACTATCTACTATGTTCTGTATCTAATCTACTATATTCAGAACTATCCCACACAATATGTGGGAGAGCCATGCTTCGGCACGTATGGGCCGGCTCGACTCCGCTCGTTACCACGGCCTCACAGAAAACCGGCCGTGAAGCAATGCTTGCATCGCATTTCGCCGCGTGAGGTTACCGGAGGCCCTAACCCTTCCCTCTTCCTTATTCCCGTCCCTCCCCTCTCCCCCCTCCTCCCACTCTTCCCCCCTTCCCCCCTTCTCTTACTCCCACCTTAAAGGGCGGCAACGCACTTGTGACTCTCGAGTTGCAGGGGCCTATGGGCGGCGGTTGTCATTTAACATCAGGTGACCCGTCTGCTCGTTTGCCCCCTATACCATAAAACAAAAACAAAAAAAAATTACTTTTGTGTGTGGTTCTTCTCTTCTTCTTGGCAATTGAATTCTAGTGTAGCAGACACCTCAAGGCCGAAATAGGGTTGAAGGCAGTCCTTTGCCACACGAGGGAAATAACGTTTTCAAAAATAACGATGTTCTTAAACTCGACGGATTTCGATGGAATAGAGCGGAGAGCGGAGTGACACACCTATATTTATTTAGTGAACCTGCTCGCGCCGTTTTGAAATGGCTTCATTCGTTCACGAGCAAGTTTAAGCACATTTTACGCCACAAATAATGAATGGTAACGAAACATCCCTCGTCAAATCATCCTGTTCGAAATCCTTCTCCTTGGCAATTAGTGCATTGAGGGATTACTCGCTTTGGTCTGGGTGCTTCAAACGATATGCGACAGTGTAGTAGCGATTTTACGCTATATATATATCTTTGTTATTTTCACGGGGTTCTAGTTCGATGTTCCACATTGGTAACGCCTGTTTTATTCTTGAATTTTGGATGTTCCAGACATTTGTTGCTTTATGGTGTACTCCAATACTCCTCAATAGCTATTTGTTGTGTATTGTTTAGCACCACTCTAAAGCTGCGGTCTTGTTTTTTTTTATATTATAGGGGGCAAACGAGTAGATGGGTCACCTGATGGTAAGTGACTACCGTCGCCCATGGACACCTGCAACTCAAAAGTCACAAGTTTAGGATGGTAACTGAAAAATTCTGTGTCTTTAGGTTTCGTTGTATTTTAACTCTGTCACCTCGTAATACCTTAATTTCATACTCTCCTTTTGCTACTTCTTCTAATAATTTTAGTAAAGGTTGGATATTTCTGACGCCGTCAATAAACAGTGGAGGGGGTCTTATTGGTCTCGGTGATTGTATTTCAAGTTTATCTGCTTGCTCTATATCGTCGAGCCCTGTAAAACTGTTGGTACTGCTGGTGTTGCGAGCCAGTAATTCAATTTTGTTTGTTTTTGGCTGCGCATTATTGCGTCTGGACTGAATCTTTGCCTTTTGCCATAGTGCACTTCTGTAAACTGCTGTTCTTCGGATTCTCTATCTGCTTTATCTGCTACCTAAATGTTCACTTTGTCTTGATCAGTTATTCCGCTAAAGGAACTTGATCTTGGCCGATTTATAAAGATTCCTTTGCGGAAAAGCTGTTGGGTCATAGTTTTTGGATTACTCTTATCTAATTTTAGTAAATTTCCAGGGGAGTTAGAATAGCTCATTTTGTTCCCACGAGTAGCAAAAGCAAAAGCTAGCTTAAAATGAAATAACACAGTTTAGTGTTTACGAGAAACTGGACAGGAATTATATCCCACGCCTAGATCTAAACACGTATTAACTCAAAAAAGTACTGTTCTCAAGTTATACATTAATTGATTGACACATTATACATTAACGCGAACGAAACCACTGGCAAAAACTAGCATAAAATAAAATAACACTGTTTACTGTTTACGAGAAACTATACAGGAATTATATCCCACACCTAGATCTAAACAGGTATTAACTCAAAAAGCATTTATGCTTTTTATATGCAGCTAGAAGAAAGATATTGTAGGAATCTTGTGTTTTAATCATGTTTTAGGACTGAAAATTGGATTTTTGTAGTTATTTCCCTACTGTTTACCAATGTATGTATATTTGTTTTATTTTTTGAGTTAAGAACGTGTTGGTGAATTTAGCGTCTAGCGTCGAGGGTTAGTGATATTTTTAAATCTGTTTTATTGGTCGGTAGGTATTGAGCAATTCGATGGAGTTCATAACTCAAAATTTGAAATTTTTAAGTTAGCTCCCCTAAGATATGTGTGCGAATTATTATCTAGTAACAAACTGTCCATTGTATTTCGGTCATTTCGAAGGTGTCATGGGAATATCCAACACATTAAAAATGCCCAAGTATTTAAATACAAAAAAATCTGTAAGTGGAACAATGGTTTTTATTTATCTTCATTAAAATTGCTGATTTAAATGAATATTTATATCGCTAATTGGCATTAAAATATAAAGGCATGTATGTACCACTCACTAACGTTCAAGTTAATGAAGTACTCTTATAAGAATATTAGTCGCTCCTCGCGTTTATGGTCACTGCTGAACTCCTAAGGAACATAGCGTGACGTTAAATACCCTTTAACCTTCCTCAGGGATTGGGCTATCCATTGCAAAAAATATTTTCAGACCCCTTGGTGGTATTCTCGATTCGACGCTACGACACCGACAGACGCAACTTTGGGAATCATTGTTCATGATGATATTAGTAGATTCAAACAGCAAGTGCCTACACCGGACACCCAGTTAACAAAAAACTGTCTGCGTAGAATCTCTTCCATACAAACTTTCCTCCCTATTTCAACACCTTCAAGTTTTATTTTCGAGACAAAAGTTCCCATGTCCTTCTTCAAGGTCTACTCTATCTTTATTCCAAAATTCAAGGAAATTAGTTTAGCGGTTTAGTCGTGAAAACGTCACAGACAGACAGAGTTACTCTCGTTTTTTTAATACTAACTGTTGCAAGAAACTTCGTTCGCATGGATTTTTTTTTAAGTGTATCCCCCGGAAATCGTAATTTTTTTGGGATAAAAAGTAGCCTATGTACTATATCAGACTATAAAGCTGACTGTTCAGCCGTTTTTGCGTTAAAGAGTAACAAACATCCAACCATCCATCCATTCATCCTCACAAACTTTCGCTTTTATAATATTAGTAAGATTAATATAGACGTTAAGATCAGTAAACATTTTACAATAATAGTCAAAATCTTGCAAATAATTTTCTATCATAAAGCTAACCACATGTATTGTGCTTTTGAAAGATGTTAAACGAGGTTATTGTCAGACAAAGCGTGAATAGAACTATGCATACGTGTACGGTATACGTAGGGTGCCACATAAGTTCGTCGTATGCAAACTAGATACAATGTGATTTGAAGTCATTTGACTACCGATAAGAACATTGGGATTGTGCGAAAATTATTGGAGGAAGACCCACGTATGACAATCGACAGATCAATGAAATCCTCAAGTTAAGTGCACCAACAGTTCATCGGATTCTTCGCCACCTTTCGGTGGTGGCTTTTCATTCAGTAACCTTTTAACATGCTTATGTCGCAAATTTCTGTTTTTCGCAATCGGCTCTTGAAACCGTATTACAATCTGCTGTTAAGAATAATTAAAGCGTAAATAGGTGATTTTGACACATTCTTTATTATGTTAAGGAACATAATAAACAAGCCTCAAGGCACAGGGCTCTTTCCAAAAAAAATAGGCAGTCATGACACTGCCGACAGAAGTGAAAATTCAAAAGAAACGACGAACTTAAAACGTCACATTAGCAGGTTGGTGACATTAATTAATAAGGAGCTGACAGAACTCAATGTTTAGATTAGCGCCCTCTAGTGGATCTAATGTGTATTATTAGCATGACGGTCACAAGTTCAGTGCTTTTTCCCCACAGCAAAAGTGTACAAACGTGCATAAAGAAGTTTTCACGTCAAAAATATTATCCTGAAGAAACCTATTCCAAGCTTCTAATTTGAAGTACTTAATGATGTAAGGTAATATCAACTTGACAATAAGTGGAATATTTTGGTGACTTGCATAATTCCCGCGTTTAGAACCTCAGTTTATAATAAAGGATTACTTCGCTTATTAACCTAACCTAAACGTAACGACCGATTATAACTTAGAACAATTAAAGTTTCTAACTCAGGAATATCAAAATGTGCTGTACATAAACTTTCCAGACTGTTTGATATTTTGTTTTGAAATCAATACTAAAAAGCCCCTTAACATTTCTATGAAGTTTTTTTCAAATCGACTGATTAATTGTTTTCTGAAAGTTATAGTTGCAGACTTTTAAAGGAGTTAATGCTCACATATTTCTTCAAAAAAGCTGAAAAACCGATTTCAATATTTTAATGCGCTCACTTGTTAAGTTTACATGTTAATCCCACTAATATTATAAATGTGAAAGTTTAGATGGATGGATGGATGGATGTTTGTTACTCTTTCACGCAAAAACTACTTAACCGATTGCGATGAAACTTGGTATGTAGATAGCTGGAGACTTGGATTAACGCATATGCTACTTTTTATCCCGATATTCCCAAGGGATCGGGACTTACGCTGGTGAAACCGCGGGGTGCTGCTAGTTTAAGATAAATCCTGTGACGGTGCTAAATCTATCAATGCTGAAACTTATTTAGATATGGGCAAAATATGCAAAAGTAGTAGCAATCGCGTTCTTTTTCTATTTAGTACTGTAATAATTCTGCAACAAATCTAATTAAAACCGAAAAATTACTATCGATAGGATTTAGGCGTGTTGCTCAGCAATAATACGTAATGATTTAAAAACACAATAACTACGGAATAAATAATCGTTGTTAGACTATTATGTACTTAACAGTATTTGAATGGATAATGATTGAAATACTCTTTAGTAACATCTGAACTGTTTCGATTTACAGCATTAATAGCAATAATGCTGCAATTACTTAACTACTTATTTAGATAAAAGCGTTTCGTGGTTATTTATCAATTATTTTCAAATAAATATTTACATAAAGTTTGCCACTACTCTACGCTTCATGCGTCAGCAAGTAATTACTTAACAAGCAATCCACCAAACCTTCTTTCTAACTTTCGCAAGGCAAGGTTTTTTTACAAACTTTTATTTAACTTTTGCAAGTGTTTGTATGTATGTATATGTGGTCAGTCCGAATCTTGGAAGCTAAATTAGAACCACTTCCCGATGTCCAATTGGTCTTAAATTTGGTTTCATTTGTATCTTCGGTGACAATACAATACTATGGTACCATGGAGCTGTTCTGATGATGGAGCCGGAAGACGACCATAGGAACTTCTTAACTAAACAAGATACACCCATCGAGTTTGGGCTCATTTGTTTTGTCTTGGTGAGTACTTTAATAAAGTGCTTTAGTAAAAGCTTGTTTCAAATATTTTTTTTACAATTAATTTATTAAAACAAATAATTCAACAAAATCTAAGCTTGTTTTTAAAACGTGTTTAATTTTATTACCCCTACAACCAATATGTTAGGTATGGGCTGGCGTCTGTCGTTAACAATCTTGTCTTAGGAGTTATACTCTAAAAGTTAAGGTACTTAAATAAAGATAAACAACAAAACGGCTTAGTGGTAGTTTCGCACGAATCTGTTCGCACAAATATGCGTATCGACACTTTTTTTAAATAATAGTTTAGGAGGTGTCGATTCGCACAGGTGGAATTTATTTGCGTGCGAATTGACACCTTCAGAAATAAATTCTTGGCGATTCGCACGTTATTCAAAAAACGATAAAGAAAATGGAAAATGCTACATAGGAGGTAATGTTTTTTTAGATTTAAATAAATTACTGTTACTCGTTAACTTGTCAAGTGTGACTAGCTGTGATAGCTTCCCTTTTAACTTCGTTAAATAAATTGCTCTCGTCACATAGCCAAAACCAACACCAACCTAGAGTACAAACAATTCAATTAAAAAAATCCGGGCCCGCAGCAGGCCCGCAGGGGTAGATTTCGTGTTTTTTCAAATCTGCCCCCAGTCCTCCCCTATTGGGGAAATATCCCCCATTCACGAACTTAACCTTCATTTTTGCCCTATTGATTTTTCGCCCAAGTTTGAAAGCAATCGGTGCATAATGGCGACCTCTATCGTGCCGGTAAAATTGAGGTACATACATACATACATATATTTATACATATATTATACCAGACTTTCTTCGAAATCTACCTGAAAAGAATGATTGAAATCGGTTTACAAATGGCGAAGATAACTATTGCGTAACATACGCACAAGAAAGATATTCAGTCGAATTAAGAACCTCCTCCGTTTTGAATTCGGTTAGAAAAGAAAGAAGTAAGCATTTTAATGTACAAAATTATCATGTATGGCACACAAAATTTACTTATTGTGTAACCTTTGTCACCATTCCGTACATACATTAGGTATATTTTATTCGAGGCAAGCAGCTCTTGCAGCGTGTCAATAGTCATAGTCTGAATGTCAAGAAAACCTTGCCTCTTCCTTTTTTGTGTTAAATATCACGATCACAAAACGATCTCCAATGGCGTAGAAGTAATAACCTCACATTAAATTTGAAGAAGTGAGAGAGGTCCTTACAGGAAAACTTTTACAGCGTGATCGAATTTAATAAAGAAAAATGTGCTACGAACACGCGAAGGTCCTTTCTCCGGACTTGTAAATAAGAATTCCGTAATAATTTTTGTGTTTTTAAACTTTCGTAAAAGAATTTGCTTTTGAAAAAATAAATAAAAGATTGAAGGACGCGTCTACAGATTTGAATTTGCGTTACGTAATAACAAATGTCATTCTAATATAAACATGGATTTGTGTACATAAAATAGTAGTGTTGAAATAGTTTCGTGTAGAAAAATCGACTCAGTGCAAAAACGTTTTAAAACCATCTTCATATTTAATACATTTCCTGACTTCAATGTAATTGCATATAAATAGCGCATTTATCCTCATTTTTCTTTCCACAGCTACAAAGCTTTTTGCCTAGGTACTTGTAGTGAGTAAGTCTTCTAGTATTGCCAAGTTACAAAGGCAATGGAGACCTTTTCCGCTTTCTATCAGATAGGACTTATCCTTTAAGGTATGAAGCAAAGCAACAACACTTTTTCTCGACTGAAGAAAGGAGGTAGAACAATGAATTGCTTGAAAGCAACTTTTAAGAGATTAATGTGTGTGTGAGACTACTTAGTAAATAGTCTTACACATATCTTAGAGTTCAATAATTACGATAATATAAGAATTTATTTTTTTGTGTGTTCACATTCATCGAGTTCATTTCTTAACATTGGAAAATAGGTTTTGGATCCTGTAAACTATTTAAGTAAATCCCGAGTCAGTCAGTCAAAAAGATTGGCAAAAAGACGAATAAGCCACGATTTGTGTTATTGTAGACTACGGATCTCTGTCACATAAATATTTTAAGAGGTTTACTGGATCCCGGAAATGTTAAAAGTATTATTAGATTCTTTCCTTTTCTCTGGGTAATATGTACAAAAAACTCTCTTTATTTTATTGGAAAGAAATTTCCTCCAAAGTACGTTTATAAAAGGAACTTTATGCGTGGTTTGCGTGCTTAAAATTGAAACCAGCTAATGTGTACAGTGTGTTCGTACATACAATCAACCGCAGCTTTAACGTGTCCGCCTCACATGCAGTTAATGTGCGTAGAATTAATCTATTATACAAACTGTCATCATTACCACAGATAAGATAATAGTTACTTTCATTACATGAATGCTGAAACATAGCTAACGTATGTAGCGTGTTCGTATATTGTATAATATGCTTATTTCATTACATAAACGCAACGACACGCAGCTAGCGTGTGTAACGAGTTAGTTATAATCAATACAATACAACATATTGTACCTTACAGCTAGAGTGTGGTATGTAGCGTGTTCTCACATGAAAACAACGTATTCGTACATTGTAAAAATATGGGCATTAAATTATGTATTACTCTCAGCCCATGTGTGTAGCTTGTTCGCACACTGCCTGTAAGGAACTTTAGTCATCCTAGATTTTAACTCAACTATCATTGTTTTGCGGATGGATGGATTGCGATGATCTTGTTATCGTGTTTGAAATTCAGTGAGAAATTAATCAGACTAGCTGTGACCCGCGACTTTATTCACGTTGAAATTTAAATCTATCCCCATCGAATAAATAGAAGACTATAATCTATCTTAGTGCCAAATTTCATTTAGATCTGTCTATCCGTTCTGGCGTGTTTGATCAACCAACATTCATCCATCCAAACTTTCGCTTTTATAATAGTAGTAACATGGTTTGTAATTATTATTTTAGTAATAAATAAAAGACACGCACGTCACGTAGCTAACGTGTGTAGCGTGTTTAAACATTGCACAGACTGTCGTCATTATACATATACATATGCAGCTGCAATGCAGCTAACTTGTATAGCGTGTCAATACTTCGTAATAAACTGGAGTAATGTACACATGTAAGAGATTACCACGTAGCTTACGTATGTAGCGTGTTCACACATTTTATTAAACTGTAATAACTACACGTACGCAGGTGCAACGGTGCTAACGTGTGTAGCGTGTCAGTACGCTGTAATAGATTGTCAGCATTATGGTTCACCGATTACTTAATCAATCAAAAGAAGCACGTCTTAACAGGATACCATATAAAGGAAGCAACATTCACAAACACATTATCGTCAGAAAAACTTAATGTGTCTACTTAAGACTTGAATTACAGCCACTTTGAAGTAAGCACTTCATAGCACGCCTTTCATTCTCACATAATTATAAAACAAATAGTTGGCTGCGAATAGAATATTAAACATGTACTAGTTGTCTAGTAGAAATGCCGTTTAACGTTCACAGCTTTCAGACTAATCTATTCTAATACTATAAAGCTGAAGAGTTTGTTTCTGTGTTTGGTTGAACGCGCTAATCTGTAAATGCAAGTTATAAAATGTAAACTGAAATTTAGAGTCGTCAGACGGTTTTTTTATTCGTTTTACTCAACTTTTAGGTTGTGTATTCCCATTACTATAAGTTACGATTTTCCCATTTCTGGCTATCAATTTTTTTTCCAAAAATGCTCTTAAGGGAAGTGAACTGGACATATGAACAAGGTTCCTTTACCATCCAAAAGGTCACATAGACAAGTCGGTAAAACTCAACTACCTTGTTATATCTTTAGTATCCTTAGTGAATACATATTTCCATATGTAGTGAAACATATTTAGTCTTTTAATGAAGTGGTAAGCATAAGGGTATAACACGTCCACATTTCGCCAGCCTATTGCCACCTAGCTATTTGGCACCTTGTCACACTCCAATCGCTACTGACAATTTGATAATAGAATAATTAAAAATTTAAAAAAATAAAAAAGAAAACTGAATATCAATTTTCCCAACCCTGGAATTCCCTCACGCTCTTACAAAGATAAGTTTAAATTTACAGCTTACAAAAAAAAGGAATATCAAATACTCAGTAAAAGTATTATTAGTACCTAAAACCCGGTATTATAAACTGGTATAACATTAACATTTTATAAAACGGTTCTTGATTCCTGGCATGTTGGGGAAGTCGACTTTAGTTCAGTCACTTGAGACGCTAAGCACGTACCACAGCCTATTAAAGTTGTATAGGCGATAATGAAAATGAATAAGTTGTGAACTTGGCTATTATTTTCCATTTTAACCCCCAACGGAAAACGAAGAGGTGATATAAGTTTAACGTGTGTGTCTGCGTGTCTATCTGTGGCATCAATAGCTCCTAAATGGATGGACCGATTTGGATTTAGTTTGGTGATGATCAAGGGTATTCTGTACAGCCGTTCGAAGATCATCGATCAAGTCTTTTCTAATCGTTGAGAAGTTTTTGACTTGGGGGTATTTTAATTTTTTAATCTATGCTTGTTATTCCGAGCAAAGGAGTCGATTTGAGAGGTGTTTCAGGAAAATAATGCCAACCGCGATGTTTCTTAATAATTGGGTACATTTTAGTATTTAGTGTCAATATACCCAGATTCCAACAGCTGAAAAAGGGGGTTATTATTAGTAACACTGAAGCTCATCAGAAGCTACTAAACAAAAAAAGATAAAAGAAATCGGTTGACATGCAGAGATGAAAAAGGTACTGAACTGTTTTTTCTTATAAAATCTTTAATGAACGAATAATTGGGAGCCATTCAACTCTAGACTCTGATGATCCTTCAAAAAAGGTGAGATTAACATCAAATATATATGTCTGCGATCCCTTGAAGCTGTATAAAAATAAAGGTTCTAATTTAAAAGCAATTAAAAGATGTTAAGTATATGGCCATTTAAGCCATATACTTAACATTTCATATGTAAATCAAAACTTATAGGGTACTTCCCATTGACCTAAAATCATGAAATTTGGCGAGAAGCAAGGCTTCTTAGCAAAAAATTCAAAAGTCGTTAATTTATCGTTTTATCACATTTTTTTTTTGCTATTAAAGACGTATATTTTGCGCTAGGAGAAATTACTGTGGCTTATATTGAAGTCTGGCAGAGTATTTTAGGACGACAAATTAAGTATGTCACTCGGGAAAAACAGGCAAAATTCTGGAAAATCGATTCCTGAGATGGATGAAAGTATGTCGCCGAAACACACTTAATGGCCTGAATACCTCCTAAAATTTTGTGAATTTTGCCGCACATCAAACAAAAATTGCAAATTCACATTTTATTTCATTTTAGCCTGAACACCAGAATAGTTTCCAGTCATATTTGAGGCATTATCGTAACTCTGTCCGCGACAATCCTTAATAGAAATATCAAAGCTTTAAAATAATGTCATCGGAAACAAATATAACTTCTTAATTCTTCAACTTCAACTTGAAAAATATAAAATGAATATAATAATAATAATAATAATAATTCTTTATTGACAGTAGTTGTGTTACAATAATCCCAGGATTCTCTGATTCCTGCACTAGTAAATACTGTGTTGCAGGAGCCAGTGTATATATATAATAATGTGTAGGATGCAACGCAGAAACTGTAATTTGGACAACCTGAGATCGGGGACCCTGGTGCTCCGCGTACCCTTATGCTAAAGACGGTAGGTACATAGCATATGCTATGACTATAACTTTCATCCCCATCACCTGGATAATTGGCAATCCACCACTGTGCGGTTCTCCAGAATTTTTTTCCAGAAATTGTCTGCGGTATTTCCGGACCGATACGATCTTCAAACCTTCAAGTAAATAGCGTACTCCCACCTTAAAGGCCGGCAACGCACTTGTGACTTTTGAGTTGCAGATGTCCATGGGCGACGATAGTCACTTATCATCAGGTGACCCGTCTGCTCGTTTTTCCCCTATAATATAGAAAAAAAAATATTCCATTTATTGCCAGTCAAAATTTTCTTTCTTGTCAAAACCTTTTCAGCACTATTCGAGGAATCGAATATCACGTCCGTGCCCAAGCGAAACAACTGTATAATTTTTATAACGCATCAGCGAGCGAATAGAAATCTTGTAACGTGTGGAAATCCTACTTTTAAAACGAAAAGTAACTTTTCCTTTCTATTTTTCATTAAGGCCTTTACTCTGTATTCCCAATCATAAAGTATGTGTGACAACACATAGGTACACGTTTTTTATGATTTTAAAAGTTCACTGACTCCGCAAGACTGCACTGCTCATCTTCAAAATGCTTTTGGGAGAGAAGCACCTCATTTGAGCACCGTAAGGCGTTGCTACGCAGAATTTGATCGTGGCTGTTTCTCTCCATGACGAAATTCGTGAAAGTCGGCCCTCAGTTACCACGAAAAATATGTACAAAATAGTAAAAGTAAATGTTTAACGAACGAACGAACGAACGATATATTTATCATAATGTTTACGTTTATGTTTTTTTATCCCTAGGAGTATATTCTTTTTATATATATATATAGAACCAATTTCAAGTTAAGACCTGGCCTGTTTTAAAAGGCTCATAAAATCGTAAGAAGCTGCGAGTTATCATACATTGGTAAATACATTATACAAGTCGTATTATCACCACCTGCTCATTGGTTTAAAACAACATTTCAAATCCTTTCTCTATCGCTATAAAAAAGGAAAATAAAAGAACAAGTACACTTTCCCAGTTAATCATAAGGATTTCAACATGTCTATAATATTACATTTCTTATTGTACCTTTACACTCCTAATATCGTAAATTAATAATTTTCAATAATATCTAATACATATACATCACACACACGACCGTCTGATCCCAAATTAGGCAAAGCCTGTACTATGGTAACTAGAACATACTTATACATTAGTAAATAAATTACACCTAGACACAGAACAAATAACCGCGCTCATCACATAACTTTAATTCATAAACTGTTGATAAGTTAAGAACCTACGTGACATTCATGCGAAAGGAAATGAATAGGAAGACAAACATGAAACCCATTTTGTAACAGTCAATGTTCACAAACTACAATTAATATACTTAGGTTTGCAATCCGCAAAAACTCTCTTTTCATATGACGCAAATACGAAATTTTCGGAACTTTGTTAAAAGTGCAATTATCCCTTGACAGAACCTTGCAGACAACAGACCTTGCTTCTTGATAAATTTCAGTATTCTTGTTTTAAGGAAAGAATTAGGGATCTTTGATGAATGGGTTAAACAAATATTACCGCCAACAACTCCTGATTTATCACGTCTACCATACATACAAGTCACAAAATTATAAAAACGATTACTAATCATGGTTTTTGCAACGGCTTCTAATACTATTACATAGATATTATAGTAGGGTGCATGAGTGTGTGTTAAGTGGTGATAATTAAATATGTTATAAGTGACGTTGTTCATAAAGCTTCTATGGCTATAACGTTTTAAATGGATTTAAAAAGTCTAATGCAATTAGTTACGGCCAAATCGACACTGGATCAAGAAATTTGAACTATTTACTCCAAATTAAACTTAACCTCGTTTGATGTCATCCTGCAAACTCGGAGAAATTAAAACTTAGAGCAAATACACTCTTATAACCATATTGAAATATTCAGACGTCTAAACAGTGCATAGGCGTAACTTAGCTAAGTTACAGGGCGTGTTGTCGGGTCACAGTGCGGTAGAAATAATAAAAGTATGGCATTGTTTGTACCGAGTGCGTTCGCCCCGACATCGACACGCGTTACTGCGCACCGTGCGACCAAGGGTAGAACGAACTTTGAATGGTTGATGTATGCTAGCTTTGTCGCGTAGGTACCAATATACTATTATTTTTATGGTAATTCGAGAGGCCTTGGACCCGCGTACAGGCAGATAGGGCTCATGATGAACGAGGTACATCGTAAAGTTAATGATTTTTAAGGGAAATTTCCTTTTCCAAAAGGTACATTTTGTAATGTACAAATTTCGTACTCGTACAAATATGTGAAATGTGCCTTTTGAACACTTCAACAAAATAATTTAACACGCAATCATAATAACTAAGTTATGTCTTACAAACTCTAAAAGTTAATTCCAAAATGTATTGAGTGAACAAATTAACGAGATGGACGCCATATAATTTCTCCGTATCTGATGATCAGGAGGAACTACGGTGGAATCATTTTCTTTAAAGACTTGTACCTTGAAGACCGAGCTTTGCTCGGTAGCTTTTTGTAAAATCGATTTTTTTTTGTAAACTTGCATTTTTACAGGAAATACAATTATGCAGTTGAACTTAAAATGCAAAATTGTTGGAGCCGTTTCCTAGATTCAGATTATATATATATAATCTGTGTGTTGCCAGGTCTTGTAGGTCAAATTCCGGGACGAATTTGGTTTCCAATCCGGACAGCTAACAGTGGTTAAAAATACAACAGCTTTTTTGAATCGTCATTTATTTTACCATTGTTTATACAAGAAATTAAACTTAAATTAGATAAACTTTTTTTGAGATATATAACAAAACTGGCAGTTTCACCTGCGTTTATGGTCAATGCTCCGCTCCTATTGGTCGTAGCGTGATGTTATATAGTCCATAGACTATAAAACATCAAGCCTTTCTCGATAAATGGGCTATCCAACACTAAAATAATTTTTCAATTCGAACCAGTAGTTCCTGAGATTAGCGCGTTCAAGCAAACAAACAAACAAACTCTTCAGCTTTATAATATTAGTATAGATTCAAACTTAACCATTTTGAAAAATTCAATCAAAGCATAATCATCTTACTTACGTAATGTATAATTTTTGGAATCAAATGCTTGTACTTTCTATTTGTAGGTATTATACTTAGCATTAGATTTCACTGCACTTTCAATAAATCTTATTTATAGCATTTTTATTAAATTCGCTGCACGAAAACTTGACGTTAATCTTTAATTGTATTTCTGCTTTGACATGTTCCAGAGAAAATCTCTTACTTCTCTCGGACCACACCATATTAGTATCGGCAAGTATTATTTTAGTTAAGCTAATATCTTGTGCAGATTAGGAACATTTTGCGTTTCAAATCATTTGTGCCATTTCTATCAAATGCTTGCTCTGTATGACTGCTTTCACTGCGACTTTGACGTTAGAAACTTTCTCATGAAGATCGTCCAAGTAAGGTTTTCAAAATTTAATAGTTTGCTTTCATCAAATTACCAAACACAAAATGCCGTTTTATTATTGAGGCTGTTTTATTAGGCCGCTTTTTTCTTATTTCCACACGTAAAGTTGAAAATTTCATCATCAATTCTCTCAAACTCAGCGGCGAATTTACACATTTGCCGCCAGTAGGCTATTCAAATTTTGCCGCCCCTACCAGTTGGTCTATCTAATTCGATACCCCAGGACAAGACATAAAAAATAATGTAAGCCCCAAATTTGCCGCCCTTAAAATCTGCGGCCCTAGGCTTCAGCCTACTAAGCCTACTGGTAAATCCGCCACTGCGTAAACTTCGGAACACAGTAAAGATTCGTTTTCAGAAGATGCAATACCAAATACAATTATTTTTATAATGTAATAAGTTGACTTCGTTTTTCCTGTAAAAACCATCCATCAAAATGCATCCTTAGCATGTATTTATGTGTTAGTGAATAATTGGGACATTTGGCGTCCCGATCAAGGGTAAATCGGGACTTATCACCAGGTCCCTGAAAATTGGGACACCTGACGACGCTACTACTATTCTATCGTCCGATACCTTCCTTAACCATTAAGCTACCGCATTACCAGATTCTGTAACGACTGGCTGAATTTGTCTGCTGAGCAAAGAGAAGATCAGGCTCCTAGTCACGCAAAGCTGTTAATCAATTGTTTTAGCATACTTAATAGAGTATATGGTTAGTCGGCGATCAAATCCCTAGCCAGCCTCAACACTAATCGGCTCATATATGCAATCAACAACAAGATTGCAAATCAGCGCCGTTTGATTGATTTTGTAAATGTCAGCTACAGTGCCGCCGTCGGCACAAATGTGTGCTTACTAAAATTACAAGTTAAAAAAAGCTAATAAATATCTATTAGAATTAGTTTTGAAGAAAATATGGATAGTTAAAAAAAAAATATATTTTACGTTTTTCTTCGTTAGTTTCGTACTTGCAATTATGAGGAGCAGGGTTCGATTTCCGGGTTGTTTGAATGGATATTGGATAATTCTATTCAGAAATTCTCAGTACATAGCATGGAGTCTTTCTTACGCCTCGAGTCACGGGTAATAGCTTTAAATTATGGTTGGGGAAATATGGGTGTGTAAAATTCTTCCATTGTCATTGTCATATGAAAAGAAACAGAAGGAAAATAAAATATCTTATATTTTGAACATGAACGTACTACTAATGTCCTACCTTAGACGTATATCGTCCTGTATCGCCATCTGTTGAGTTTTTGATGCACTGTCATGCTACACTGACTAAAAAGAAAAAAACATGTTATATCAGCGTTAACTTTATAATATTTTAGGACTTATACAATACAATGATGCAGAAAATTGCTTCCGAAATCATCAAGTACATACTCATAACATCCTCATGAATTTATTAATATGTAGACAGGTTTCTAGTCAGTTTGCCACAGGGTGTCAGTAGAAACACTAGAAACGCCTCCTTGCTGTTTCGCCTGTTTCTAAGTCTATTCGTCTATTAGGAAAAAGTCTCTGCTTGCCCATTGCCCACGATTAGAAAAGAGCCGATGATCTTCGAATGGATGAACTGATTTTCTCGAACTATAGCTAAAGTAAAGCGATCAAGTCACCTAAAAAAAAATAGGCAGTCATTGGACTGCCCACAGAAGTGAAAACTTAAACGAAACGATGAACTTAAAACGTCACATTAGCAGGTTGGTGACAT
The DNA here is from genome assembly GCA_963859945.1 of Euplagia quadripunctaria. Taxonomy (NCBI): domain Eukaryota; kingdom Metazoa; phylum Arthropoda; class Insecta; order Lepidoptera; family Erebidae; genus Euplagia; species Euplagia quadripunctaria. The sequence goes on from OY982561.1 coordinate 22,836,177, forward strand.
TAATTAATAAGGAGCTGACAGAACTCAATGTTTAGATTAGCGCCTTCTAGTGGATATATTTATGTATTATTAGCGAGACGGTCACGATTTCAGTACTTTTTCCACATAGCAAAAGTGCACAAACGTGCCTAAAAAAGTTTTCACTTCAAAAAAACTAAACCAAAATCGGCTAATCCGTTTAGCTATGATGCCACAGACAGACACACAACCACACAGACACACAGATACATACTTTAAACTTATAACAGCCCTACTTTTTGTGTCGGGTGTTAAAAATCACAACTTTTCGTACACCTGCTAAAATTGCAGCACTTATTAAGTCCATAGTCTCAACCCCTTACATAAGGGTGAACCATCTAATTTTCTCACAATCGTACCCGCTATATCGTGCAAGATATGAGATGCGATTATCATAATTAATAATTATACAATCACATATTTCTAAACACCGTGGATTCCTCGGTGCGCTGAGTTCTTAAAACAAAACAGTTGTCTTGAGATTAATAATTTAATTGTTAATTTTAATGCAGCTAACCTTAAATGGGCGTAATTAAATTTATAACGAATCATTATCTATTTTACCCTCTGAAGAGATGATATCCAAACATTATTTTGATAAAATTGTACACGAAGTCTTTAAAATAATATAATACTTCAATGTTCGTTCTGTGTCTGGGTGTAATTTATCTATAATATGTCTGTATTTAGAAATATATAATTAAGTTTATCAACAATCTGGTTACCATAGTACAGGCTATTCCTAGTTTGTGATCAGACGGCCGTGTATGAGATGTGTCAAGTTAATATTATTATTAACGAGCAAACCGCTCCGGCTTCGCACGGGTAGCAGAGACATCTTCAACAATCATCAACATATTTCAATCAATTTACACAAAATCTTAACAAATTATACAACTAAACCTTCCTCATGAATCACTCTGTATATTAGTGAAAACCGCATGAAAATCCGTTCCGTAGTTTTTCAATTTATCCCGAACAGACAGACGAACAGACAGATGCATCGGGGGACTCTGTTTTTTTTGTAATATGTAGTGTTTTATTAAAGCAATGTTTCCTGTCATTATTACATTTTATGAGGCCGCATATATAATAAGATTTTTTAACTTAGGGCAGCCACTAGCCATACTACCACCTGGCCTCGGTAAAAGTATATTTTTGTATGGAATTACAGGAGTAATACTAGATTGATACTAGATGGCGCTCTTTTGATTTCATAAAACTTGTAATATACTTTTACGTAAATTAATGGGTACGTTAAAAATCGCACTATGGTATACGACACAATAAAAGTAATGAAAAGGGGCGGTCAGATTATACATAATTATGAAAAACATTCTTCAGCCATTACTTTTATCACTACGCACATGCCAACTATATATTATATATAACAAGTGACACTATATTGACACTAGATGGCGCCCTTTTAATTCCATACATTTGTTGTAAACTTTAATGTACATGAATGACCATAAAGCTCGCACTACACACTAGTCTAACTAAAAAACCCGACATCTCCGACTCGCACTTTACCAGTTCCTCGCGAACAATATTATACCTACAATTTATAGTCACGTTCGTCAATAGCCGATTAGTGAATCGAAGCACGTAGCAAACTTCCTTCTTTTTCTGTTTCCTGTTTTCGCAAAATCAATACCTAACCGTTTTTTTAAGATATGTACACGTGTACTATAACCTACTACCCAGTGAAACGGTATTTTTATTTAAGTTTTTTAACGCTTGGTTCGTACAATGTTGAAGGAATAACCACTTTCGTGATAGGTATCGGATTAGGTACATTTATTAAGGGCATACGGTTTTACTCACGTGTGCATTTCGGGGATCTACGGGATATCTTTATCAAGCGGTGAAGAGATCTTTTAGCCTCGGTGTTAGTGTAGCGCCTCACACAGACGCGGAAGGTCGCTATGTGTATGTTTGTGTATGAATTTAAAGCTTCCAACTGGGAAAGTGACGCTTCCCTGCTGTTTAATTATTGCGGAGTGATAGTTTCCATTATACAGTGCGAAGGGCTGACTCATATTAGTTTTCGTCATATTATTTTACGTCTACAATCATTGTATTAGATTTCTACATAAATTTGCAAACAACGCCTCTGAAAAACACGACGACGAAACAAAGAAATGTATAGAGAAAATAAGAGTTTGACTGAAAACTCATCGTAAGTTGTTCTTGAAATAAGTTGAATCAAACGAGAGAGTTTTTGCATTGAGATAACTCATAGTCTGTATTACAGAACCTGGTCCCCATCCTAGAAAGAAGAATAAAGAAAGAAAGAACCATTTATGCCTCACAATTGTCACAATACAGCCGCGCAATGCGCATACAAAATAAAAAGCTACTTAAATCTAGGTACACAGTTCCACACAAATACGATGCATTGCCGTTGCATGCCCGCAGGTGCGGCAACGAGGTTAATACTCAGCTTAATGCTGGCTGTGACGCAGGCCACAACACAGCGCTGGTCTTCAGTATTAACCTCAAGTGACGCACAGAACGAGAATATATAACTTTGTAAATTCTCTTCTTTAATTTATTTATAATCGACGACATGCATCTAAAAGATATACTTACTGTAAAAAAACATACTAAGAGATGCATTTAAAATAAGTACACAAGTCTTTGAGTTTTTAATAAGAACGCGATGTAAAAGCGATTATTCAGTTCTTACTTGTATGATTTGGAGGGTATTTTCACTATCCTTAGCACTTATTGCTGTAAACAAAATATAATTTGAGTGTCTGAAGAATGTTTCTCATATATATGCGTGCATGATGCGCTGTTTCGTTATTCTTAATACCGCTGTGAAGAAACTGTTATACACCTGAGTACTAATACGTATAAAGATCCCTCACCTCAATTACTTTTAAACGACTGTTTATTTTCTTCTGTAACAGTAGACGGCTATTTGTCGTTCAAAATTAATTTATCCTGGCGTAAACTTCAACGGGCGGATGCTATTCCCGTAATCAAATTCTCCTTATTAAAGGTACTAAAACACAATGAAAGAAAGCTAATAGCACCGGCAAGAAGATGGGAATTTATTATGCTTTTTTATGATAATGAGTTCATTTCAGAACTTTGAATCAGCATTATAAAAATATAACAAAGAGGATAAGGAGAGCGGCATTCAACTTTATGTTGTTTTTCAGGTTTTCTCACAAGGTTTTATTTTTATTACATATATAATATTGATTGTACCTATCACTACATATTATAAAACGAAAGTCTGACTGTTCGCGATAAACTTAACAACTACCGAACGGATTTTCATACGGTTTTGACCAATAGACGGACTTTGTATCTGCTCCGTGAGACGGAGTGATTCATGAGGTAGGTTTAGGTGTATAATTCAATTCAAGTTTTGTGTAGAATGGCTGAAATATGACGATGATTGTTGAAGATGTCGTAACAAAAGCAATATATGCTTTGATACCTGTGCGAAGCCGGGGCGGGTTGCTAGTAATATTATATTATAAAATATTGTATTACCTCACTGGCAGGATAGTTGGCCCCTGGCGTTAGTTGACGTTTATGTTTTGACTATGTGATGCCCGCGTCTTCGTTCGCGTGCAAATTTTGGTGAAGTCTATCCCACGGGAACAGTACATTTTTTCGGTACAGTTCATTGCTTTCTACACTTCTTCTCCATAGAAACTTTAAGTATTCCTCCGTGAGCGAATTTTGCTTATAACAGAAAGAATTCTCTTCCCGCATTACAGCACCATACTGTAGTCCATTTGCGAAAACCTCGGCAGGTGCTACCTCTCATTTCACATACATATTCGTATACTACCACCAATATGAGATTTTACCGCTTATGTACGCAACTTACGTCGTGAACTCTTTCAGCAAATGGTTTAAGAATTCTACAAATCAATTCAAGAACAGAATACATAATTCAGACATGTCGCTGGTTTGCGAGAATAGCGACGGAACTAAAAATTATTGATTTTAAAGAATGGTAATGTTTTGTGATTTCCGCTAGAGTATTTTGTTCTAAATATATAATGAACGTGTCACTTTCTAACGAACGTTAGCACGAAATCGGCGTTGCATCTCTGTTCACCATAAAATATCAAAGATTTATGACTGTTTGGCATGCTTAGTTCAATTCGACTGAATTTTGAATTACGTCGATATTCTCGTAAACCAGTGATGTGTTCTTAAGCAAATCAAGCCCCATGAAAAAGAATTAAACATCTACATGGATGTGTACAAGGATCAATAGTTACTTAATTTTCATTCAAATTCGCTTAAAGGCAAGCTTTCAAACCATAAACAATCTCATATATTAGACAATTAGACATAAACATAGTCTTAGTTAAATGTATGGCCCTGCTATTAGTCTTCCTTCCTCCCGAGTGTACCAAACCAGTCACTACTAACGATGTGTTATGATGTCCGTGATAACGGTGGCGTCCCAAGAGGTACAATCAGGGAATGCTCCATTAAGCAGTGGTGATTGTGAGTTTGAAGGCATCGTCTGTTGATATTCGAAATAATATGTAAATATAAATTGCTATATTCAAAAGTGCACTTTTACCAATTGCCATTCAATTTAGGGAATGTTTATCATAATCTAGGCAAAGATAAAACAGTTCAGCAATTTTTTCCTCCTTTGTTTCTCAACTGGTTTTCTCTTTTTTTAACCGACTTCAAAAAAGGAGTTCGCAATTCGACTGTATATATTTTTATGTTTGTTATCTCAGAACTTTCGACTGGGTGAACCGATTTTGATGATTCTTTTTCATTTGAAAGCTGGTGCTTCCCGTGTGGTCCCATTTCAATTTGGTCCAGTTCTGACAATGGCATCCATGAGAAAACCTTATAAGTCTTTTATGGAATAGTTTTTTTTTAAGTCGTTTCTTTTAAAAATTATTGTTCAGTAGTTATCTGGTTGCAAGCTCTCAACTCAATCTCACTCTCGCGTTAATCTGTTCTGTTCATTTTAGCCATTTTATGTGTGTTATAAAAATACTAAAACTGTTCTTTGAGAAAACAAGGCTAAATTGATTGAACAAATTATATACAATCTACCCGTAAGAACGTATTTGTAGCATTAAGATAATCATACTATACCCCGAAGCACGAAGCACTCAGGAAAACTATGGTATGGCAAACTTCCCTGGGGACGTCATGTTATCTATTAGGGATATATTATAGAGGAATAGGGACTCAATGAACAAATTACATGCATAAAAGAGATTACATAATAGTTTAAAAAACTAAAAAAGAACGCTTTTGAAACTAAGTGAACTAAAAAGTAGAAAATAATTTTCTATAAGTTAAAAAAAATAATGATTAAGAAAAAAATCATTTTATGGTAAAAAAGCGTAGGGTGCTTTTTAAAATATTATATAATGACTTTACTTTTACCAATGTCTGTCAATAAAATATTTATATATAAAATGTTTTTTTTCAAAATCGCTTTTTTTTCAGCTTGTTACAAAAGCGTGTTTTTTAGTTTTTTAAACTATTATTTATTTTTGCTTTTTAATCTTTAATATTGTATTGTCATTGGTCCTTAATAAGTGTGCGAATTACCAATTCAATCCGACGATTTTAGATAGGGCGCAGCTAGTATCAAAATATAATAAAAAAGTTGTGGACATAATATTTATAAAAACTTTTTTTTTACTATTTTGACTTTTTTTTATTTAAATTTTCAAAATATTTATTAGTTAATTAAATTTCATAAAATCAGTTTAATGTGAATAATAATAAATGTCCAAATTACAATAAACTTATCTAATTAAAAAACCCGCCCCTGACCCGCTGGATTGCGATGGCCAGCCTCTGTACCAGAAACGATCCGGATCGAGAGTCACCAGTCGTCTCTATGAGCCTTTGCCCGATCTCCTTTATAACGATATTATATATATTTTGACTTAGTGATTTTCAAACGACTCACAGTATCGTAAGAACCTCAGCTTTCTAGAATGAACTTCAAACGAATTTCAAATGCAAGAGTAGAACTACCGCTTTATATTTCTAGTAGTTCTTTTTATGAAAAATCCCAAAATTGTCACTTCATTAAGAGTCTTATTAATTAATCATAATTCATAAACATACTTAGTAAAAGTTAAAATTAGAATCTAAATTTAAAATTTAATTTAAAATTAGAATTAAAAAGAAATCAAATTTATAATATGCTGTGTACAAAGTGACAACCCTAAGCTTTGAAAATGCAATATATAATTAAATCAGTAATAAATTGTAGATAAAACCGAAGTAGGTAAGGATATTAATGGTGCTTATAGAGGATGGTGTAAGGCATCGTTTCATGAGAAAATTGTAACTAATACGCTTTTATGCCTGAAAAAAAATAAAAACTAAAAATAAGAAATGATTTTTTATCCTGTCCTGTTGTATCCTGTGATAGATAGGAGCCTTCAAAATTGTGGTAATGTGTATAATACGCGTCAATTCTGGTTTAGGAGAAAAGTTTTGTAAAACGCGTAGTTTTTTATTGTATATAAAATATTATTCTTTTTTCATCAGACGCTCAAAGTGAAACTTTGGAATTTTTTTATAAAAAAACTACTAGAAACATTTAATTGAGTAATGATTAGGCACTTTCTTAAAACTATTATAAAGTAAACAACAAACTTCGCTTCATTATTATGTAGTTGTTTACTGTATATTTTAGAAAATGGCATCAATGAAAACACTCTTAAATTATTTTTAGTGAAATATTTCGACAATGGTGCACATTGGTTATTTTCTTATTGTTAAAATAAATTATGGAACAGTCCTCATGTAATTAATTACTATTGGATTTTGAACTATTTGACTTTCTTTTAATTTTTAAGTTTATTACCACTTAGATGTGTAATTTGGAACTTAATTGCGATTTTATTTATAAGGGACAATATACACCCGACGTTCAGTCCACTCGTGACCACTATCCGTGCAATAGAATCGTGGGAGAGCCATGCTTCGGCACGTATAAGCCGGCTCGACGGGAGTGATACCACGGCCTCACAGAAAACCGGCAGTGAAGCAATGTTGCATTGCTTTTGGCCGAGTGAGTGAAGTTACCGGAGCCCCTAACCCTTCCCCCACCTCTTATCCACCCTTCCTCACTCCCACTTTAAAGGCCGGCAACGCATTTGTGACTCTTGAGTTGCAGGTGCCCATGGGTGGCGGTAGTCATTTACCATCAGGTGACCCGTCTGCTCCCGTTAGGTCCTTTGTTTCATCACCTATCGCATTTTCAGGTGAATAAAACCGTATATCTTTTATAACTATAGGTAATACCAAGTATTGTTGTTGAAGAGCCAGGGCCATTCTAAATAAATTATGATAAGAGCGTCCACGACAAGATGTTAGTATCGAACTGCATACTATGCCTTCTTTCTAATTTTCAAGTATGATTGTGGACCCGATGCATCTGGTGAGTATGGAAATGAATAGATAAATAAATAACTCGACACATCTCACACACTACCGTCTGATCCCAAACTAGGCATATCCTGTACTATGGTAACCAGACTGCTTTTTGCGCCGTTATCAAGTAGTTGAACCAGAGACCGGGTGATAAAACTTCTAGTTTCTATTCTACTAAAAAACAAACATTTTTTCGTTAAGTCCATTCTTACAACCATATGGAGTGATAGTGTAGCGACATCTAGGAATACTCCAGCAAACCTATACACAGTGAATACACCTAGCGCCATCTAGTGAAAACACACTGAACTAAGAAGTAACTACTGATCATTATCTCAGTACCAAAGGTTGCGCTGTAGCGCAACGTTTGAGCACTGATCGTCCAGCCTAACCAAAAAGAACTTTCCTTTATGTTCTAAACGTTCCTCAACAACACAGAACATACATAAACACTATGTGAATTGTTGAGTAATTAGCACTTGCTTAAACTGTAATCTGCGAAGGTTTGTAAAATGCATCAACCAGAAGTGGAATAGTATCTATCAGGGGCGCAATAACCCTCAAAAAGTAAGGGGTGTCCAAAATATTTTTTTAGGAGGACTAAAAAAAAGGTCATCAAAACACTCTATGAACGTATTTCAAAGTATTCAAAGGCTTACAAAATAATTTGATATTAAGTACGATAAACATTCTTTTTACGGAAAACAACATTATAATCACAATTTACTTTAATTCAAATTTTTATTAAGATTTACCGCAGACTCCTCGGCGCATCGTCTTCCGGGTTATGTGGGGATATGTGGACACCTTCGAAGCCGGGTCCACAGGTCACAGGTATTTAGAGGGTGGACACCCCCTAAAAAACACCCTGGACACCCCGTTGTTGCGCCCCTGGTATCTATACAATGTGTGATATTATTTTGTTCATTATCCATTAAATATGAAATTGAATTTGGTTTAAATGAATTAACTCAAAATTGGGACACATTACACATTAAACAAGTAGAAGTAATACAATTAATGTAAAACGTGTGTGTCCTTATTGTAAATACCTGTTTAATGTCTAACTATTTTAATTTTTAATGAAAATCAAAGGCCCTCCTATCTCAAAGGCCGGCAACGCACTTGTGACTCTTGAGTTGCAGGTGTTCATGGGCAACGGTAGTCACTTACCATCAGGTGACCCGTCTGCGCGTTTGCCCCCTATAATATAAAAAAACAGTCAGTCGTAGGACTGCACGTCAGAAGTGAAAACATAACTTCACAATGTATTTGCATATACATACACACACACACACATCTGTATATTTATAATTAGGTTAAAAATAAAAAGTAGGTCATAACATATTTAAATGTAAACATAGGGTACACTGGAAGTTCTGCGCTCCTGGCCGCTCATAAATGTTTGAATTTCGAATGTTATTTTTTTTTAAATATAAGAAACTCGACTCCGTCTTACGAATTTTCGATCAGGGTCGCGTGTCCTGACGCGAGATTAACACTTTTTACCCATCAAAAAAAGTGCACAACGCCGCTAAAGAAGTTTTCACTTAAAAAAAAATACGAACACCATTAGATGTGAGATAAAATTTCCATATTGACAAATATAGTAAATTTACCATTGTATTGACTCTTCAAATATTGAAAATAACCACAGTAGAATCCTGTTCAAATTGCTGCCAACCGACGAAGGAAGTCTCTTCATACCTTCATGTGGTATGAAGACTACGGTTAAACATTTTAGTACTTTCTGTAGACTGTAGTACCTATTGTGTTTCCTATAGCGAAATACATTACCTATTCAAAAAGCTCAAGATTTGAAGCGTTTTAAAAGACCATGTAAAATTTTACTCGTAGTTATTAATAGTAATTTACATTACTCGCTTTTGGCCACGGCTTCGCTCTCGTGAATGTAGACTTTGTCGGTCATTCAGCGTCAGATAATAAACTTGAAGAAGAAACTTGAATAAACTGAAACTTGAAAATGTTCTCAACATTATGGATGAAAGGTTTCTTATGTCCTTTTTATGTAGGACAACGTGTATGCTAAATTTCATCATGATCATCATCATCATAATTGAAAGCTAATAAACAAACAAACTCACATGCACATATACATAGTTAGAATTGCCAAGCAAGCGAGGTCTTTCCATTTCAGAGAAAGACATCGCTCAAATTATTAACGTAATAGTCAGTTTTAGGGACTCCGTGCCGGTGTAGGTAGCTATATTAACGTAAGAGGTTGTGCGCAGCAAATATGTTCAATCAACAATGCTGTACTCATTTATAGCAATGTCTCACAAAACATTTAAGTCCATCGAAGACTCTTTCGCCGGCCTTTTAGCTTCAACACAATAATGTGTGTCACACGACTCTTTGGTAATATTAAACGGCTAGACTTAAGATCGAATGGTTTCGGGTTCTAATCCCACTCAATGTACCCGACTACCGACGTACACCCATTCCGAACACAAGTATTTTAGGTTTAACCTGTATGGTTAAACAAAAATACGAGTAATGTGTGACCCACAGTGCTAGCATTCTTTAAAATTGTTTGACGACTTATAACTCATAAGTAGGTAATTGTTTATTTATTTTAAAACTGTATGCACATTTGTATAAAAGCGGACTTAATGCCTAGAACACTTAGAGCATGTCCAAGGCATTAAGTCCGCCTTTGTACAAATGTGCATAAAGTTTTTAAATAAATAAATGTGTGTGTGACGATAGATATAATTAAAAGACAAGGTTGACTGGTGTCAATTAAATATAATTATGTCTATCGTCACAAAAAATATTTTTCACAAACACTCAGTCTGTGTGATACCTACTGTATAATTTGTGGCAGTAATTTGGACAGTTACTATGTTTTTACCGTATCAAAGATATGAATCATCCAGTTGCCTTTATTTAACTGAGAGGGTACAAAAAATCGATATTCGTGCCAGTGAAGTCACTTAAACACCATTCGTCATCATCACTCATATGTGACGTAAATCTCATTATGACTTCTAGACATCATTGTCACATATAGACCATAATATGAGACAAAATTGGTTGTCTGACTTGTCTGTAAAGTCGGTTTACGGACGATAATTTTACGTGATAACGTCGCGACGCTATCACGTAATCACGTTATCTTCCACTGTTTTCTTACGACGCGTCGTAAGAAAACAGTGGAAGAGAGATAGATACGTCACAACTAGTCACAAGCCGAACGCTTAGGTCGGTCGTGCCTCTCTATCGCTTGTTCCGCGCTCTCGCTTGCACGCTCGGCTCAGGCGGAACGTGACAATGAGTCATGCTTTTCATACGTGCACGTCCAAAATACAATATATAAAATTTATAACACGAAATAAAATGTAGGTATATTTAAACCATTACTTTGATTTAAAAAAACATTCATGTTTGTTTGTTAGTAGCTACCTACTTATAATGTAATGTTTTTATTCAGTTTGTCTAAAAACTGTTAGAGCAACCATAATATAGATAAGTACCTACTTAGGTATTCCATGTTTACTTTAATAAGGAGTACATAAACCTTTGGTGAGGCAGTACGCATCTAACAATTTAAATCTTTAGTTGATGTAGATCAATTAATATATTCTTATTATTGATCTTGGCTCCCATTTTCACATTTATGGTTTTAATGGAATTTGTATTAATTTAATTTACATTTCTTGACTGTTAAAAAATAATTTTTCAAATACACCTCTAGTGACCTCTATACAGTTCTCTATTAACAACTGACAACAGTCTTACCTTTTTATCTGATAAACTACTTACAGCGCCACCTGTTATTAGTATACAGTATAAAGTAGCCAAGTTTCAAATTATTTAGTACTGTGTTCTATCGTTATTATTTTGCGTTATAAATTTGGCGCTAGTAGACTTCTAAATGTTGTCAAGTTAGAAAATATTACGACTAACTACCAGAAAGAAGAATATTAGATCTTAAAATGAGTTTTCCCAGATTTTTTATCTATGGTTTTTTTGTTTAAGTGTTGGCAAACGATACATTTTTGAGATAGTATGAAGAATAATTCAAGTAACTACCTGTTCGACTTCATTTCTAACCATAACAAATGTCTACAAGATTAACATTCATTGTCTTAATCTTTATATACATATTCTTCTGTATCTTAATCTTTGTATATTCAATTTCAATATCAGATTAATACTAATACTATCGAACCCTTACGAAAATTTATTATTAATATGGGTATGTAGACGTAATAATATAGTATCGTTAAAAATATTGTGCAGCTCTTGAATCTCTCTCTCTCTATCTCCTTTTCACTTATAGGCTGTCACAGACCCCTACAATTGTTGAAAAAAAAACTTAAATTTTAGTAGCTTTTTATTTCAGCAACTTGTAACATTTGTCAAATTGACAGCTAGATGTTCCGCATCGTTTGTATTGTCAAGCAATCTAAAGTCAGTTGTCAACCGTATTATTGTGAATGAACGCGAGTGACATACGGCTCATCTATATAAAACCGTTTAAATTAAACACGATTATTTTATAACACTTTAAAAGTCACACGCATGGAAATTGCGTTGATGAATAATGAAAAGGAGACTGGGTAAAAATAAGTTAGTGAACCTACATTTGTCTGAACAATAAAATTATTTTCTTACCACAATGGTGAAAGATGGACGTAAATATATGTCGTTGTCGATCTAACTTGTAGTTTTGACGCAGACGCCTTATGAAATGTGATCAAGTGTATCGGAAATTAAGGATTCCTATAAACACCGTAAGTATTATTGATGAATGTAACTTTACTGCAGTATATATAATAGATAGACGCAGATTATTGTGTTCGTATCTAGAGTTGATATTAGGAGGCGAAATGGGTTATGGCTATCAATACCTAATTACATTCGATAATAGGTACCAATTTAGAGGATACCATAGCCTAAAGAAACATAGTTTCTTAAGATTTTTTTTTATAGTTAAATAATTTAGGCCAGTATTTTCTTATTTCGTTTTAGTTTGTGAAAACAACTTTCTAAGTTGAAGGAACTTGTTTTAAAGTATATATTATTTCCTTTAATGAGCTAATTATTCTTTAAATAATATATCAATATTCAAAATAATAATTCGAAATACAATACTAAGTATATGTTTATATTTTAAAATAACAAAAAAACCTTCATGGCCACAAATATTTTTTGTTATCAAATCTGTCTCCATAACACTTGAGATTAGTGTGTTTATATGAACTTGTAGATAAGGCATTATGAGTAAAAGTGTTACAATTGTTGTACCTATTTGTATGTTAATTTTGGTTATCATCACTGATATGTATTTTTGATGAAGACCTTTTAAACATAGTTATTTTAAAATTAATCCTTATTTATTTATCTGTATCTTGCAAAGGTAGCACAGAATAAAAATATTCACTGGTAGGATTATTTAGCAAATCTTCATTCAATTTTGAAATTATTTATAGATTATCCTAATAAAACTTTACATCTTCTGAAAATTATTTATCTGTAAGCTAAATTTTATATTCTGTAAGAACACCCTTGCCTTAGTCAGTAACATCAGTACATTCTGTATTGTTATATTTATGCAACTACTGTAAATTTCATCTAGGTGTTCTAGATTTATTGTTTTTTTTTATGATTATACAGGTTATAAAATCTTTTTTTTTTATTTTCTTTTTTTTTCATTACAAAAAAAACAATAATGATAAACACATAGCAGAAATGAATGAGTTATTAACATAATACATTAATGTAGGGAATTTTCATAATGTTTTTCAATATCCATATGTCTTGTATGTATTTAGAGCAACTCTAAGAAGGAAAATTTAATTCTTTGAAATTAAACTCTTCACCAATTAATTGTTAATTCATTTGCTTGTGCTAAATGATTAATAATTCCAACCTGATACCATAATTTACTTGAGGACAACAGAAATACTTGATTAAGATTTCAAGTTTTATATGAGATTGACAAGATATGAAGATAAATCATTATGTATTTTATTAAAGTTTTGATTAAATAATTCTGATTTTACTGCTAATTAATTAAATATTCATTCATAAATTGCTACCTGCTCTGGTATTTAACTCATAAGTGTCATTTATCTATAATAAATAAATGTTAATGTATTTATTTTGATAAACAAGGATTCTCATTTCATTCAAAGATTCATTCTTATTAATTTGATATCTCATAGTTAATTTTCTGCATTAGTATTGCATCAAAGCAAAAGTAATTTATGAAGTGTAGTAGTACTGTACAGTACTAAATTATTGAGATTGGAATCCCTTCTTTTTGCATAACTATTTTGGAATAATTTCTTTGGTAGGTATAATAATACTTTGCCATAAATTTTTTGTCACACATTTTATGTTGACATATTCATTTTTAGGCTAATTTGTTTTGATATAATTTTAATTAGCATAATGTTACTAGTGTAATGTCGTGTATCAATAGGTAGGCTGCCAATATGTTTTACATGTTATGCTTAATTTATTTATTTATAATCACAAACAATTGTTACATTGTGTCGGATGTTTTACAAAAAAAAAACTTAACTAAAATACAAATATCAATCATAATCAATAATGTCAATAAATTACACATAAATTAAACATTCTTATGATTAGATAAATTATACTTAAAGAAATAATGCATATGCTGTTATGTGTATTTATAATTAGGATAAAAAAATGTATGCCATGTTTATATTAGGTCTTAAAATTTTATGCAAATGGACAGAGAGCCTTAATTAATATCTTTTAACTATGATAGCCATAATATGATTATTGTAGTAAATAGGGTGTAAAAGCTAGAAAACTGAATGGAGCTGGACTCCAGCCCACACAGCTCCTAACAGAATTTGGATGTAGGTGTTGTTTTAGTCACATAGAGATTTGTCATAGATTAACTTATAGACTAATGAAAATTCACATGGTACATAAGCATGTACTGTACTTCTTACTTACTAAATAAAATTGAGTAACTTGTGAGGTGAAGTACAAACAATGAACCTTGTGTAAAGGAAATAGATGCTGCACATCAATATTCTTATAGACACCCCTCTGCCTTTAGTTTTGGTTGGCCAATATGTAATGAAGTTGTTCTTATTTTCCAGGTGTACAACCATGACAGCCGACGAGTCCAGTGTGCGTGTAGCCGTACGGTATGTACTTCAGTTCTATGTTCAAGAAACTGCCAACATTTGATTTTTTTAGGAAGTAGGGCACAGTATTGCGTAAGCCACGTGGGTGATATTACAATTATTTAAAGGCTTTAGTAACACCTTACAGTTACATAAAGGTACCATTCTCTTATCATTATGCTTGTACACTTACACCAGTCTTAAAAAACCAAGTAACTAGGCTTTAAATATTGTGTTAACCTATGGTGTCAACTGAGTGACCTTGAGAAATTGCTTTTCGACACCTAATTACTGTACTGCACCATCTATACATACAGATACTATATTCCCTGGGGATAACTATATAGTTTACTGATAAAAGAATAATTACTCCCTTAGAATGGGAAAAAGCCGTGTTCCACTGTTTTCATGGACCTGCTTCTACTATGACGATAGGCCTCAATCCACTGCCATCAGACCAGCACTCATGGCTGCCAGAAATCGTTTTGCGCTTCTCACCGCGTAAAGCATCTTCTGCGCCACTAGAGAGTATTAGTTCTGTGTTTACCGCATATCACGCCGACGCCGTCAGAATCCTCTTACACCGGACTATGGCAAGAAATATGGCCATGAAGGTGGCCATGGACTACTAGAGCGCACTGTACTCGTGACCTCCGTGAGCCTTTAGAACTTCTCATCTTTGTTAAAAGTGGAAGGTTATTTTCATGTTTAAATGCAGAGTCTCTAGAGAAGACGTTAGAACCCTCAAATGTCCTCTTAATTTACAAGATCATGACGTTTCAAATATATCTCACATGTCAGCTATAGCATATTGCCTACTGATTAACCTCTCACAGTAGGGATATCTATATTGTATTATCAGATTAAAAAAACAAATATTTCGTACATCAATGTTTCGTTTGGTTTCACAACAGAATTGATACATTACAATCGTTAGTTTTGCGTGTGCTTTACCATTGTGCGTTACGCATTGCTTACCATGATGTGACAACATTAATGCCATTATTGTAATGGATATTAATTATTACTTGCATGACGTCATATCTTTTACAAAGGAGTACCGACCGAAGAAATTAAATGTACGAGACACCAATATGTCCAACCAAACTTTATGGCTATACATTAATGTGTATAGCCATAAAGTCGTTTGGTTGCTTCCGTTATTCAATTTTTACTTTTTAAAAAACAAAATTTAGAGGGTTGTGTTTTTGCTGGTGAGTGAGGCCGTTCCTACCCTCGTAATACCACTTCCGATTAGCGGGCAGTGGTCGCGAATTTAATTCCCGCTCAGTGCAAATATTTGTATCTACAAACCGCATTGTATGTCTAATTGCTCTGGGTGTTTCTACATATAAAATGTATTCGAGTTCGAGAATCAATAGTAATAGCGGGTCAGAATATTATTATAATCTTAGATTATATATAGGTCCAGATGCCTAATCCGTGCCTCAAAACTGAAGCCAAAAAATACAAGCGTCTAATATAAATATAAGCGTTTCACTCGTCACACGCGAGCGAACGTTCGCCGCTGAAGTACGTCTCGAGTCGCTACTTATAATATTTAAAAATGCCTGCTTGTGCTGTCAAATTCTGTAAAAATTATACAAAAAAAAATCTTAAGTGTCCGAACATCACATTTCATATGAAGTATTCTATTTTCTAATGTATTTATAAACAATAGAACAAAATTTCAAATTAATAAAATTACGACGCCATTACTAGAGGTGTTGCCAGGATGTGAATTTCATTTACCCATAACGCATTCTAGCAGTATATATATTTTTCTTTGCCAAACTTGTTATTTATAGAAAGACGAGAAATATGCTTAATGTTAATGTTCGCGAAACTGGAATCCTTCAAATATTGTTAATTTCCAAACTCTAGCACCCGGAGTTCAATGTGTCCGTCAAACGATACTTTAGCTGTGGGATTGTACTCGTATTATAACTTATTATTACTACTCCTAACGAACACAGCTATAGAGCACTTAGAACTTGTAAAATTTTGCTAGTTTCTTGATACTTTATAAAAATATATATATATACATATATATATATTGTATTGTTGTAAATATGTCTTTAAATTTACATGGTTTGAGTGGCTGATTTGATTTGATGGTTTAAAATGCAATAATATTGGGATAAAATGCACCGGTTTCCTGATATGATACGATACGATCGAGTTAAAAATTTAGTTCGTGCTCGATCAGGGGCTGTGCCTACAAAGGTATTGGGTATGAAATAATAGTTATTATAAACAAATGCATAAATGTATGAGTAAATATCAGTAAATTGCAACCTTATACCTTAATAATCTGTTAAAAAGAATTGTTATTAAAAGTTTGTTTATACATTCTTTAGTATATTTTTGTGTGAGAAGTTGTGTGCTCATTAATTTTTTTTTCGCTTGCTACGTAGGAGGTACGGTACGAAAAGTCACTGCCCACAAATACACTGTTAAAAAAAAGTTGTGCATCACTATCACTTATACATAAAACGTCTTTTTTTGTTTTAAAAAACTTTTTTTTTTCTTTTAGGGGTTGTAATGTTGTAAAGCAGCAATGTGTTTCCAAACTTTATTTATTTTTAGATTACATAATTTTTTGATTTTTTTTATAATAATTATAATAACTCCACACATCGCACACACGGCCGTCTGATCCCAAACTAGGCAGAGCCTGTGCTATGGTAACCAGACTGCTGATAATATCGTGAAACTAATAGTGGAGGGATACATTAAAATTAGACTTTTTCATGTAGCGAAAATTGAAAATATGTTACAAAGTTTACCATCTAAAAGACAAGTATTTAGAAAAATTTTACAATTTCAGAGATTGTAAATAATAAAATATATTCTCACCTAAACTCTCATGGTTCTATGAATCTATTCAAGATTTAAATTTTAGTAAGTACATTGACACTTTGCTATATTAAAAAAAAAAATTACATTATTGACATAATTTTTCATGGTATTTATCTTGATTTTTCTATTGTATCTTAATTGTATCCTGTTCAAAAATAATATTATTTAAGGAGTGTTATGTTATGTAGTAAGTATCTACAAAATGTTAGCAAAAATAATATATGTTATTTTTTATATTTGCCTGCCGGCGTTGCAAGTACCTACAAACCAACTGGTTTTTTAGTTAATCCCAAAACAAACTAATACGACGATTTAAAAATTAATATTTTTTTATTTATCGTCTCGTCCTACAAACCAAGGCAAAACATTTACTTTATTTTATCAAAATACCTTTTGTTACTCTGTTCCTGTGAACAAAGTTGCACTTCATTTTATTACTCAAAAGTGCTTTTATTCTCATATTTTTCATACGGCCTTATATGAAAATCGATTCTTAAGGAGGTAACTCTAAAAAAAAACGTCTTGAAAACAAACCAAAAAAATATTGTTATAAATAAATAGTTCCTACTAAGTAGTTTTATTTTACATTTGTCTTTTTAACTAAACAAATTAAATGAAAAAAACGAAAAAATGAAATAAACGAATATTTGTAACTGATTTAAAAACATTCAAAATGTATCTATTTAATATTACTTACACCAAAAAACAAAAATATGTTTAATAAAAAAGTCCCTGAATTTTGGGGTAACCTCTATGCACTGGTAGTAAAACCGTCAATGCACACAAACACAAACATTGTACGTAGACACTCGCGTTGGGCGGGGTTCACTCACACAGCACCAAAAAGTGGCTTCAAAGTAAACGGTGACTTTTGTACTAGTCACGGTATCTGGACCTATATATAATCTAAGATTATAATGATTAAATTGCAATTGTATACGCCAAAAACAACTTTAAGATTGACTGTATAGGACTTGAATCCTTTAATTTTTTATATTTTACTAGCTTATGGTCGCGGATTCGCTTGCGTGAGTGTAGATTTTGTCAATCAATTCTGAATTGATTGACAAAATACCTGATGAGAGATACCTGAGTATCTCTCGGAGACAGTATTTTTTGTCTGGATAAAAAGCACACTATTTGCTTTTCTGCATACTTGACAACATGTGTCCAAAACTTCATGATGATCA
Organism: Euplagia quadripunctaria; assembly: GCA_963859945.1. NCBI lineage: Eukaryota > Metazoa > Arthropoda > Insecta > Lepidoptera > Erebidae > Euplagia > Euplagia quadripunctaria. The sequence continues at coordinate 22,854,802 of OY982561.1, forward strand.
GTGAGTAGTTAAGGCTGAAAGCGTTACAAACAAACTCACTTTCGCATTTATAACATTAGTTAGAATTATTTACTTACTGTACCATTCATTTTATGTAGATTTTATGGCGTGACACTATTGCACACATAACACACATTAATGCTAGTTCAGCCATGATTCAAAGTACTTCGGATTATGTCTCGTAAATGTTTATGTTGTTGCTTTATTAAAAATTACATAAGCTATTGAAAATCTCCATTACAAAGTGTGACTTATTGCAAATAGCGTTGTACAAGACTCGTCAATAACTCAATAGCGCAAACATTACTAATACCTAATGTAAATTGCATGTACCATTTGTTTGCATCAATGTAGTAACAGCATGACTGAATAGTGCTTAATTTATGTAAATATCTGACCCAAAAACGAAACTCCTGTATGAAATCGCACCCGGACATGTGTGTATACACATGCATGTGTGCTACTGTATTGATATACATAGTCTTGTACCTCACGTGTATGCGTGAAAATAGGGTTGACAGTTTAAAATATTGTGTATTCTAACAAGAAACTTCTTTTGTTGGACACTTATTTTGTAATTGTTATTGTTGATGTAATGTCTCGTTGCATCAATGGAGATGTGTTTCTGCATATAATGTTTGAAACGTGAGCGTGCAACCGTCTTTGTGTATGAGGTACTAAATTAATGTACTGTAATACTTAGTATTAATGTCAGTAGATCGCGAAATCTGTACTTAAGTGTCGTCATTCAATATCTGATTCTGTACATAATATAATTTGCATCATATGGTTGTAACCATGGTCCGGTTGTGTATTATTTTGATTAGCGAAGCGAATCGAGGCCGCCGAACGTGGAATTCCCAATTCAGTCTCAGTGTAAAAGTTGGTGACTGCAACCCTCAAGCATTTTTCTGGGGTTGCCTGATCTAAAAATCTATTAGAACCACTGCGTCTGCAACCCGGAGGCACTTTCCCGTGCCATTTTACGACTAGAGAAAAAGCGTTTCCGTACATCGATGTAGTTTTCGTCCCGCCTTGCCAGGGTCATTTTTCATGATGATATATGATATATGCTATATCCATGATGTTCTCAATGGAGTCCCCCAAAGGGTGGGCCTTAAAATGAAATGGATAAGATGAAGGTTATGTCGAATGTCCATATTGTCATATATGTCCTAACCCCTGTTATGGTTGAGAACAAAGATCTTGAAGTTGTTGACGCGAACACCTGAGACAAACAGTCTAACTAGGTAAGTCAAACTTCGAGAAGGAGGTCAATCGTCGAACATAACACCATAACATAATCGTAACATAACCGTCGAGACATTGATATTCGATTTTTTTCTGCTTTACAGTTACTGCTTAGTAAAAACACGGAGTCTGGAAACTTGCTCCCTAGACGGAAATACGCTCGCCGTTCTATTGCGTGTCACCAAAAATATATTTGATCAAATGAGGGCGTTAAACACATCTGCCTACACCTTTTTGGGTATATATCCAAGAGGGCTTGAGAATAAAATTGTACAAACCTATGGTAAACGGTATGCCGTTTAACTTTGTTACATTGTATGTATCTCAGCTCGATCTATTACGGCCAGTTTAGATTCTCTAGAGAATTGGGCCATGGTTTTACAGATCAAAGCCTTTTTGTGAGAGTGAGTCATTGCTAGTTCATTTATAACCTATAGTAGGTTCAGCTGTCTTGTTTTGGTGAAGCCCTTGTATAGAACACTTGCAACGCTTTTGTTTATTTGTTCCTCTAATCTATTAAGTACTAGCTGCCCCAACAGACTTCGTTCTGTCAAATGTTTGACAGCTGGGGACATGTGTTTTAATTATTATTTGCTCTGTGGTTTGTATGGGAAAAGAAGTGTTGTTTTTACAATTTTCCTCACAATTTTTACATTTTTTTTCTCCATAAGAACCTTTCTCGTTCCTCAACGAAAATTTGAAAAAAAAATTGCCGCATTGGTCGAGCCATTCTCGAGTTTTGCGCTTAGCAACACATTTGGCGATTCATTTTTATTTATATAGATAAAGTATTGCTTTGTAAACTTGACAATTAACATATATTCCTGCATGATATGATATTTTGCTTTTTGAAATAATTGTTATATTATATTTACATTCAAAACTACAAATCTTATCTATAGTAAAATAACTATTGATAATCCTTAAGTTGAATATAAAATGGCCGACATACAAGATATAATCTCAATTAAAGTCATAGGTACGTTTCTAATTAACGATATTTTTCCCAAGTAAGATTCCTTGTTACGCAAATAGGTACTTATTATCCTTAAATGGTCTAACCAAGAAATGTAATGTAATTAATGTCTTTAGGTGTTTAATGAAGCGATCTATTGACCATTTCGAATAATTGATGAACGATTTTATGAAATAAAGAGATTGAATTTGAATTTGATTAGACCATAAAAGTATCATAATATAATCTTTAACATATTAAAAATTATAGGTAATAAACTAAAGTATAAAACATTACGGGATTATCTCAATCTTGTTAATCAACTACGAGTGCTGGTGTGTTTTAGTGTTATAGTATGGATATTTATCACATCATTAAAGTTATACATGTCTGTTATACGTGTTATACGTGTCTTCAGTTAATCTTGACAGAGGATGTGCGTTTAAGTGTCTGCGGTACAAACGACTAATACATATATCACAAAAGGTGAACAAAAGAATCCAAGCGCCTCATTGTTAAAAACTTCCACATTCCGATTTTGTGGGCGAACGTCGCTTAATAAAAAACTTATTAAAATGCGTTAATTTTGAATGCAAGACACATTACAATTTAACGCGTTTCTTCCACAATTCGTGGCATGCACGCGGTGCCCTTTTTATACCGATATCGCATGAGGTACAAAGATAGAGAAATGAATGCTTTAATGACATACGCCATTTGATTTATTACTGGAACCTAGTCACATAAAAAGTTCAACTCCCTATTATTTCTTTTTTTACCGTTGCGATGCTCGAGGACGCAGACGTTCTAGTTTTATTTTGGGCTTTGAACATTAGAGGAAATTAGGCATGACGTCAGAGCAAATTGTCGCTACATCCTTTTAAAATTCTATCTCTTAGATATAAGTACACTCTCAAAGAGGTATGCCATGAATATTATTACTTTTTTGAGGTAATTGTATAGGTACTTATGTTTACGTCTATTACTTAGCATCTACTGCAGTAGATATGACATCACGGTCTTGAGGCATTTAAAAATATCAGTATTTCTCACCGTACGTACTTGCGTAATCATACGTTAAAGACTTTAAAAAAATATTTAGTGTTTGTGTTAAACTGACGTCACTTTATGTACAGTAAGTCTGATATGATTACTATGTTGACAAATTCTACGCAAAAGACGCCTGCTCTACTTTTCAAAATTATCATAAAATCCTCTTTGTATAGCAAAATATCTTCATTCCATCTTAGTTCAAATATTGTACGGGACAATGGTCCCGATTCTATTGTACACTTGACTAAAAAATTTAGTCAATTATAGTCAAGAGAGTAATACAACAGAATTGACACCAATGACTTGTATACTCAACTAATGTAGCTTTAAAGAAGTCTATGGATAATGATTTGACGGCTGGATTTATTACTGACTAGCTATTAACCGCGACTTTGGTCGCGTGGAAATTTTAGTGAAATATATCCCACGGGAACCGTACATTTTCCGGGATAAAAAGTAAACCTATGTGCTATGCCAGACTATAATCTATCTCTGTGTCAAATTTCATTCAGATCCGTTCAGCTGTTTTTGCGTGAAAGAGTAACAAACATCCATCCATCCTCTCAAATGCCTTATAATATTAATCATCAGCATATCGCCTTCCACTGCTGGACGAATGCCTCCCCAAGGAGCGCCAACTATCCCGGTCTTGGGCAATCCGCATCCATCCGCGCCAGCCACCTTCGTCAGGTCGTCGGTCAATCGTGCCGCACGACGCCCTACACTACGTTTGCCTAATCGCGGTCTCCACTCTAGCACGTGTCGACTCCAGTGACCATCAGTCCGCCTGGGACATGACCTACCCACTTCCACTTCAGCATACTCATTCTATTCATTTAACCAGTGCGTCCTACCCGTAATGACGTACGGAGCCGAAACGTGGACACTCACCGTTGGACTGGTCCACAAGTTTATAATATTAGTAAGATTTTATTCTGAAAACTAACTTTTGTCAACAGAGTTACATCAGAAACCTATCATAGTTAAATAACACGTCAGCTAACGATGTTGTATTTAGTCCCACACTAATTTGATATTAAACACCAGTAATTAGATATCCATATATCATTTTATTTAACAGAGTTAATCAAATATAGTCGATTAAGGGCAAACTTTAGTTTATTTTGTGATTGTAATTGAAAAATTATTTTAGTGTAGCCCATTTATCGAGGGAGGCTATATAACATCACGCTACGACCAATAGGAGCGGAGCAGTGACCATAAACGCAGGTGAAACTTCGTAGATCGGCTAGTATTTCATAACAAATTAAGAGCTGAACAAATGAAGATATGCTTGCGTTAACGTATTTGTATCTCCTTAAGGTGACGCAAGTCCTCTGTTTAACGAAAGGAAAATGGAGTGAGAAGTTATAAATGAAAAATGAAAAGCTTACAACAATATTAACAAGAGCATTAAATTTATGTATTTCCCATTATTGTCAGAAGATAAAACAAAGCCTCTACAAAAAAAAAATATCGAAAGAAAAGATAAAACGATAAACAAAGAATAAATTAGTCAACATATTATAAGCTAATATGCATAATTAATTTATGAATTATAGATATATTGTGCCAATGTTTACATAGTGCTTCGTAACGATCGTAATCTCAGACTTGAATTGGTAGGTATACGTAGATAGGTATATGCGCACGATTACTTTTTGCGTAAGTTACCGGTTTTCATCCTGTTCGCGGTGATTGATTGCTGCCATAATTTTTGTATTCTGAAATTGAAATATCATCAGTCCGGGCGGTCCAAAGGGCAAAAATAAGATTAAAATAAATAATAGTTTAAAAAACTAAACAACACGCTTTTGTAACTAGCTGAACTAAAAAGTGTAAATTAATTTTGTATGCAATGGGTTTCGGCTTGTTTCTTTTACGGTCGGCCGCCTGACGCCAAAGCTCCTTGGGAGTGTAGTCGTTTTCAGACGGGACAAAGGAAGAAAGTATTGGGGTAAAGGAAACGGATAGGGCGATGAAGCCAGGGTAAGGGATGACGCAAGTCTCGGATGGGGAAACGGGACTGAGTCTGCAGTAGTTCGAAGAGGCCGGGGTCTCGTACACGAATGTCCGTCCTGTGATTAGAGAGGCTAGTGGCATAAAAAACAAGTAAACAGGAATATAAACTGGCCAATTTATAGTCTAAGTTTTATTACGCTTGTATAACTGACAAGAAAAAAACTATTGCAAAACTGTCATCGGCCTCTTGATCTGTGCCATGTCAAATCTTGAGACAATGGCCTTAGAGGACAAGCCACGACCTATCCTCGTTTTAATTTAAAACACCTATTACACCGAAGCGTATCTGCATCGATGTTTTGAAACTTCTGACCGTCCAGTCATGTCGTAAGAATGATAAATTTTATTTAAATCTCTCATCTCATCTTACTTTTAAAATATTACAAGATCAAACACTCTCCCAAATCAGCAGGCGTTGCAATAATTGTCACTGTTATAAAGTAAGCATATCGTCCGTAAACTTCTGAGATCTTTTATCTACATACAAACAAAAATTTCAGGAGGAATATAAAACTAATTTATTCGTTTTTTGTGGAGAATTTTGATATAACAAAGAAGTTGTTGGTTACTATTAATGTCATTTTATGAAATCAAAATTAAATGTAGTTAGTATCTGATTGTTTTTTTATTTTTATTTTAATCGTAATTAAAAGTTTTAAAAGTTTTGCGTAAAAATGCTAGTTAGGAGTTATCAGAAGTTCACGGACGATACAGATATATATATATATATATCTTTAGTCCAGAATATTTTAAAAAGAATATTGTGTTTATGTAATTTTTTTATCCAAGCGAACCCCTGCTTGCCTCTAATTAAATTTATTACATATTGGCGTTTATAGGTATTAAACTCCTACAACAATTCAATCAGTTTCTGTGTTTCCTGGTCAAGCTTCCAACATTGGCATAAAAAATTGCTGGAAATCCCACTCGCATTTCTTTTTTGTACGTTGTTTTGTTAGGCAATTAAGCCATTGGGAAGGGCGAGGTTTAGAGGGTGAAATCGTGTTCTTGGTATAAACCACATCGATTTTACTCGCCGAGGGACTCCGCACCCTATGACATTACTTCTGAAAAGGCACAGTTATTCTTACGCAAAGTATGATATTTGTCATAAAAAGAGTTATTTTTTCTGCTCCTATTTCGGTGTAGGTAACATAAATATTATAACACTAATACTGTAGAGTTTCTGAGTTGGTATTCATACGCACGAGTAGTTACAATTCAAATGAAAGTAACTTTGCCAATAACTTTTATAGTTTGAGGTTTATTTTAATTTTGGATAAATATTCTTGTAGTGATTGTATATTTACTTTCTCTAGAATGTGAAACACAGTTGCTTAAACAAAATGGGTAATATTTATAAAACATAACTCGACATAACATATTTTAGTTACTTGTTCAAGTGATCTTATAAAAAACGTAATCACAGAAATACTGTATTTTGGAGTCCGGGAAGTGTTTTCATTACACTCATCGTGTGAAATAAAGAAACGATCTCTCTCAATCTCCAAATCCTCATTTCACATCACAGACATTTTTATAATTTAATGGAGGGTATTAAATTGTGGCAACAAAATAATTAACTTTGCGCCCCCCGCACTTTAGTTACTCACGATAAAGCCAAATAACTAGTCTCTGATTGCTGTAACTTTCATTGAGACACCTAGAGTGAAGTCAACAGGGCTTTTTCTTCCTATCTCTACATTTTTTACTTAAAAAACTAACTTCATTCCTTTTATTCATACCAAGTAATTGTTTTAATAACTTAGTTTCTTAATGTAACTCATACTGGTTTGGAAGGATGGTAATGGTATATCAATATACGTGAATTTTGGAACACTTAAAGTTTATGTTTAGAAGAAGTGCGGATAGCTAAAATTTTTAACAACATGTATTACAAATTACGTGAAACTGCTACATCAAGCTACACGCGTTCAATGTAACTTATACTGGTCAACAAAATAAACCTGAAAGAAATTCGTCTACCTGGCGATCTTTAGTGTAAATTATTTAGTACGGTGTGAGTGACAGCCAGAGTTAATCAGTTTATAGTCATTAAATTGTTCTCCAGCGACGGCAACGTTGCAGCTTGCAACTGTAATGGTCTTTATCTATCTATTGTATTTATACTCGACTGTCAATTTACTGACCCCATTCTCATACATGAAGCAATCTTTTTTTCTTTTGTATTTATATTTCTGCACTATATTTTGAGTTATCTCGCTTAAGATATATATTGCACTTCATTACTTTCTTATATATTACTTTAGGCAAAATTAAATTAAAACATCAATTAGCTGTTTTATCGCTCTCGGGGGTTGGAAAGTAAAAATCTAAAATATATACTTACTAGGTTACTAGTAGGTATATATTTTTTGTAATGTCAGAATTTGCAATTTTATAAGGTTAGCGATTTCTTCATTATTATTTTCGGTGTTCAATATAAATCTTCCACATTATAAAGTACGCAGACCTGAATATATACTATAATAATAATATATATTTTTGTTATAGTACGTTTAAAAACTCTAGTTATGTATTGCGCGGCTTATAAAATTTAATCTCAAGCATTTAAGTCATTCGGTGTGTGTATCTGCGCAGAAGTATTGTTTGTGTTTGTTTTAATGATGTAATCATCCTGTATATAAAAGCAAGTCTTGATGATGATGATGACAATCACTAACAAAAACATCCTTTTTTCATAACATAATTATTCCTTTAAGCGGATCTATGTAACTTATAATAGTATTGTTATTACCTATTACAGCTGTAGTCAAGTTAGCTATTAAATTATATACATTGCTCAAGTCATTAAGGTAACATTAATTTGCCTTTATTAAAAAACAGCATTCATAACAAGGAGCACATAGCAACATTTATTTTACATTGGCAGCTCTTAAATGTAATCAGCCGTTCCGGAAGAAATAAAAACTGCAATTTATAATCCCACTAATATTATAAATATGAAAGTTTGGATGGATGGATGGATGGATGTTTGTTACTCTTTCACGCAAAAACCACTAAACCGATTGCGATGAAACTTGGTATGTAGATAGCTGGAGACGTGGATTAACGCATAGGCTACTTTTTATGTCTATATTCCCACGGCATCGGGACTTACGCTGGTAAAACCGCGGGGCGCTGCTAGTATAATATATGTATGTATATCATTAAACACTTTCGACGATTCGATCAAAGTTTACTGATCGTGTCGGGAAGTACCATAACTTAAGTACCTACTTAATTATGATCACATTTTTTTAATCGATGTAAATAAACCAATTTTAATCACAAATGTTTTAGCAATGTACTTCAAGAAAGAACACTTATTATTTAGCACCTATTTGCTACGACGTAAAGAGGAGATACTTTTTGACGTGTTTGGCAGAAGGAATAAAATGCCAAAGTATGTGTTCTACTGCGTACTTCAGTAAGAAGGTACACTAGAAATAAAGCATCCTTCTAATGCTTAATATGGTAGTAGTCAAAGGATTTACTATCTCATTAAACCACTGAGTCATTATCGTTGACGTTCCCAACGTCCGCGAATAAAGCCTTATATAGACGAGCAGCTATTAACGGGGCCCTGCCCGATTGCGGTACCCTCTTGCAATACCGTCTGGACCTGCCTTGTGTAACGGCTGTTTTGCTCCTCATTTATCTTGCCTGATCTGGGTGTTAGACTCGTGTCATTAGGTGACGTGGCATAGCTACCAACGACGTCAATATGTTGCTTTTATGTTCGTGCTTGTAAAAGCATTGCAATGCAGTTCTAGTACCTATCCTTGAATAAAAGTTAATAGTGTAATTTAAAATCTCAAGTAGTTTTATACGTATTATTACTATTTCGAGAGGTACTGCACATTTTGCTCGCATTAAAACCCCTTGATTAGGAAACCATTTCCACAGAAGATCGCAATTGACCAGACTACAAGTCCAGTATGATATAAGTCTCGAAAACTCATTTCGCAATTCGCGAGTAATTTCGAACACCCTTATTACTCGCGCATATAAACATATTATATCGGTAACCACTTACTATATCAGACGGGCCACGTGATACTAAGACAAATTAGTTTTGTGAACAATGTCTAATTTACCAGTTATATATAATTTAACCATCATCATTATATCATCATTTTAACCATTGAAGCTCCACTGCTAAATATATACCTTCCTCATTGACGGTTATAACCATATTGACAGTTTAGACTCGATTTATTCAGTTCTATTGCTCTCCACTGCTATTAAAACTTTATAAAAAGATAGCCACTTTTTACTAAAGATCTGCTGGTAATAGCGTATTTTCTATCATAGATAAATTAAGTACTGAAAATAAGTCTAACGGTACATATAAAAACCTTGTCGTGACTTTGATTCCTGTATCGATTTAAAAGTTAATAGTGTTTTCTGTGAGACAAATCACATTTAAAGGAGTTTAGAATAAAAAAAAAATCTTGATGTTTTACGTCCCACATCGCGCTTTCCCGTTCGCCACTCGAGATTATTTCTCCATCCATTTGTAGTCCGTTGTCATTTCTCCAGCCTAAAAACACACAAACATGTCATGGAACATTCAGTAACTAAAATTTGTAGTTAATGTTTACAGTTTTTAGATTCTATGAAGTTTTACTTAAGATTCGATTTATTGTAATATTTTTATATTATGTTGAGTTATAAAATGGTTACATTACGTAACTTAAATCATATTTCTGAGACTGATTACTGGAGACGACTAAACTCAATATCAAATTATCTATTAATAGTTCAAGGCTATATTGTAATTGTTATGAGATAATCATTCAGATTCGTAACGAAGAAGTCTATAGGAGAACTAAAGTAACGTAAACACATAGCTTTGATTGTACCTAGGCTTGCCATCACTTAAATTACCGACGCCGGACAAGCTCTTCAAAAATCCCGGACACATGTGCCTAATCGAGATTCTTTCCCGGATCCCTTAAAAAAACGCCGATTCTATTTTTTTTATTATGAAAACCCCGCCCGGACGCTAAACTAGGACAAATCCGGGGAATCCCGGACGGATGGCAGCCCTAATTGTACCAAGATGAAGTTACAATGGGCAGCCCACTTAGTCTGGACTATCAGGAGCTGTTGTCGAACAAGTTTTTAAAGGATTGGAAGTCGCGATGTGGGAGTCCCTTTCTGGTCGAACTGCCAAGCGAAGTGTTAGATGAAGGCGACAAAAAACCGCTCTTTGTGAAAGAGCTCTAGGAGATACTATGTTTATCAGTGTACGTCCCATAGCGGGGAACACGATGTTAAGTCGTTCCATTGCTATTATGTCCTGAAATGGAATAGTCACGTATTTTCTGACGGAACGATTGAATAGTGTTAATATGTACTATGATCCAAACACATAAAAATAATAAAACATGTATAAAAATGGAACATCAGAATTTACGTGAAGTTAAGTAATTGTTTTGGGAGCTTTAAAGCGTCTGTTAAGCAATACGGCCGACGGAAAGTGTCTGGGAGTATTGTCGACTTATTTTTAACGATATTATCTAAAATATACGTGAAAATCAGCTAGGAGAATATACGTGAGGTAAGTAATGTTTTTATGTACCTTCACTACCTGATACCTGGAAATTGGCCGTCTAACCAAGCTAGCAGGTAGGCATGCGATCATAGTACATACTGACACTATACAATTGTCCACATTTCGTTCGTCAGAAAATACGTGACGTCTGGCGGCCCTGGGATCTTGGACTAGAAAATCAGTTTCTAATTGCCGCGACAACTGCACTGTCATGATTACTGTCGTATACCCCTTAAGCCAGACTATCAAATGATTATATCTAATACAATTGATATATATTATGTAGGTAGCTAGGTGAATGAATTCTTTGTGACCGCAATACTCACTGAGATAAAGAGACACGCTCGGCAAAGCAAATATTAATTACACACGTTACAATTACCTTACATGACTCATTCTTGATACCGAATCAGGGTATTGTGTACATACGTAACATGTTCCAAGCAAAAAAAGAGACTTATACATGCTAGATTGGACTGCACGTCAGAAGTAAAAATATAACTTACATATAAGTATATATACACACACACAAACATCTGTGTATAAGTATATGAGCGTGACGGTCACGCGAGTTCAGTGCTTTTTCCCCATGCCAAAACTGCCCAACGTTCCTAAAGAAGTTTTCACCCACGACGGTCTACTATGTATCTGAGCGTGACTGTCACGCGAGTTCAGTGCTTTTTTCCCATACCAAAGTGCCCAGCGTACCTGAAGAAATTTTCACTTCAAAAAAAGCTACTTTTTAAAACTACATATTTAAGTAATTGCAAACGAAAGTTTTAAAATGTGTACATAAAATTTGGCATTGTAAGATGTTTGTAATCGTCCCTAGACTAAAGATGGTACATGAAGAATCAACTACACAAAATTACAGTGAAAGATGCGAATTAATTTTGTGAACTTTTTAGTCTGTTTATATAATTTGATACAAGACAGACTCTATGTGAACCTGTATTAAGACGTTGGCAACAACTTGAAGCGACTAACCGTAATACCTTTAGAGAAAACTCGAGCACCGCGGTGCCAAGATAAGTCAAATGAATTATGTACCCAATAAAAACAGGAATCATTGCCAAGTGCGATTTCGACGACGTCTTCTATTTTTTGACAACAACAAGAGGTTCAAGTTGAGAAGAGAAGAAGTAAACTTAGTTAAAGCACTTACAAAATACAAACGGATGTCGTAAGTGTAGTGTGTCGAAGTTCCGACACTGCCAACTAAATTAAAGACCAAGTGCGTGTGAATCGCAACTCAAAGAGGCGCCGTTGCTGAATTCTCACCATTTCCCGCGTGACCACGGTCCGTGCAAATTGATTGAAACTTCGGATAAACTAAAGTTTTCATACTTTATAAACATTACCTATATTAAGCTACGACTTACATCTCATTTATTACACAAAATACTAGTGATTCGCGATTTCATCTCTGATCAAGATGACTAGGACAAAAAAGAAATTATTGCCAATTTAGAATTACCGGTTGGCATGAATTTTTTTTTTCGATTACAAGTAGCCAGTCCGCTTAGACTTTAACTAGAGGTTGCTGACCGCTGTCAAGCATCCATTTTGCAATGTGTTATTAGATTCTTCCGTCATTGGTGGGAAGTTCCAAAAGGAATGTTTTAACAGTTGCAACGAAAATTTTTCTTCTGTTCGGTTTTGGTTCGATATTCGTAGTATTTCTCGACTTTATCTGTCATCTGAATAGAGACACTGTCTTTATATGTTACATTATAATAATTGTAAACTTGTTTTATTATGCTCTCTGATGAAAAAACAGGGATCAGTGAATGAAACATTATTACGCATTATCCGCTGTAATGCTTCTATAGAAAATGAGAAAAAATTACCACTACCACAGAACATTTATTAGTTCATTATGTAGTATCTACTTACCACATAACTACTTTGAAGAACTACATAAAAAAATACCAGTATAAGTAAGGACTTTTCGCTATGAGCGAGCTCTACCAATAAATAATCCAAATTTCTCGAGGGTTCATGATTTTCTAATGTCACAGTATTGTTTTGCAAGTTGTCACTGCATTAAAGCACTGCACTGTAACCATAAAATAGAACCAGGTGCTACTTAGAAAATTAACAACGCTGCCATAATTGATTTCCAAGTTTTCACCTCAATTTCACTTATACGACAACACCCAGTTCGATTTACAGGTTTGCGACCTTGACGTGCTTATAAGCCATATGCCTTTTCTTTCATTGTCTTCCCTTCTTAACAACGTTTCTTCACCCAACAAACAAACCTTCGTCTGCGTTTGTAAATTTTCGCCGTTTTTACAACATTTTTCATTGATGCTCCGCTCCTATTGGTTGTACCTTGAAGTTATGGAGCCTATAACCTTCCTCGATAAATGGGCTATCCAACAGTAAAATAATTTTCAAAATCGGATCAATAGTACCGGAGATCGCCCCGAACATCCAAACTCACAAACTTTACCCTTTTAAAATATTAGTAAAAACTATCAACGTTCCCAGTCGTCGGCAATAGGCTTGCCCCCTACTATGTGAATGCGACCAAATGATGGTTTTCAAAATGTGGGTGTTGAATATTCTCTCTCTATCTCTTCGGGGATACAGACCTGAGTGTAGGCATCTATGATATGGTCCAAAGCTTGGTCAGAGAAAATTTTTAAGCAGACTAATTTATTGAAGAGCTCTTTTATTTTAAAAAAATCCGTAAAAATATTTCACCTACATCCCGTAGTTGACATGTATAATGATGATCAGTCGAATGTTGAATGATGGCGAAATGAACACAAAAGGATGCTTAAGCACTTTAAGCACCTAAATAAAAGCCCAAGTGTGGGTGATTATTTTAGCTGGGATTTTGTTTTTTTTTTATGATGAAGGTAACCCTAGTTCCACTTTGATTGGTTCATATCAAGAATATTATGAAGCTGTCTAAATCAATCAGGCTATACATGCATTTTTGGTTTAATTAATTCAAATGTAAAATATGTCCCTCACTATGGTTTCGATCAATCAGTCAAACTAATAAAAAAAAGGTGTGTGTCAGCTCCGACCCACGACTGGAGTTTACAATTTACTGTAGGTTCACAGTATATATTCTACATATATATATATATACATACATATTTTCTACATAAAGGTATATACACATATCTACTTACATGCGTCGAGGATAAGGAGTAAACTCCAATAAAGCACAAAAAGCACAACAAAGCGTTAAAGCGTTACGCTGCCCTACGATCACTAAATTTTACTCTTCATATTTTTTTCATACCGGGCGCCTTATATGAAAATCGATTCTTAAGGAGTAAACTCCAAAAAGGTAAACATTTTGGTGACATGTCAAGGTATAACAAAATAGAAGACTGTATTAGTAATACGAACGGCACTGAAGGTCAAGCAAATAAAGAAATTATTGTGTCATTGTGATAGTACCAACTGCTAGAATTGACATCCTCTTGGCAACTCTTTATAGTTTTGATTATTGTGTCATCATACTCATAATTTATTGTTAAAGCTGGAGTTTAAGGACACTGAACTGAAATTTACCTTAATCTGAGTCAACAGCAATTCAGTGTTGTAGGGTTAAAGATATTTTAAAGTAGCAACCCAGCCAGATCAAAACTGTTTAATTTTATAATAGTCCAACTTCTACTGGTTTTGTCTAGAATACTTAAAATATCAAACCAAACCGCATATATGTGAATAAACTTCGTGACAAAAAAATATCACTGTATTTATACTCATATCAACGGTTACCTACAGTCTTCTGTCAAAAACAATGTTTCAAGAAGCATAGTCTGGGCAAAGAACGTTGATTGTCTAAGAGGCAATAATTAATGTCTATTCAAAGCACATCCTAATGATGGAAAATGTATAATGTAAGTGGAGCTACTTTCACAGGTAATGCCTATTAATATCACGTAAACATCTCTTATGTGACATATTGAATCAAATGATGCTGTATAATTCTGTTAGCGTCCAAAAATTTTACGTGGCTAATTTTTTTAATGATTAAAATCATCTCGTCAGTGTTGCATCACACGGAAGTATAATCTAAGCCTTAAGTACTTTAAGACATTTGTAAAAAAATGGCAGTCATGGGTCTGCCGCCAGAAGTGAAAACTTAAACGAAACGACGAACTTAAAACGTCACACGTCACATTAGCAGGTTATTGACATTAATTAATAAGGAGCTGACAGAACTCAACGTTTAGATTAGCGTTACGGTCACGAGTTAAGTGCTTTTTCCCCATAGCAAAAGTGCACAAACGTGCCTAAAGAAGTTTTTACTTCAAAAAAACTTATTGACTAACTACATTATTGTGAGAAGAGTGCGACAAGGAACTAGCATCGTTTTAAATTTGTAAGAAGAAATTAGCTAAGACAGAGGCATTTGAGGAAATATTACAACTTGCAGTATATCTGGTGGAGAGCATAACAAGCAATAACAAATTATGACATTATTAACATTCAAAGCGATGATACGATCGATGGTCATACATAGTAAATAAGGTCACAACATCAAACTTAGGTATTTTAAATATTTGATTCGATTTGCCCAAACGTGGGTGGAGAATGTCGACTGGAACATACTCGTAATGTCGTATCGATTTTTACATTATGAGTTAACAGACGACTAAATATTACCTAATATTGATACATAATTTAGACATTCGAAAAACTTATTTCAAACTAACATCACTTATTATACAAAATGTACAAGGTATCGGTATAATTTCAGGAGCACTGGCATTTTTTTGCAAAGATGTTCATAACCAGATAGAAAACATTTAAAAAAAAACCTGGTTTGGCGTCAAAATACCTTCAGATAGTTTAGAAAAAAGTCTTAAAGTTCCTAACGTGGGCACGTAAAATTTATTTCAAGGAAAATTTCCATTCATTAGAGTTAAATTAAATTTACAATTGTACGCAGTTTTAACACGTTTTTAATTAGCTTCACTTGTTACTAAATAACTAATTAACCACTTGGAGTAAATTTTTACCTACCTCTAAGAATTATCGTATTGAAATAAAACTTTTTTGTACATAAATGTAGTTTGGATACAATACTATAATTTTGGCATCTTGGAGCTTTCCCTGAAGGTGGAACTAGTGGCTACTAGTAAACCCCTCGAGTTTGGGCTCATATGATTCGTTTTGACGAGTCCAAGAGATTGGGCTTAATAACGATGGTCCGATGATGTAACCAGGAGGAGGATGGTGGAACTCTTGCTGCTTGCTTTGGTATTAAAGCCTGTTTTTTTTTGTTTTTTTTTTCAACAATAATTTATTAGATCATCAATCTTCATCAAAATATTAACATCTCTCTATCTCTATCTCTTCAGATAAAAGAAAAACATTAACTACCGTTGATCTCAAAACGTGTACACCTCAAAAAGTGATCTGATTTCATTTGTTCGGTTAGTAAAACATATAATTAAATATGTACGACAAAGTGTACATATGTAAATGAAAGTGCGCAATAGCTCTCTTTTACCGTTTTCACAGATAATTGCGGAAATACGAAATGTTGTGCATAAGCAATAGCAGGTTTACGATTTGAACGCCAAACTAACTCACTTCCTTGTTCTTTAAAGGCAATAGAATTTGACGGAACCGATGTTAATCTCTTGTTCTTCAGTTCTTTTACTTCTATTTACTTCTATGTACTTCTATGAAGTATGGATTACTATTTAGTTTCATTCTTTAACTTAAATGCAGTTGTACGCAATAATTGAAAACACGTGAATGTGCTATGCGATCTCCAGTTATTGTGTACGTTATTAGGCAACTGTAACCTGTTCTAACTTAGCTGGGAATATGTTGATTGCAATTTAGTATTATAATATGTATGCTTCACTAATAGATGTATCTAGCTGCCTTTAGGTCAATAAACTGGCGGTCATCAACTGGTGCCTTAATTTTCAGTGGAGTATTAGCAAAATAAATATTAACGAACGAGTTCAGATCTAGATTCTAGATTAACCTAACATTCAGATATAAAAAAATGTATGGATAATTAAACGGCCGTTGCCCCTTTTGCGGTTTTTACATGAAATTTTGCTGCGCGAAAATTGTCCTAACTTTCAAAGCGGCTTTTCAGCACATACTATACTCCATGTATAAACATATACACTGTGCTACGTCTAAAGATCATAAAAGGCAAGCAGGCGGTCACTGTGGATCTTGTAAACGTTAAGGCTTCTAACTTGAGATCCCATGCGGACGTGATCTCACTTTAACATATAAATCATAAAGCTTATCAAAATACAAATAACAAACAAAGTACGTTACAAGTAGTACATTGTTTTCTAAAAAAATAGAGCACTATTCCACATTACATAAAAATAGTACCGCGAAAATGTCAAATTACAAAAGGAAGCGACAACTTCACTTTACTTTCGCTTCATGTCTTGTCGCTAAATTCAAGTCGTAGTTCATAGTCTTGATCTATGAGCGCTACTCGTAGTTATTTAATAAAACTATTTTATTTATGCATTTTGGTCGACACATGTGCACACGTGGGGTATTCCTTAAAAAATGTGATTAATGTTTCATCTTTAATGTCTTTAATGGCCTTAAGTATGTTTATGATCTATGTTGCTTTGGGCATATTATGTTATAGCCAACATCATATTTGATGCTTTTCAAATGCAATATAAAGACTGTAAATACGTACCTATATTTTTAGTTTTTCTAACGTAATTCGTGGTTACAATATAATGCCGAAGAGTGGAACTGAATTGCATTCTAACCAAAATACTCCCAAAATAGATGATTCTATTGTGTAGAGTCCAATGTCTTAGAATCGAGTTTTTCTACAAATACATTTTTAAAGCTACTACTCAAAATTTAACATTCAAGAGGGAACTTAAGACCACCCTCTGCTGCTGCTGTGCGAACAATTCCTAGGCGGGATATGCCCAAGAGTACTGATACTCCTATAGGTCTTAGTTGGAAGACCAATCGTACCAACTAAGAATCCGACTAAACGCGAATTGGAGTCATTGCTCATTAGTCTTACCGAAAAGTAGACATTTCGTACCATGCGCCTAACCTGGAATTAGACCCCATGGTAACGGCTGTTCCGGGTATAATATTTATAATCTTATGATATTATTATGTAGCCGCGATTTCGGTCGCGTAAATGTCAGAAAAAACAACAATATACTTAGCGTTTGTAACAGGTGTACAACTTCCTGAAACGGTAATGCTATACTGTAATACGACGAGCGTACACAAAAAGATTGTTGATCATACCTGTTTAGCCTAGATGGGCTGAGAATTGATGACGACCCGAAGGTAGGTCTCTGACAGATCTTTGAAATACTTCTACACAAAAAGTTATCCGCAGTTGCAGGTTAATTACAGCAGAAAGACGAGAAAGTCTCATTAGTCTCAGCCAACAACGATTATGGGTTTAACTAATGATTTTTATATCTTTCAAATTAAAATGTACCTCCTTCAATGATTTGACCAACAGCGTATTTTGTTTCATTTGCCCTGCAGCAATCACTTATTCGGTTCGCACCCTCCAGGTTATTGACATTGGATGGATAGTACCACATCTAATCAGTCTATATAATGTATCCAATCAGATATAATGTCATATTTATCTTAAACAATTCACGTTCTAAAATAGATTTTTATAAGCATTGTTTAATTAAATACATATACATATATATCGCTGGCATTTTAACAACAAATTTAAAACAAAAACTGACACACTTAGTGCGGCTCTTTCTGAACGAATTTGATTATCTTTGGTTTTAATCTTTTGAACGGTGACTGGAAATCTAATAGATATTTCTAGTTTGTTAGTAAAAAACGATTATGTAGAGTTCACTTAAACAGTATTATTTAAGTCAACTCAGAGTAATAACGTGCTCAATATTTTATGAACTAGCAACCCGCCCCGGCTTCGCACGGGTAGCAGAGACGTCTTCCACAATCATCGACATATTTCAATCAATTCACACAAAATCTTAACAAATTATACACCTAAACCTTCCTCATGAATCATTCTGTATATTAGTGAAACCCGCAGCATGAAAATCTTTTCAGTTTATCGCGAACAGACAGACAGACGCGGCGGGGGACTTTGTTTTATAATATGTAGTGATAAGTAAATAACTAAGAACTTTCATAAAATTGTGCATTAAATTGTTTTATGTTAATTCATTTTAATTCTATATTTTTTACGACGCAACCAAAACGTGTCTTTTAACAATCTTGAATTATTAATTTATTGCACACTTTAGTTTTATTGACTGAACTTTTATTACCTATGAATGTTTGTGCCTATGATTTTAACACAGAGGTTAATTGAACTTCGTAATTTTTCCAATATAATTTAATATTTTATCGTTGAGGGGTACTTTGGTTACTTGAATATTGCAACACCGCTTGGTGCCCACGCGGAAGTATTTCTTGTTTGTATTACACTTATCTCCACTTACCTACTTTGTTATGCGGGCTAGTGAAATTGATAAGTATACGGGCTAACGCAATCTAAACATAATATTTATTTTTAGTAATAGTTTATATAGAAACGGTTCATTGACTTACTTACTAACTTGGCCTTAAGTCGTTATCAAAAGTTGATGTTTGACTTTAAATAGTGTCTTTCTTTGTAAATCATTTTCTTTTTTTATCAAAGACTAGCAGTCTCCCGGCTCATGGCTAAGTGGTAACCGAGTAGGTTAGCATATTACAAAGTTAAGTAATACTAGCCAGGTCTAGTCTAGGATGGGTCCATTCTTAACACATTGGGACCCCTCTGTGCCACGACAAAGTCGATCAAAAGTCAAGGTCATGTTGACTGTTTTCTTTGACTATCGAAGTGTTGCGCACTCGGAATTCTTGTCAGAAGATCAGACTACATAAAGAATATTATTTGAGGGTTATGCGACGTTTGAGAGAGCAAATTCGTCGAAAAAGGCCAGTGAAAAGAAAATTCTTGGATATTACACCACGACAACGCGCCATCGCACAAGGCCATCATTGTGAACGAATTTTTGACCAAAAACTCAACAAACAACATCGAAGAACCACCGTATCTACCGGATATGGCTCCGGCCGACTTTTTTCTCTTTCCAAAACTCAAATTACCACTTCGAGGTACCCGGTTTTAGTCGATAGAAGATATCAAAGAAAATGCGAGAACTGAAGTCGATCCTGATAAATGCAATTAAAAATGTTTTGATAACTGGATTATTCGTTGGCGTAAGTGTATTATTTCTGACGGGGTCTACTTTGAAGACGATACAATAAATTTGGAAGAATAGTTAACATTTTGTATTTTATTGCCCTTTGCCGGTACTTTCTTGACAGAGTAGTATATATATACTTCTTCAATCGAATGACTTGTAATTTAAAATATAGAATACCTCTGTCTCACTTCACGTCCTTAACACCAGAGGCCATATTACACGAGACAACTGTAAAACTATGTTATAAAGTATGAGCTGTAATTTGGTCATTTGTGTTCCCCGCTCACGTAAACTCGGACGTTGTGTGATTATATCCGTCTATTGTTATACAGCGTGTTGTTGAAACAATAAAACCGATGTTTATTAGTTTTTTATCGAGCATGCATCTGCATCAAAACAGATAACACCCACAAAGAAAATTCGGCACCTACAATTCGGCCGCACCCAAGTTAGGTGCCGACAAAATTATTTTTATTATGCATTCAGCGCGTGCTGTAATTTGAGTAACCGTTAAAATGACCTGGTCCTTATTATAAGCCGTTACGACCTATATTTCTGTAAATTATTTTTGTATGAAGCTATTGTTACAGGTTGTGTTTAAATGCATTTGGTACACGTTTAATTGCAAATGAATTCGACCACCCTCGCACTGAATCAGAATGTGGTTTGATTGTGCAACCTGTTATGGCTTTAGAAATGTCACTGAATACGAAAGGCATAGACAACACTAATGTCAGTCTTAATTTATTTTTTACAAAAAAAAACTAACAAAAAGTGTTCATGTTTTGTAGACGATAACGTGTTTAACTTACAGCTACTCGTTAACTCGATTATTATTGTAAACATTATTAATGCTAAATAAAAACAACAAAAATAATTGTAGCGAGAATCTTAGAAAGATTCTCAAGCAGAAACACAAAACAATAACTAGTTATTAGCTTCATCACATAGGACAAGATAATTATTAGTCGATTACAGACAACTACAAGTCAGCACTGCACAAGAACTATTAAAAAAATATTTTAATGAACTACTACACGCTTTTCTTACTATATGTAAAATTCTGCTTCTAATTTCGGTTCTATCTTTCACTCGTACATCTACTATTACACACTATTCAAACTTTACAAACGTGAAAGAACTTTGTAAATAATATGTTCGTCTCAAAAAACCCAAGTGCGGCTATTTTCAATACTAGTCCTAGACTTTTTGACTTGTCGCCGACAAAATTTCTTTCTTGTAGACTATCAGTGAAGTAAAGACAAAATTGCTCTTGAGACAAAAGAAATTCAATCCCTGCATTAGGTACCTAGTGCCTACTCGTTAAGATTGTTTGCGAACCCTTATGGCCTATTACCCTTAGCTACCTTTACGTGTCCGTTATCTCATTACGTAAATATAATATAATATCTAAACATTCAGTATCCCCAAAATAAATGTTCTCTAATAAATGTTCGTGCCTTTGATGTATGACTAAAAGCATTGTTCGGTAGATAAACATTGCAAATATTTCCACTTACAGACACTCAGAACCAACTACAACTAAGTTCACTTTAAGTTATACATAGACTAACATCGAGGTACACATGCCTTTTATGTTTTACCTTCCAAAGTTCCACTTCAGTTTAAAACCATACAGTTCCTTTACTAGTACTTTCTGGAACTTCAATCACTCTGTTCTAAGAATGCGTTCGTTTCCTACATACGGCTATGTGAGGCCTATTGTGCTTTGTAATACACCACAATGGATATAGAAATGTCTACTCAGTGTTATTAAACCATAATAACAAATCGGATATCACTACACGTAATAAGTACGTAAAGTATAATAGGTATTGTTGAGTTTAACAGTATTTTTGTACAGCAATTTGTCACTTAGTCAGCGGATTTTCATAATGGCTTTAACAATAATTCCTTTAACAGGAAATGAAGTAAATTGAGATATCTTCTCCCACGAGTTCATTTACTCGAACCTTTAATGTTGCAGTTTCTTTGTCTTACAAAAACATACAGTTTTTTTTTGCATTAAGAATCTTGATAGTTGTTTGTCCGCGATTGCTACATGGTCATGCTGACCTAGTATTCCATGCAGTCATTAATTAAATACTCACATGTCTACCGTCAAAGCTATTAAGGACACTTCTGAATCAATAACAATTTATTGCAACTGCAATCATAGATGTGATGAGAACAATGGAATCAAATTGTATGAATTAGCTTCACTGTTCTTAGCTTTAATGTTGTAGCTTTTAATAGTTTTAATACTTTTAACATATTTGGCAAATTGCTTCTGGTTTTGTTTGCGTTCCCTTTAGCTTTCATCCTATCACCATGTTTTGGTGATTTGCTAAGCGCGTGCTTGCGACTGTTTCTGATTAAACTAAACGCTTTGCAACTCATGCCACGGTACTGAGTAAATCTTCTAATGTTTTTTGTCATATTAGGCTCTCTTACAAGTTCCGGTTATGTTCCAGTTGTAGGGCTTATTTCATTATGAAACATGCGTTTTCTAACTAAGAATTGGAGGTAACTTGATAGCACTCAGTCGCATTTGGTTTAACAGCCTACATTTTTCTTCAGATAGTTCGACAAACATGGCAACTGCATTGGTATCTATGGAGCAACAAAGCTTAACAAATAGCCGTTGTACCTAGTCATTAAGCCCATGCAACGTTAAAACAAGCGTTGAAAATGTACTTAGTTCTTGAAGCCTGGTGCATGGCGTGTGTTCTGTTTCCACACGGACGCTCGCGTGCCGTCCATTGTGTAACCAACAGTACAATAGCCTCACAGCAGCTAAATATAAATATGTGAAGTGCATGCACTGGACGATATAAGAAATTACTTCAAGAAAGAAATAGCGCAGCTGTAGTGCCATTTACCTATCGCGACGAACGTTTGTATTGACATCGTACATTGTACACAACAAACTCTTACAAGATCTTACACAATTCGTTGTTTAATTTTAACTTTCATTGTATCGACATTCAAAGATAACCAAAAAGCTGTTTAATTATTCGTTAACCAGCTACAAAACGCGATGTGAAATGTCAGAAATTAGGTTTTCTTTGTGTTTCTGGTTAACTGCATTCGTCAAAAGCGACCTACATATGCATGAGAGAACGTAAAAACAGTATGACAAATATCCTAATTGTAGCTAATTTTAAGTTTTTCCAAACGAGCGACGGTTTCAAACATTAAAAAAAGTGATTCACTTCCGCAACTTTGAATATGATAACTCAAAATACTTTTTTTAGAGACAGTCAAAAAACTTTTTTATGTATTGATATCACATTGCGCATGCGACTCGTGTTCGTCCGGACAATCGTCGATCGGTAAAGTTCCCTTTTGAACCAGTAATTGATGCTTCCGTTCCTCATTGAACTGTGTGGATCTAGGTGCGTGGTCTAGCTCAAAACCTACCGAACGGATTTTCATACGGTTTTCACCAATAGACGGAGTGATTCATAAGGAAGGTTTAGGTGTATAATTCAAATAATAATTAAGGTTTTGTGTAAAATGTCTAAAATATGACGATGATTGTTGAAGATGTCGGAAAAAAACAATATAATTATGATTTGTTAACCGTGCGAAGCCGGGGCGGTTTGCTAGTTAGTTATAAAAGATAAACATTATATCACAATTATTTACCAAGTCGTAGCGTTATGTTTCCTTTAATACCGAACACAATCTATAAGTTATTTCTCAATGAATGAGATAATTTTCCGCGGACATGTTTACGTTAGATCAACATAGCTTTATCACCCATCAATCAGCTGGAAGTTGCACAAACTCGTGTGACCTTGAATGTTAAGTACCGTTGGACCTTTACGAGATCAGGTTATTTTATCTCATCTATTACCCTGGCAACTACAACCTTGGTAGTACACACCTAATTATGTTAATTTAATTATTATATTAAAACGCAAAAAGGTTAAGTTGATGGTAATATTTAATTTAGAAATATTCGCTACCGGGTATCTCACAGTTGAGACGAACTGCGATTGAGCATAATATATATGTATATGTATACATAGTATACATACATATATATATATATATATATTATGCTCAATCGTAGTTCTAGTTAGTAGTTATATGTATATGCTTTCAACTCTAACCATTCCTAAAGACAGTATATATATAAACGTTATTAGTTGTAGATAATTTTAGAGGCAAAGGTTTGAACATTCTTTACGAATTGTTGCATTTGTCGCAAGTCGTACTAGTACAGTCAGTGAAGTCATATACAGATAAAAATATTAAATGTTCTTGTGATTCTGCTTTTAATAATGATAGTACAATCATCAAAGTCCCGTAACGTATTAAATTAATCTAATATCACTACATCACTACATATTATAAAACAAAGTCCCCCGCCGCGTCTGTCTGTTCGCGATAAACTGAACAACTACTAAACGGATTTTCATGCGGTTTTCACTAATAGAGAGAGTGATACATGAGGAAGGTTTAGGTGTATAAGTTGTGCCCGTGGAACGCTGGGGCGGGTTGCTAGTTTTAAATAAATTTAAAATATCAGATTGATTCATTCTATACTTCAAGCGTGTAACTGATACTTTATGTATCGATACCTTATTGGAAGACCCGCTAAGTCCATTTCGGTATTTTTTTCCGGAGACACTTAAAACTTTATATTATTTTTTTTTTGTAGATTACTTATCGAAAAAGTCTAAAACTCCGTTGGGGTATAATATCGTTGGCTATTATTTTTGATAGTATGCAATACTTAAGAGCTTTTCATTATAATACATATCTACTTCTAGAGCGATTTTTGGAGTTATCTGTTTGTTATTACAAAAAGTGGAGGTGGCGGGTTTACCAATTAAAGTATCTTTATATTTTCATTCAAATATATGGTAAACAAAACTCTCCTAATGTCAAGCGGTTACCGTGGCTCACAAACACTCGCAACACGTTTGCGACCTACCTCGACTACCTGGTTTGGCGAGCCTACTCAGCAGTAGTTTTGTTTAACCATGGCCTTCTGTAAATGAGAGGTATCTGCGTCTCAATTTCCAGCAAGGACGTGGTTCGGTAAAGCGAGTTTTATTACTGACAAGAAATATCTACACTATTTCTTGTGTAAAGTACAGTAACTTCCGTCCGAATGTCTTATCTAAAAATCGTCTTAATACGCCAGCCACGTAGTTCACTATTACCTTACTGACATTTACAAGCTACACGTGAATGTGACGGATATAGCCACACGCTCAGAAATGCAAATATTTTATTGTAAGTATACATTGTTTGTAGTATTTATCTTCATTTGTATACCTACCTACTACAGACAATATATTAACTATTCACCTGTGTAAATAATCTAAGAATAAGTTATTTTGTAAATCGCATGACATGGTTATTCTATTAACCGTGCGTTGTAGCCTTGGAAAACCACGGTTATTTAAGCACCTACTTGGAGCTACCGTGATGACGTGTCTATGATAAAAGCTAATTAAAAAGGGTAACTGTCATCATAGTCAGGTTCTAACAGTAGGTACGGTGTACATTATGGTACGGTACGTTCTTAACAACGTATTATCTCAACTGTTTAGGAAGGTAGGGCAAGGCAAATCAAATCAAAACTCCCCAAAGAAAAACCCTCACTTTTTTATAGAATTTATATATTTTTTTATTGGAGGGAGATAAAACTTGCAATGCACGTATAAAAACGCTATAAACTTCACTACATATATTTAATGTATTGAATAAATTGTATCAAAATATAGTAAATATTCTAGAAACTCGAAATTAAAATTGCGTAATCTGTGAAAGTTACTCGAACTAATATTAGGATAATTAGTCTTTGACTCTTTAAGTTGCAGGTTCCCATGGGCGGCGGTAGTCCCTTACCATCAGGTGACCCGTCTGCTCTTGCCTATCCTATCCTAAAACAAAAATAAAAATTTTATGTGGGTTCGATTCCCACCCGAGTCTGGGTGTCCTTTGTGTCCGTTGTTTGTATGTTTGTAAAGTCCGAGTCATTCCTAAAGCGGGAGTTGTCTTTTAAAAAAGAGTAGAGAATTAATTGACAAAATCTACATTACATTGCGTTAGCAAGCGAAGCTGCGGACTACAGCTAGTAGTAAATATTCTGATAAATCAGCAACGTATAATCGTATAATCAGTAAAAAAACATTTAATTCCAAGACAATATTATGTGTGTTACGATCAGAGGCCATTGATTAGTCTGTGAATGTGCGTGTTGTTTACACTAAGACGCCACTACGTCTGGGAGAGCGTGTTTAAGTTTAACCACGAGTCTCGTTGAAGTTTTGTAACTTGTTTGATCAGTAACAAGCTGTGCAACTATACTTGTTTATTATTTTTACTGGTTGTCATTCGTAACAGATTAAAGAAGAAACCATTCTGACATACTCAAACATTTCTCAATTGTCTCATCACTTTTAAGAAGTATTATAAACATTAATATCTTTTTCGTTTTCTTATATCAAAATTTTATATTCAAACCGTTACCAGGCCATGCAATTTTGGACGCGAAATATTTGTGCCACGTTTCTGGTATTTTCTTTTGTTCCTAAAAGAATCTGTTATGCAATAGATGAACGTCTTGTTTTGAAACCACAGAAACAGCAGATACGACAAGTATGTCAATGGTTATTCAGAAGCAGTTAGCGCTATCTAAACCTACAAGAAATGAAAACAACGCCTACGCTGTGACACCTAACATGTCTAACTTTCAAACCTCAATAAGCGCCACTCCCAGTCATACAGTACAAATAATACATATGTAGGATCCTCAGGCACAGGACTAGGCACAATGTGGGCACGAAGTGGGTACGGGCGATGAGAAAACTCCCTTTTGATATTTAATCACTAATGCATTGTAAACACGCAAAGAAACACTGTACAGTTCCTAGGTTAGTGTTGATTTGGCGCATGTGTTCCTTTCCGGTGAATTTATTATAGAGGGCGCTATAAGCACCCGTACTAATGACCGAAGATGCGACACATAATTTTATCAAATGTCTAAACAAATCCTACACGAAGGTTTTAATATTGTCTGTTGTTATAGGATTCGACCGCAGACACCAGCAGAAGTCCTAGAAGGATGCGGGATATGCGCACGGGCTAATGGCGCTGCAGGCGAGGGCGGGGTTACCCTAGGATCTGAGCGCGCCTTCACCTTCGACTTCGCTTTCGAACCCACGTCTTGCCAGCAACATGTTTACGACACCTCTGTCCGCAAACTGGTGGAATCAGCTCTGGATGGATACAATGCGACAGTGCTCGCGTATGGACAGGTTAGTTAAAAATGACAACCTAGTAATATATAATTATGTTTCCAATTACATAGTTTCGGTACTACTTAATAGAAGAAAACCAGTCAAGTGCGAGTCTCACTTGCGTACCGAGAGTTCCGTATAAACATGTATGCAGAACGGTACTACCTCGGGAATTAATTCACGAAGACTTTTGTCCGTTTTTATTGGAACACAAATTTAACTATGCCGTTCGATAAATACTCCCCCATACATCGACATACTACACAACACGACAAACACTTTCGGATTTTCTCCCTTTATTTGGTCTCACACCTTGCTTCACGCCAAATTTCATGATTCTAGGTCAATGGGAAGTATCCTATATATTTTGATGCATCTGCGAAGTGTTGTATCTTTTGATCGCGTTTACTTGGACGCTTGATTTTTTTCCAGCTTCAAGGGACCACACAAATAAATTTTCAATGTTAATTTGAACTTGATACATTGCTGCGAAAAAGGGTATTGATAGACAGACAGACAACAAGAATAGGATGACCTATAAGGGATCCATTTTTACTTTTGAGGAACGGCACCCTAAAAACGCAGTCATGTATAAAAACATTATTGAAAGTTAATAATGCCACTCAATTTCATACAATACAGCAACTAACAATAACGTTTTATGATAAAATTACATTTCGAAAAGTTCAATGACCTGAAATCTACCGGTACAAAAGAAAGTTATAGTTTCGCGTACGTTTTATTTCGTGACTCCAAGAATAAGATTAACGTGCAAACTTTCAGTTTGTCTGGAAGCTTTTCTAGTGTTTCTGTTGTGAAATGCGTCGCGGTCTACTTTTGACCTAGTTGTCAATTGTTGCGCTGTGCTGAAAATATAGCGCGAACAAATAGCGTAGTAGTTTTGTTTCATCTTCACAAGCTGTTGACGGCTCGTCGCGCTCGTCGACAGGCCATTGTCGGCTCTAGTACGACCTAGGTTAAGGTTACTACAAACTTTCTACAGAATAACCACATAATATAAACATATAAGTAATATACCATCTTTAATTATTTATTTCTTGCAATCAAACAACATTGAAATGCACACTGCGTCCTTACTCATTATAATGTAATGGGCTAACCCCAGGAATCAACCGCGGAACTCTTGGCAACTTGACAGTATTTGTCTCTTCTACAATAAGACCTAAAAGAGTGTAGACCCATTCGTCTACAAAACAAGATAGAATATAAAGGGCCGTAGTTTCAGGTTGAATCGCGAATCCTTGGAAAATATGCATAGTCACGCTGCCTGACTACTTTGTTACAGGTGGAAAAATGTGGAACGATACGCGCTGTTGGGTCGGGCGTGTTTAAAGTATCTTTGTCAGAAGACGTAGGTATACATTGTCCAAGTTTTTAGAATCATATGAAACAGGTACCGTATAATGTTTAAAATAAAATAAAACAAAAAATTACGAAATTCCAAATCGACATTCTTCAATAAAATTCGTGGCCATCGTGCATGGTATGTTGTGTATCCGGCGACAGGCATTGAAACTCAAGATCCTACTTAGCGTTGTGTGGGAGTAGATTTCCGCATCTAAATCTTCGTTAAGTCCTGCCCAACTGGAAGTAATGTCATATTGATTTTTACTCAGCCCAACTGAAACTAAAGGAAAGTTGGAAGTAATCTTTCCGAATTTTAAAATATATGAAGGTTATAAGGCTATATAATATCACGCTACGACCAATAGGAGCGGAACATTAAAGAAAAATGTTGCAAAAATGGGGAAAATTTACAAACGCAGACGAAGTTGCGCCGGGTCAGATAGTAACAATAATACGTGTTTGTGGATTTGTGCGTGTGTGTATTTTGTAAGATAGTGTTTTTGAAAGTTGCTGGACATAGCCCATGTTCAATAATACTCGTATAGACTTATTGCAAGAATGCTATTAAAACACATTGAAGGCCGCTTAGAACGTAATATTAATTGTGAATATATTATGGTACGCAAGTATTCATTTACGTTGTTATCCTAAATCATAGGTTTAATATCATTGGATTTTACACAGGCTCAAGTTTTAAAAGGATGTTGTGGCTACAAAAGCGTTTATTGGAACCTCGAAGTTTATTTCTTTAACCTTTTATATAACTTGTAATTAAATGAATCTACGTTGTAAATATAAGATTATTTATGAATAGTTGTCGTTGCTTTATGCATTCTATATAATTATTACGTTCTTAATTGTATTAAGTAAACTTATTTATGTATGACTAAATAATCTAAATATACGTGAACATACATGTACTATTCAATAATACATGTATGCGTTCTGTTTATACACAAAATACATGTGAAAAACAACTTGGGATTTAATGCTAACTTGAAGTAAATCCCCAGAAGGAATATTAGTAAAAATCCGATGGCTATTAATGTAGATGAATTGGTTTTGTAAGTAGTGTAACGTAAAAATATATAACTATAATATAGATAAAGAATCTTTGACAAATTATTTTACTGAAAAGAGCTGGAAATTAACTGGAAGCATTTTGAATAGGGTTTTCTAGGAAAGCACTTTGCACATTTCATCTTTTCTCGTTAATGACCTCGCCACTTAACATCGACTGAGATTGTGTTTAAATGAAAATTTGTCACAAAAAACTTGTTGTACGGCTGTATTTTAGTAGACACTTCGCTCTAAATTCTAGAAAAAATAAAATAGATCCTACAGCTCTTTTTACACCAAAACTACCCATGATTTCGACTATTTACGATTGTTTTGTCCATAAAAGTTGTCTATAAGAAACTGCTCATATCCACTTAATTTATTCCTTTTAAACTATTGTTTACAGGTTTAAAAGTACACTATAAACTGTATCTTGTGACACATCTCTCACACGGCCGTCTGATCCCAAACTAGGCAGAACATGTACAGTGTTAACTTGCTTATAAACATATATAATTCTAAATTTGTACGTCATATTATAGATAAATTACACCCAGGCACAGAACAAATGATCGGGCTCATCACACAATTATTAGTCCGGGATAGGAATCGAACCCACGACCTATGGCTCAGAATTCAGGACCACTAACCACTAGACCAGTACGTGTAGTACGTGTGGATTGTGAACAAGATAACCGGACCAGTATGTACATACATCAGTAGACAAATGTCATAATACTCATAGCCTAATGTTATTTGACGTGGGTGTCACCATAGTAGGCAGTATCATTGATGTTGAATATTTTTCCTCTTAGTTTACGGTATTCTAAAGGGCTAATTGGTTTAGGCCAACATTAGAAATAACCAAATATTTTTGTGATTAATGGCTCACCCAGTTTATTTAGCTTAACGGTTTTAACTTATATATTTGCTAGAATTTATTAGGTAGGTCAAGAACTCAGTGAAGTTTATGACTTTAGCATACATTCATATAATTTTATTTCATCTAATCGCAAAACCGGTGAAGTTGAAAAAAATAGACTGTAATACTACATAATAAGAGTCTACTCTCGTAAATTAGAAAAATTAATAGTATATTGCACACACACCCTTTAAAAAGTACCCCTGACCTGTAGTTTTGTGAAAAGTATTAATAGACACATGCCCAATGTTCGCATATCGCGTGACTCACATTGCATTTTGAACTCTATTTCAAATTGCACATTTAACTTACACAATACAGCTGATTTGCTATCGAAAATCTACAAGAAAAATCTAGGACTTGTCGTCAAGCGTTCATACTACGAATGTATACTTAAATCTTATCGCAGAATTACAATTGTTGTTTAAATGAGTTTCTTGCCTCTGGCTATTGTTTTTTATGACAGTCGTTTATTTACTAGTCATGTTTTTTAATATAAAAATAAAATAAGTAAGCGAATGACTAATGTCGAAAACTCGCTGAAATTTTATTAAAATCGTCAACAGAAGTCAGTGAACTGTAGAATATCTATTACTAGCGTTTTATACTCTAAAAATAAAATAAACGAACTGATTTCACAGCATAATTTTGTTCACATCTGTATTAAGTCAAACGGCTTATTGGCTGCATGCTGCATCACGGCCAATTTGTCGTCGTTCCGGCCTGGTTCATACGAATACTGGGTATTTATACTGACCATGTGCTAAAGTAAAGCACATACGCATAAATTATGTTATCTGTTCGTAAATAAATGTAGTTTTTTTGCGTTTAAGTGTACAAATCTAAATCGTAGACTAGTGTAGGAAT
Organism: Euplagia quadripunctaria; assembly: GCA_963859945.1. Lineage (NCBI taxonomy): Eukaryota > Metazoa > Arthropoda > Insecta > Lepidoptera > Erebidae > Euplagia > Euplagia quadripunctaria. The sequence continues at coordinate 22,886,333 of OY982561.1, forward strand.
AAGCCAGTCAACAATATCATCAACATGTGCTTTGTTCGGAATGATAGTGTGCACTTTATTTATGGATTTAAATTAAACAGGAAGCTGTCGACAGACTATAGGGGGAAAGTATTGCTTCTGTTACTACTTCAAACGGGCTGTATTGTAAAATAATGGCGATCCCATTCACTTTGTTTGTGTTGATTTATGTTTAATAACCGGACATCAGAATGTGTGTATTTCTCAAATTAAGAACACTTAAGGTACTTTTATAGAGGTGTGTACCCGTACTGCGAGCCCCACTTTGCTTATAGTTTTGGTAAATTATATCGGTCAATAAATACATTAGGTTTTTTCTAGAAACTTGTTGTATTAGAATTTTATCTCAAAGTGGCAACACTAACCGGTAGAGAAAAAACAATTGGCCTTAATTTTATCTGGCTGAATATGATATGAATATATAAAAAGTAATATGTTCTTGACTGTCTTTTTCTAAATCCAATCTGTGAATAATAAATAAATAGGTACAACGTGTTACAATAGAAACATTTATATGATACCATTGTTATGAATGTGTAAAATAATAGGCGTGTGAAATTGTAAATTATACACACCACACAACACCACACACCAGTAGCGCAATAAATCTCCAACATTTATCAATTGATTATAATGTGACACTTAGAAGGTAACGGAATGCGACGATCCATCATAATATTGTAGATTATAAATATTAGAATTTACAGAATAAAAATAATACATCGCATACTTGATAGAGCGCGATCTTTAAGTGTAAAGTGGTATCTCCTTATCGGCTCGTAGTAAGTCGCTTTCTGCCCACGCTTTGTCTCTAATTATATTACACTACAAAAACTCAATGACAGAACAGATTACCATTTGCAAGCGGTGTCATAATAACAATAAAAGCTGAACGTAACACTCGGAGTGCGCGGGCGTCGGTCCTTGCCGCCCGCCCACGTCGACCTCCTTGCGATACTACATTTTACATTCCACGACACGATGCTAATATAGATTCCCACGAATTAACACCGATTAATTATAGGACGTACACCTAAATAAGGTGTAGTTTATATGATTGAAATGATGAACATAATTAATTATAATGAGTAAAGTCAACTAATATTTATTTATTTATTGTCATTGATTGGCAATATTTTCCTCTCCCTTATTAAATAGAAATACTGTAGCTGCTGATATACCTTGCTATATATCTTGATGGGGGGTTGACAGGCATACGGCGGTTAATGGCAATCAGTTACCTTACCTATCATTACCGTCGCCGACCCTGACAACAAACGCCTGGGTGGGTGCATTTCGTTACGATATTTTTAAAAACACCAAAGAAAGGCTTCGTCTGACGCATTGCTAGACATAGACCTAAAGTTAATTATTTATTTATACGGGAATTAACGCAATCACGAAATAGGTATTACATACGTCTGAATTGCCTACCAAGTTGCGCTGGCCGTGGTCACAGGCGGTTCCGGATGTCGTAATAAAGCTGTTCCCGGATCCCTCCTACTTAAGGCGCAGTACGGCACACCGTGTGGTTTTAGTCGGTTCGATTCCGACACACCGCCCCACCGAAAACCCCGGTGGGGTGACGGCCCGAGGGGGTTTCCACACGCACAAAAAAAAAAAGGCCGTGGTCACAGGCTGACTCATGTATGTAATACCTTTTTCGTGATCCCGTTAATTCCCGTATAAATACATAATTAAGTATATAATGGAACGCGAAACCTTTCCAATTAACAAAAAACATAAAATTAATAATGGCATGTGTTCGTTTGAATCAACACAATGTCAATTGGTTGAATGTTGAGTCGTATCGGTATCGTGTTGTGAACTGCAAAAGGCCCGATTTGCAGTATGCCTGACACGTTGCTAATTATGCAGTCAGTTAAACATGATTGGTTTATATTAAGCGTTTAAACTTGCTTGATCTTAATGAACAGGGTATCTCTTTATAAGGTAACGGGTAGTCTACGTTGGTCATTAAGTACACTGTCGTTAATTTGTGTTTCGATACATAATCATAAAAGTTGGGTATTTTGGTTTTCGTATATGCTGCTGTACTGGAGACTATGTCTTACTTACAAGGACAAAAGTTTGTCTTATTTGCTCATATCACAGGACATCAGTTCCTGTCATGTCCCTGGAAAGCTTTGCCAACTAAGGTACATCTGGTCGCTTAAAAGTAGGGCTGCCATCCGTCCGGGTTTCCCCGGATTTGTCCTAGTTTAGAGGGCGTCCGGGGAGCGTCCGGACGGGGTTTTCAAAAAGGGTCCGGGCAGGACACTCTGTGCCAGGGGAAAATTATAATTATAATCGGCAATTTAAGTGATGGCAGGCTTACGTAAAAGCAATTTCCATTGCCTCTTAGTTCTTTAATGAAATGCCTGCTCAACAACTTTCTAGATTTCTTCTATTATTACTATTCTAGTAATTGTCTTAGTTCGATGATAATATTGAAATGATATCTTTTTATATATCTAAAGACAACTCACGGGGAATGACGGCAATGGTGTGGTCTATTTTTAGCAGAGACATCACAATAAAACCGTCAAATGATTGATGTTATGCCTACAATCAATTTATACTGTCTATAAAAGGAAGGCGTTTGCTTCGATAAACTTAAGCTATTCGAAGTTCTTATTGAGCAAGTCAAAGATCTACTGAGCAGATATCTAGAATATTGTAAGGCTAAATCGCGGTATAAGAACCAGATCTACATTTTCTTTTTCACAGGTGAGTAAAAATACTCTGAGAATTTATCTAGTTCCTTGTGGTTACTTAGCTATTTTGGAATTTGTAAAATATTGCATTTACAATTACGTCGTTTTGGCATTTCACAAAGGAGCACTTTGTATTATGAGAAAAAACGATTTTTGACTTTTTTGTAGATACGTTCATCTGGTTCTTATACCGCAAAATGTACTTTCCAAATATGTATAGGTAGATAGCTAGATAGATACTTTATTTGTACACAAGTTTTAATAAGAAAATATGGTACGATACGAAAATACGATATGATGAATAGAACTCTGGTAGTGCACATCAAATATCCATAAAATTGTATGCAATTACTAAGTTATACATATTAATAAGGGAATAATACAAATATACATATACAAACAAATTTAAGTCTAGATAGATCTATAATACGAGATCACGTTGTTAGTGAACAGAAAGTAATAAAATGTCCCACACAGAAGAGAGACACAGAGAAGAAGCAATGGCTTTTTGTCTCAGTCAGCGGACCGGCTGTTAAGCTACAGTGGCTACTAAGATAATGCCAAAGGCCAACAATGGATGGATTTAAAGCGCGTGCCTATAATCAAGAAACGATTCGTTTTGCTTACGGACGGTAAAATTTTCATTGAAAATTCAACGAAATTTTACCGTCTGTAAGCAATCGTTTCTTGATTATAGGAACGGGTCATTAATGAAACTGTATTATACATATTGCTACTGGCCGTTGCCCACAATTTCACCTGCGTTTATGGTCACTCCACCCCTCGTAAGGATCGTAGCGTGATATTACATAGCCTACAACTTCTCAGTGAATACTCTATCCAAATACAAAAATATTATTCAAATCTGACTGTTAGTTCCAGAGACTAGCTTTAAACAAACAAACAAAAAACTCTTTAGCTTATATTATTAAAGATTTTATACTATTTAGTGATTAAGATATAGGACGGAAAGTGAAGCCAAGCGAATCCGTGCTCAAATCTTGCATAGTTGGACATCCTACCTCGCACACGAAGTAATGTTAGCTAGTTTTGTGTTCTTCCGAGCTTCTTAAAGAGGCATTGTACTCTCAATGATATACAATCTAATTGTATTGATAGCTCCCATTTTGTTCACCTGCATTGTGGATAAATTATGAGTTCTAGTACTGTGTAACTAGTAATATAAGGTATACGCTTAAAAGTAAGATATCGCTTGGTACAGGTCTGTCAGTATTAAATCTTACTTAAAACTAGCTATTTTGAGATCTTGTTACTATTTATCAATGCATGTATATTTATCAGAGCTTGTCATGACTTAAGCAACAGACAAATTACTTATTTCCTCCTAGACGACTGGGTAATATTCCTGTCAAAAGTGTATCTAGGGATGAGTCAACAAAGCCGTACTCAAGCCTCAATTGAGTCTATTAATTTCGAGAGCGACGACCTTGCACGTGAACTTGAAATATACTTTACTAGCTGACCCGCGCAACTTCGTCCGCGTTTGCAAATTTTAAATGAAGAACCGCTCGACCGATTTTGTGCAAATTTCACATAAACCATCTACTAAATAGTCCGAACAAAGCCTAAACATTTGCGTGTTAATCCAGGACACAATCTCTCTTCAAATCTGTATGTCTATTTTATCTTAAATCGTCCTGCTATTTTAGCGTGTAGGAATAACAAACATGCTTACTAACGCGAAACGCAACTTTCGCGTTAGTGTGATACAATGAACAGACATACAAAAAAATATTCAATTAGGTAACTTTGGGTAACTTAAGTAACAAAGTAACACTTACAAAGTTACGAGAGTTAGAAACTGTTTGCATTTTGCGCATTTTTCGTAATGCTATTTGTTGAGCATGTGAAAATACTGTAATGCAAATTTATTTATCACAAAGTCGTTCCAAAATTCTAAAGTTGGTGTTTTATTAAAATACTAATTAGGAGACACAGCCGAAACGAGTCGTGCATGACTAAAATTTTTAACAAAACAAAGGAGACGAAAATATAAAAGAAAATGTTTTCTTTAAAGACTTGTCCTGTGATTATTGCGTAAACATTTGTTCTTTGTCCTTTTCCGCAAAAATCAGGTTTGATGGTTACATTAAAGAGAATATAATTGTTTCATAGCCGACATCGAAATTTAATTCTTAAGATACCATTGATTTGATACACAAAATAATCATGCGTTCTTTCTTAAAAATACTCTCTATATTTACATCTGTCTCTGTAGAAATAGGTAGAAACGTATTAGAACAATTTCAGCTGGAAGGCTAGTCTACTAGTGTTCGTTTCCAGACTCCTGCTAAAAAAAAATAGGCAGTCATGGGACTGCCGACAGAAGTGAAAACTTAAAACGTCACATTAGCAGGTTAGTGACATTAATTAATAAGGAGCTGACAGAACTCAATGTTTAGATTAGCGCCCTCTAGTGGATCTATAATTAATGTATTATGAGCGTAACGGTCACGAGTTCAGTGCTTTTTCCCCATAGCAAAAGTGCACATACATGCCTAAAGAAGTTTTCACTTCAAAAATTCTTGCAATGCATATCCAACGTCACTGTTGAAATCTTTTGATACCAATTTCGATAGTATGATTAATTTCCACCTTTATGCTTTAGTGTATTAGCTGTGAGAGAACGATGACCTTGTCCATGAACTTGCTGAAGACATCAGAAGTAGGTTATCTTATCTCGACGTTGAACTAGTCTTAATTGCCGCAATAGACCTGTTTTTAAAAATTTATTGCTAGTTCCGACCCGAGGTTGAGAACAAAGTGTGCGAATGTATTGTAAATGTGCGATGTATGTACTTAGGCACATAAATCGAATGATTGACGATATTAAAAAAAATATATGATATTATACACTGCGACATTTCATTAGAGCTCCTAAAGTGCTTGATGTTTTGCAAACTGCATCAGTTTGCAAAACATCTTGATACCGGAAGATGCATCTAATTATTATGATACATTTAACTACTTTTTGAAAGGTCAACAAACCTCAATCGTGGAAGAGCAGGAAAGAAAAGTTGCAATTGTTATCGGAGGCGGACTTTCCTCGTCAACGTGTATTTTTTTTTGAAGTGTTAAAAAACGTTAAACTCCCGTCAGGACACGTGACCCTAATCGAAAATGTGTCCGAGTGTCATATTTAAACGACGAGATCGAAAATTCGTAAGACGGAGGCGAGTTTCTTATATTTATATATTTACATGTACAGCGTCAGAGAGACATCGAGAGGGAGGGAGGGAAGGAGAGAGACATCGAGAGCTAACGGTGAAGTGGTATGGTGGTCAACTGATCAGGCGGCCACACCATCCCCCCCCCCCAAAGTCTTTATTCCTAATTTTTGAAAAAAAAAGTTACATGTAATCGTGACTATTGTATTAATAAATTGAGGACAAATATTTTTAATAATTATTCTAGCTTTCCCATTGTTCGGGACTGATCAACATAAATTCATAGACAATTTAAATAATTTTTCAAAGTCATGCATGTCGCATAGACTGAATATCCGTTGTCTTTGTCTACGGGTGTTATCGGCGGATATCCGGTCCTACGTCGATGCCCTTTGTTGTGATAAAGGGCTTTTGTAAGCATTTAATTTTGGAGTAGTCAAATTATGATTACATTATCACCACAGTTTGCCTTAACTTAAGTTTAGTATACCTATAGTTTGTTTAAGCTTTTATCGCTAAATCCAAACTTGCTTTCGAAGCTGCCGCTGCACTTGCGTGATCTTTATATAGTTACGAAACCTCTTGTGTCAAACACACACAGATCGTGGTCACGGGCGGACTGACTGACCACGATAGATTATGGAATCTGATTTATACATTTTGTGCCTTATAATAACCAAACAGAATGGATACGATAAGTAAGGTGCTTTATCATAATCTCTAGATAGTATAAAAGAAAGTCGCTGCCGCTGTCTGTAAGCTTAGATCTTTTAAATGACGCAACGGATTTTAATTCAGTTTTCAACCAATATAATTTCATATTGTTTTGTGTTAATTTGTATAATGATATGACGATAATTGTTCATCACATTGGTATCTACATTGCACCTGTGTGAAGGCTGGGCGGGTCTCTAGTATTACATAAAATAGGAAAGTTAGCACGTTCACGCGAATTTTGGGGCAGTGGTCTTTTTTAATCCCACTTTATATTCATGATACTTATGGTATAATGAAGTAATCAGATCTTAAATAAAATACCTATCTATTTTACTTCATTTATCCATTGTAAAATATGTAAAGCATGTATTACGTCTATGGCATGTCTGAATAAATTTACATAATCGAATGATTTGGGAAGTCCAAATCCAAACGGTATTACCGACTGTTCTAAATATATAATCCCTCAAGATATTCACCTATTTACTTTAAAATGGTACTCAGAATATGTCTTGCCGTGTCTATGCCTGCCGAATGTACGAATTAGTATTATTATTTTAAATATTTAATGATCATAGTGCTTATTTGCGTGATTTAGGAGGGAATACCTGAGCGACCGATTTAAAAGGCGAAACCTTATCTAAATATAAAATTTAATCCAAATCGATATCACCGCTTCCGAGATACACGAAATAAATTTAAATACCCCTTCCCTCACAATGTACCTAGTGTTTCATTTTAGAAAACTAAAAGTAACAACTGTCTAAAAACCATTTCCGTGGCGCGGCGGTAGTACATTCGACACCCACGTCGGAGGTCACGGGTTCGGTTTCCGCTCAGTATAAATATTTAAATGCATGTATGTCTCTATTTTCATTCCTCATATAATATGTAGAACAAAAAACGTTTTTAAGTATGTTTATGCATGTTCTAGAACCCACGGTACCAGCTCTGCTTAGTTTGGGTCGAGATAGCGATGTGTTATAATGATTATGTCCTAAAATATTATTATGATAATATTCTAATATTATTTTGAAGTAACCTAATTAAATTATAATTAACTTTAAAAAACGTATCACCCACTTCAATGCGCCTAAATCATGAATAATTATAAGAAATAGAAAAAACCAATTCAATTAAAAAATAATTTTCGAAAGTTCACAATTGGCGAAGATAAAAAAAAAACAATATTCAGTCAGATTGAGAACATCCTCCGTTTTGAAGTCGGATAAAATTATCACTCACAAATAACCCCAATATTGATTATCGATCACTAATTCTGTTCGACATTCATAAATTATTCAAATTAAAACAAGAAATCCAGCCAACTGGATCTGGATACAAATTGCCTAAAGTCCACCAAACACCAATCAGAGTACCTACAAGATGCTACATAATGGCAAATCGTTTGCTACAGATACTTAAACCCCCTTACGCCTATTAATTAATTCCTAAATAACTAGACTTGGGTTTAAGAAAAAAGTGTGTTCTGAGAACGAAGATGCCTTAAAAAACGTTACAAACCGTACACCACGTTCCGAATGTTATTGACCTTTGTTCACTATGCCTATCGAAGAAGGTCGGTCATCATACTGTTCTTAAATTACCCATAGATTTTAACCAAACCAGTCCACACGCCTATTATCTAATAAACTTAAATAGGACAAGAAATACGAGAACTCTTTCGGCTTTCATAGCGTTCTCGTTTTGGTAATATGATATAAATGACACGAGGACAGGTGTTAATGAATAGATTCCGCTTGTTGAATATTTTTTCCATGAATGTGGTCCGCCTACAATTTTAATTTAGAAACTTATAAAGTAGGCGTAGTAGTGCTGCAATATTCACTTCTAAAGGTTAATATTTCTGCAGACATTTGTTATTATCCTTAGTTACATAAATGGTAGTAGTGAATAATTTAAGCAATAACTTGTGTTGGTTTTATGCTTTACGTGGTATTGTGTCATTCACAAAGCGCCAAACTAGGATTTATCATGCAATCCGCTGCAAATAACATTAATTGGTAATATTGGGCAAAAGGGTAGCTTCGTACGCGAAATCTCTTGTACTAAATACTCGGCACATCCATTACTCTATTTACATGATAATGGTATTTTTATTTAGTTGAGTTTTTCTACTTTGTTTAAACATCATAACATTAGAGAATACAATCATAGTATAAAGATCAATGCATATCGAATAAAAAGTCGATAGTGCAAAGGTCGTTTTTTCATTCTTTCGTCTTTGATAAGAACTAATTAGTGTAGTTTTTAGCACCTAAGACTTTGTTGACGATTAACTAGGAAGTACTTAATAGCACCATAGTAACCAATTTAATTATCTGTACTCAGATTGAGTACAGATAATTAAACTACAATCAACTAAATTTTCAAGATCAAAACTACATTTTCTTTAACTTACGTCACAACGGAACTTTACGGTGACATAATGATTGAGTACATACTGACAGAACTACAGATATAACGATTTACTCCTAAGCCACACCTCATGGAGGTAAGGCCTAAATATAAATAAACATCCCTAAACGACATCCGCTGTCTCTTCATCATAAAGCTTAACTTTTGAAAATTAAGGTGTTGAATATGAGGATCTGTGATTTATTAAGCATATAAAGCAAGTGGTCTCCGCTGTCATTGTTTTCTAACATGTTTCTAGCAAAACAAATGTTGAAGACATGAGCATGAGCACTTAAGGGCAGCGGACGACATTAGAGTCTGCGCCGTAAATGGGCGGGCGGCGCGTCTCTGATCTATATCTGTTGCGTACGCACCGAGCCGTTTTATCCTCACTAGGCGGTAGACACTGGTCATATCCCACGTTAATACACTCCAAAAAGATAGATTTTCTTTCACCATTCAGCTCACCGATGTTTAAAAAGTCATAACTGCCGAAAGCAAATCAAATAGAAAAAGAAGTCGGTTAATTATATCTCTCGCACGTCACGCATAAAAATCACGTCATAATTTTCATGTTTCTGTCCGGTAGTTGGAGGATTGTGAATAAGTATTTTCTTGGCAACCGTGATCATCTATCATAGTCCGCATTATCAAGTGACGTGACACGTGATAGTGATCAAATACGAAATCTGCTACATATTGTGAAAAAAAAAACCCTTTCTTCATTTATTAACTAAAAGAACATACAGTTCATTGCTGTAAATGCTTAAGAATAATTCGTTAATTTACTCGTAATAGGTGTTTACACTTATAATGATAAATGGTGTAATGTGTACTACACACATTAGTGTCATATTAGGTAGTTATAACCCGTACAGTTATATATACATATGTATAATGAAACTAGTTACGTAGACCCTTGCGAAATCCTCCCAGAGGTGCCTTTAGATCTTTGCAATATAGATAGGATGATAATATTGTAGGCTTTTCACAAAGGCGATTACACACACTCGCTGCACAACATTCTAATAACGCCCTGTATTTTGCTTCTTACATAAGTCGTTACGAGTTAAACAGTGTGCCACCGACCTTATTGTTTATGTTGATTCATTCTCTTAATATGTAAATGCTATGCTCCCATTTCATGCCTTTTAAAGTATTGCTCTTTGTCGAGTATTGTACGTAATAGGTTGAAAAATGTTTAGGTTATTTAAGTAATGGTTGTGTTGATGGTATATATTTTGATTTTGTACATAAACTGATTTATTTAGTAGATATCGAAAGGTAAAACTAGTTAAATACGGGTGGATGACAAATTATGAAGGAATAAATTAAAAACAATTTTAAGAGTTTCGTTACGTTACTATAGATAGATAGATAACACTTTATTTGTACACCAATCTTAAAGTAGAAGTATCATACATACATTTGTCTTACAGACAATGTACTACTATGTATCTAAAGTAAGGCTACTTCAAATCAATTTGACAATCATCATAATCCCACTAATATTATAAATGTGAAAGTTTGGATGGATGGATGGATGTTTGTTACTCTTTCACGCAAAAAACCACTAAACCGATTGCTATGAAACTTGGTATGTAGATAGCTGGAGACCTGGATTAACGCATAAGCTACTTTTTATCCCGATATTCCCACGGGATCGGGACTTACGCGGGTGAAACTGCGGGGCGCTGCTAGTCATAAATATTCGCAACACCAATGATGTCGTATCGACCAACCTTGTTCTTTATAAACACTTTTAGCTCCTCCCATATAGCATCGGTGACCCGTCATTTTTTTATAAAAAATACTAGCAACTTGTGTCACCCATTACTAGTATTCTTGTTAACCCCTCCAGCTAAGCTAATATGCTTGTGTTAGGAGTGGGTTCACGTCGGCAGTGCACTGGGTGGGGTTCGAACCCGCAACCACTTGATCGCAAGTCCGACGCCTTAGCTATTGCTCTACACCCGCTTATCATCAGCTCTATCAGCAGTCCCAACTTCAAAGAGCAGTTTTACATTACATTAGTTTCCTTAATAATAACATTTTTAGAGTTTAAAAAAATAGTAACCGCTTATTATACGGTTGTGTGTTCATTTAACACTAAATGTTCCCCGCAGTTTCGCCCGTGTTAATGATCACTACTCCACTCTTAAGGGTCATAGAGTGATGTTACATAGCTCATATCCTTCCTCAATAAATACTCTATTCAATAAAAAAATAATTTTTCGAATCTGACAGGTAGGAGAGCCAGAAACTACCAGAGGTTAACGCGTTTAAACAAATAAAAAACTTCAGTTTTATTATTATATTAATATAGAAACGAAATAACTTGCTACTACTTCAACAATTACTTTTAAGTAAAAAGGATAAATGTCAAAGAGTCATAACCAGTTACAATATTGTCGTATGTGAGTTAGGTAATGTCACTTGTCCCTATAAACTTCATTAAACTTCTTACTTGGCCGAGCCAAACGTGTCATTTGACATCTTAGTTCTGTAAAAAAAAAAGTTATATTTTTCGCAGTTTGAAATGAGAATGTTACAGAAACTGCCAAACGAGAAATATGCTAATGAAAGTTTCACGGTCTTACAGACAGCTGAATAACTTACTCGGTAGTCACTTAGTTAAGACAGCAATTTTCAAGTCCGATAACAAATTTAGCAAAGACCAAATACATAATCTCATGTAATGTCTGACTCACAGTTAGGCGCTAACTGATAAGATCAAACTCGTCACCAACTCATCGCTGCTTTTAATCTTACTTCGAGATAGTCACTGCAAATATACATAGACAACATTGCATCGTTTATAGCATAATAAACCTTATTGTGGTGAGGTAAGGTATCTTTTTATGGTAGCCCGTTCCATGGTCATCGATGACCTGCTAAAGGAAGACTCACGAAGGACTCCACCTGTCTAAATAGGTAGAATAATGTGTTTGCGTCTATACTGCGTTGGTTTAATATTATTTGTGAAGCTGGTACGTGCAGAGTTGTTAAGGAAGTCTAAATAATGCATGCAGGCAGTTCCGTTAAACAAACTTATGAAATGTACTCAGGCTCAGACTTTAGAACTACGGGAGTCATACATGGCATCGGTAAACACTTTGACTTGTCTGTTGGCTTCGTGAGTCTATGATGGTGATAAAAATCTTAATAAATGGAGGTAGGTGGCTGCTAAATCAATAGTCTGTTTATTAAAGAAGTTATAGGTATTTTGATTTATAATATATATATGTACTCTCAGATATAACTACAAATAATATAACTTACCAAAAGAAAACCAGCTACGCCACATAACGATTACAATACTAAACTATCAATCATTTAAATTATACCCAACATACAATCATACATACATATTTATTATGGGTAATTACGGTTAGGAAGGACCTTTGGTCCATTATTTGTCGTACAGGTAGTCTAGCTTAGGCACCGACAACTTTATTAAGCCGGCTCTATACTCGCGACGCGAAAGCTCGCAAAAGGTCACTCACCCGTCTTAAAATATTATTATAAGCATCATTTCAGGGCCTCAAACTGTCCAGTAGTAAGATCCACACCTGTTGACCAATTTATTACTAAATTGCGATTTTATCAGGCCACCTGGCGATGGCGGCTTGACATTTTACTTGACCTTTGAGAAAGATGCCATCAGGACAAGATTTAACTCGTTATAAACAATTGTATAAAACACGTGGCTGCTATTGCGAAACTTGGGTATTGGAGTATTTACTCATGTGCTTTTATCTCACCGGCCAGAGATGACCGATACAAGTCCATGCACATTGATTAGTTCAAGTAAAAATTAGTACCTACTTTGCGTGTTCTGTATTGATTTGATAACTATAAACTGTATAAATCAGTAGAAAATAAGTAATGTATCAATCAAAGTGACAAACTCCGTTACAGATTTTTTTTGCACACATCAATTAGTAGCAGTTTATAAATCTTTAAATATGGATGTTATCGACCAATTGATTAAACATTGCATGATTTATAATGCCCGGGCAATATGAAATCATGAATCATGACAAGTAAAATCCGGCTATGTGATTAATACTTATATAAACTTGGTTATTTATCACATTGCCTGACCATTATGAATATTGCTACATAACTGTTGGGCAAGTTGATAATTAAGATACATAAGCCCTCCTATTTAAGGCGCAGTACGGCACACCGTGTGGTTTTAGTCGGTTCGATTCCGACACACCGCCCCACCGAAAACCGGTCACCCCGACGACTCGAGGGGGGCTCTACACGCACAAAAAAAGAAGGGCTCTAGGAACAAGAACATACATGGAAGGACCATGGTCATTAGCAAACAAGCGCTGCTACAGAGCGCAATTCAATAGGTGGGGCACATTATTCATACAGCCCGGTCAATGAGCTTATTTCAATCGCTTTTATTATTTTGATTACTCATATTTGACATTTTTTAAACGGTATGAACATTATGAATAATGCTATGTTAATCATTAATCACTTCGTGCATGGACACCGCGTGGGGTCTTTCGCTCTAGTCAGTGTGCAAGCTGACCTTAATCTTTTTTCGTGGGTGTAGCCTTACCGTTCATTCAGGAACAGCAGAACACGTAATTCCGTGAGTGGTTCAGGGGCGAAGTGGAATTAATTTAGGTCAACCCATAGTTTATTTTATTTTTCAACTTTAATTAAATCTGTCATTTTTATTATATTTATGCACGAGTATGTTATTTTAAGAGTAGAATATTAATACATGTGCAATGTGAGAACATAATGCACTTTAACACGTACTAACTATCGTTAGGAACGTGTCTTACATAAATGCAGTAGGAAATAATAGCAATTGTATGTTTAAGGACAAGGCACACTGCGTTAATACTGCTGCGTTATTGGCTTGCCATTAACTGTATGGCATACTGATTTGTTAAATATTTGCGCACCTGATTCACTTTACGATTAGAGGAAGCCATATCTAGTTTTAAAATAAATACTTTTTTGTTAAGTACATAGTATTCTTATTCTGAAATCTACAAGCGCCATATAAAAGTTATGACCTTTGTATAGACGATGTAAATGATACAATAGTAATGAAAAATACTAGGGATGATATGGAGCTCCGTAAGGGAACCGAAACTATCGGATATCCGAAATAAAAATGTATCCGAAACCGTAACCGAAAAAAATTTCATCAATCAGATGAAACTTTTATAGTTTCGAATTATTTAAAATAAGTACCAACGCAGTCTAAATAAGGCATATGGTGCCAAGTTTTTTTTTTTTTTAAGTAGATGAAAACGTTGTATAATGTTGTTTTTGCATTTTTGAGTAGATATCACAAAATTTTTTTTAGCTCTCATAAGGCGGTTTTTTTTCTGTGGTTGTTAGTACATAATGATTTTTCTATGTGTGTATCTGTTCTACTTCTCCTTAATTGTTCAAGTTCTAATCCTTTATACTTTAAACACATCCGGTCCTGGTTGCATTCCATTAGTTACATCAAATTTATCCGCTTTCATTTCAAGTGTAAAATGTACTCAAAAATAATAAAATAAAGGATACGATACACTTCGTCAATACATGTGTGTGCCGTCTAATGTTATCTCATAGCAGATTATATCAGAGTAAACAAAACGGTCGTGCTCATACCATTCAGTTTATTACTACCTTTATTTAAGGTATAAGCGGCGGCGATCTCACTATATATTAATATTAAGCTATGAACGTTTTGGCCATATTGCCTGTCAGCCAGACAACCTTGATGAGCTGGTTGTAGTAGGCGAGGTGGAAAAAAAAAATCACGTGATCGCGCACGAAGTCGCTGGTGTGACCAAACCACCGCTCTTACTGGTCTGTCAGTAAGAAATGCCTTGAAATAAGAATGAGAAAAGTGACTTTTTTTTATTGAATCGCCAATAGACGCTAGTGCTGCCTTGCAATATGTTACATGTAACATAGCATGTAACATTGGACATTCTTATTGCGATTGTTTATATATTAAAGGCAACGGTAACCGTTTACCTCAGGCGGGTCGTGTGCATATTTCTAACTTAGTTATATTTCAAAATAGAAATGTTTACCGACCTTGGTGTGATATTCCATATCACATTCTTACTTTATATTTTATTGTGATGGCTATACGATAGTGTAACAACTTGTGACATCAATTGTTTTTCAATTTTACTTTTCATTGCAGAACCTACTTTGTGAAATCATTTGTGTAAATATGATACTGATATACATTGTAATGGTTTTTCATTGTCTTGAGTATCACACGTTACGAAACAATGGTAAATACATCGTACAACTGTAACGATACACCGTTGGTCAGTGACCGCAGATGTTTTATGTTTACGGTATCGAAAAACGTATTCTTGATTAATCGTAAACTATTTTAACAATTATAGTATTGTACTACACACGATGATTACAGCGTCTTAAGTATTATTGTTTTTCGGTTTAATTGGAATTGAGTAAGCGAAGGTGAATCTCCATCAGGAAATTTCAATTAACGGCCCCTTTAGTGGTATGGAATTGGATATATTTCATGAAATATAAAAATATGTGGACATATGTTTTTATACCATAAGCTAGAAATGAAGCTAAGGGCCAACTTGATCATAAGTAGTCAACCGTAGCTTTAGATATAGATCTTTTTAACACTAACAGCACTTCCGCACCGGCGACTCAGGAGAAGTATTCGGACGTATTTTATACTGTACTCTACTTTAACCTAGAGGAATTAAAAAAAACAATTGACGCTGCTCCACTAAAACAACTTATAAACCACCTATTTTATTTCATCATATACCAATTTTTATATTTAATAAGTAACAGATATTTATTTATACTAGAGATCGCGTGGTGGTCGAATTTCGACCATGGTTTATTCCATTGGCCAATATTACTTGACCTGTCATTGTATAGACTTTTGTACCATGACAGGTCAAAATATATACTGGACCCTCATAGCTGTATGTACCCGTTTTTGCATTTTTTTAACTTTGTAGCAAATATTGTTAAAAATTTTAGCATTCGTCACTTCTTCTCTGTATAAACTATAAGTGTGCGAAATTTCATACTCCTCCGTCCGCCCAATTTTCGTAAAAAGGGATCCAAAGTTTTCGCTTCACGTATTAGTGATACGTATAGATTTTACAGAAAATTACTAAAACTAAAATTATACGATCGATTCACGTTCGAAAATACAAAATCGCAAGTAGCTTATAGCTTGTACCCGATATAGATTATGTAAGAACGTAAAAAGGAATTCTGGGAAACTGGTTTTAAAACGTGATTTGTACCTTTAACATTGAATAACTACTATTTGATTTCGCACCTATGGGGGACCTCTTTGAAGTAAATTACCTTTAAATAATCAAGTTTTGTCTATAAAAATATTTGTTCAAATCACTATGAAGGTAGGCAGGTATTTATACGAACTTATTAGATGTATTTTATTATGTCTATTGTAGGGTTTGGGTGGAATCGTTGGTTAAAAAATATATTTTTTATTAACCGACGAAAAAACGGAGGAGGTTCTCAAGTTAACCCGTATATTTGCTTTTTTTATTTTTATGTATGACCACTGACCACACCTAACTTTTTACAGGGTTGTCCGAATTTCATAATTCTTTTTTTAATAACGTGTTCACATGTCAGAGTACAAAATAATTTGAAGTAACGTGGTCGTACGCGGTCGCTACGGAAGAGGTTTCTTAAAACCAAAATCCAGTTAAAAAGTTAAATGGTTAAGGACGTGTTTACACGAGGTGGTTTCTAAACTCAGTCGATGCCCAGCAAGTTAGAGCGAGAATCGAGGTCAATAGCGAGTTAAAAAATAAATTATCAGTTATGATCCAAGCGTTTTATCATCAATATAATAAATTTATAATAGGTTACTTCATCGTTAGTTTGATTTTCAAGTCGAGCGTGGAGTACAGAGTATGCAAAGGTACCCAATATGTCATTAGACTCGCTTGCTGCCTATAACGTGTGACAAAAAAAACTGGTTAAATATGTGAATGTAAAACATAAAAAAAATTGTACTTTAACGTAAACACACTGACATTGATGCCACAAAATGACAATATAGTGTTATCAACGTAATTGCTCATATAATATAGTGCACCCAAAATACGCGGTGTCATCGTCTGCCTACCCTTGTCTCAATTTTATTTGGGGTCGGTGCAACATATTTTATTCTTACATTCTACTCTGTCGTTCGTCATTTCACTGCTTTTGCTCATCCCTATTGGTGCTCACCTTTCATCCATTGGTGCTACAGGCTCCCTTTAATATATTCATATCTCACCTTATCCATCCTAGTCACACCACACATTCATCTCAACATTCGCATTTCAGCTATGTGCAGGCGTCTCTCATCCGTTCTCTTTGTGGGCCAACTTTCAGATCTGTACAAGACGGCATCCCTAAATATGCGGTGTATTAATAGATAAGGCAACCTGCTCACTAGGTACAATCGCTGACGGTAATTAAAACCAATGATACATGACCTATCTTTATAGACGTTTGAGCAACAATTTACGTCCACTGGCCTTCTAACAAATGTTGTTGTTTGTTGAACGTGTATTCGCCAGCAATTGATAATTGTTTTGCAAATACCTATGAAGTCTGTTTATACAAGCCACAGAGCCTCCGACATTATAAGCATTTTCGGCCTGTTTAAGCGATGAGCGACAGCGTTTTCCTTAAGGAGGTGTTTTAAGTTTAACGTGTATATATGTGTGTCTATAGCATCATACCTCCTGAACGGATGGACCGATTTGAATTTAGTTTTTTTTTGTTTGAAATATGACTTAATTTAGAGTTTTCTTTGGTATAATTAAAAAATAATCTGTTCAGCCGTTCGGAGATCATCAACCCTTTTCTAATAGTTGAAGAAATCTTTGATTAAGTTGGCGAACAAGCACACAACCCGTCTCATGGTTAGAGGTTACCATTGCCTACAAACGCTCGCAAATAGTAAAGATAACACAAGACTAATAAGGAAAAGTTGGGTTAGATATAAGTATTGCACCAATTTAGAGTTTAATTTTAGTGGATATCTGATGTACTTTACTATTACTACTACTGTACTTTAAAAAGCATATTGGGAGCAATACAACTCTGCTAACTTTAGCCACCTTGAATGATGGATATATATGTATACTAGTAACCCGCGCCGGCACCGCACGGGTAGCAGAGACGAGACATCTTCAACAATCATCATCATATTTCAACCAATTTACACAAAACCTTAACAAATTATACACCTAAACCTTCCTCATGAATCTCTCTATCTATTAGTGAAAACCGCATGAAAATCCGTTCAGTAGTTTTTGAGTTTTGACTTTCTTTTATAATATGTAGTGATATTCGGTGACAGCCGCAGAGACCAATTATATACGTAATATTAGAAATAACATGTCAGATAAGGTGGTTGTAATAAGCAAGGGAATATACGTTTTTTACGTGACAACCCTACTCTCACTTCCCTTCGCTTTTGTATTCTTGAGCCTTTAGACACACAGAATACAATAGTCATACCTAACTGTACCGATACACGTAACACTGTGTCCTCGATAACACAACGTTTGCAAATACGTGGTCTTAATTCCCCAGAACCAATCAATTTGAAAGATAGGTTGAATTGATACTTCCTTCGAAATTTATCTTTGCTTAGATTGGTCACGTTTTTTTAACGATTACAAATATGCTTCCTCATTAAGATTTTGCAACGTTAACCTTCTGAGAAATTTAAACGTCATAATCGCCTTCGACTTTCCCACGTCGCAAAATGGGTTCCGTTCCTCAAAAGACAAAATCAACCCTTATAGGATCACTTTGTTGTCCGTCTGTTCGGTGTCTGACTGTCTATCAAGACGCTTTTTCTGAGGAGCAACTCAAATAGTATAATCAAAGTATCTATTGAAAAATTCTTAAGAAATAGAAATTATTCTTAAATCCTGATTGGTTACGAACACACTACATTACAATTACAGCAGCCCACACTATATACTTATCCTACTTTCTTGACTGTGTCATTTGCCTGAAAGTAACTCTACGTACCCCATCACTATCCAGAACCAACAACAAAACGATACTATTTTTAAAATAAACCAATAATAGCCTTTTTTACTGTGAACCCATTCTCTGATTGCATTTGTGCGTTAGCCTTTAATATTAAAATATGGCATGTATAAGCAGGGCATGTTGAACTATAAACATACAAACGTTCCTTCGATTTCTGCATCAAAATTGGACTACATCATGTATCGTGTTTTAGCCACCTAGGTAGGTAAAACAAAGACTTAGCGATCTTCCCGCTCCTGAACCACCAAAATGACCGATCACATTTTATTATTTATTGGTAGATAAGATCAGCCTATCATAGTCCACTGCTGGACATAGGCCTCTCCCAATGTGCGCAATAGCACCCAGTCCTCCGCCTTCCGCATCCAGTTCATCCCTGCTACCTTCTTCAGGTCGTCGGTCCATCTGGCTGGGGGGCGTCCTACCTTTCGTTTACCGATTCGCGGTCTCCACTCTAGGACACGTCTGCTCCAGCGGCCATTGGTCCTTCGGCATACGACCTTGAATGAACACAGTTGCAGCAGAAATCTCAAAAGACGTTAAAAAAAAACTTTCTTCATTAAGCTTAAATACACTAAATATTTTAGCAAGGTGCTATGAGAACAGCTCCTAACCTATTCATAATTGAGTTGCAAACAATGCTCTGTCCGTAACTGGGTGTTTGACGTCATAGAATGTAGACCTATATTTGATGAACAAACGATACCAAACGATACGAGTGTGATACAGGCACACTGACCGTAATAAACCTAGACAATCTTTTTCGTTTTAGGACGGTCTAAAACATGCATTTATAGCAAAATTCAGACAACTGCGTGCAAGGTAAATTCAGAAAAAAAAATTACATTTTTGAAACAAATATCATCTTACCCTTCGATGCACTGAATTCTCTTTTCAACTTTTCATCCACATATTAAAATATTTTTAGATTTAAATTTTTTATTATATTAACTGTAATGATTAAAAAAAATATTTCAAGACTAACCCTCCCGTTTGTATTTCTTGCAAGTACAAGACATGTAAAGTTTTATTTAAATAGTTTTGGTTTCTGCATGAATGAATAGCTCTGACGGAAACGTATATTTTATTTTCTTGTCTTATTTATTTTGTATGTCAGTTCCACAAGCGAACATATGCGCATTAATATCAGCTGTATAATAGCCCAGTCAAGGAACAACACCTAAATTTTGGATTACCACGCATTTTTATTTTTGGATAAATAGTAAAAAAATCTGCTTATTAAGAATTTCGATACCCGCAGTGTGGACAAGTGAGGCGCCAATATCAGAAAGTTTCAGACTTCTATGTACGTTCCTTTCAAAGTTATGAAATGTTGAAAAAAAACGCTCTTTTTTAACTTTGACCTTCATTTGCTGTTAAACAAAAGCAGTTAGCGACTTTGAATAGGTCTCATTTTGTAGGTAATTTAATGGAAAACAAAAAACTTGGGGCACATATGATGATAAACGTACTGGAAACGAGATATCACACGAAATGTAAAAAAAAATTATTTTGTTTTGCATTTCGTTTGATAAAAAACATGACGCCCCTCTTGTCCAGACTGCGGGTATTGAAATTCTTAATAAGCGCATTTTTTACTATTTATCCAAAAATAAAAATGCGTGGTAATCGAAATGTCCATCTGTGATCATAAACCAGCTTGGTTGAGCAAACAATGCGTTACATTATACATGCAGCGATCTTAGTAAAATTTTAATACTTATGCATTACAGCTTAAAACTAAAAGATGAAGTTTACATCGGTTCATCCTAACTTGATTATGCGAATGCGATGGATTTGCTTGTTACGCTTTAGCGCCGTACCCACCCACCCAAACATCGTGAAATTTTGCATACGTTGTCAGGGGTACTACAGATAAGGACGTCGAGTACCTTCTATTCAGAGATAAAGTCCTGTTCCCGAGGGATATCTCCCCGAATTGATTGACAAAATTTACGTGAGCGAAACTAAGAGCAAAAGCTAGTCTATCTATCTTCTTATATTTCTATATAAATAAAAATCAATGTTTGTATATTTGTCCTCTATGCGTTCCGAAACCATTGATCAAATTGTGATGAAACTTTGGTAGGGTGTTTTGGGGACACCCGCGAGGGATCCTGGCCCAAAAAATCTCAATAAAAAAAGAAAAAATGGCATTGCAACGCATGCCGGGTGCAGCTAGTATATAAATAATAATCAATGTTTGTCCTCTATGCGTTCCGAAACCATTTATCAGATTGTGATGAAACTTCGGTAGGTTGTTCTGGGAACGCACTCGAGGGATCCTGGACCAAAAAAATCTATATAAAAAAAATGCAACTAAAAAATGAATGCGAGTGAGAGCATCAGTACAGTCGGACAGACAAAGCGATATAAGAAAATTTCTAGCTGTCTGAGACTAGCCTCTCTATTGTCTTCGCCGTCTTTGAATACCTTCCTAGAAATCGTCCAATCCCCTTCATTAATGTCCGTTTTATCTCACAATTATCAACATCTATGATTAGTGATGCATCACTGCTGTGCTTTCTCTCTTTTTTATACTTTATCTGATTTAATCGTTATAACGGTTCTTCATCTAGCATCTGTAAGGTTGACAGTAATAAGCTTTTATCTGTAATTGTAAAATTAAGCTTTTTAATGCACTTTCCTGCCATTTACTCATGATTGCAGATACTCCTTTAATTAAATTTACTGGCATAATATGTTTGCAAACTTTTGGCCGTTTAGAAAAAAAGTCTTTACCTAAAATAATAATTTGTTGCATTTTATGAGATAGAAGATAAATCTTAATCGTATTACAACTATTATTTACTGATTTTTATTATGTCGAGACCTCCACAGTAATGAGTGCGCGACCCAGTCTCGCCGACGTCTCATCTTTGCCTAGAGAGGTGATTTTGCTACGTGGAAGCACCCACTAGCTCTAGTAAATCCTGGCGACTCCTAGTGACTTTTTCCACTTGCAGTTTGTTATTGTTGTTTTCTCGAGAAAATGAGACAGAAACGCGCATTCTACTCTGACCTGTTAGCACGATATGCTCTACCTTTTTATTACCTTTGAATAAATCCATAGATAGCGATCTCCACATGGCAATTTCCCATGAAGCCACCGATCGCGTCCATTGCTGGTTAGGATTATATTATGGCTCGAACGTAAGTCTCTGTCGGACCATGTCTACTGCTCCGAAAGAATCTAGAAAAAAAATCCTCTCGCTACTATATCCTCTACTAATCAGAGGATCACGCCGAGAAACAGAACAGCCCAAAACGAAAGCCACTCCCACATCCTCAGAACACTACCCGGCAGCAGCAACTCCTCGCCAATCAAGAGAGATGCTCAGAGTTGTCCAATGTGCACCGCGAAGGTTTTCTAGATAGGAATCCCATTATTTCTGCGCCTAACAACCCTGCGTATAACAGACTTTTTCTTTATCTTAGACATAATAAAATGATATAATTTCAAAGTAATTTTGTTAAATGAGGTCTCACGGCCTGTATTGCGGTCACGTGCGGCCGCTCGAGCAGACAGACAGACGCCCGATGTGCGAACGAAGTAACAATGGCTATTAACATTGTACATATAAGTATGTAGTCGTGTTGTAATACCTATCTCTTTGTAATCGAAGTCCATCGGCGTATGGACATCAATTGATCGATAGCTCAGGGACGACACCGTTTTCAAATATTTATTTTTAGTCGGAAACTTTGTACTCAATTATTTAATGTATGTGTATTGTGTGCTGACGTCGAAAGAGAAAGTAGTAATGGTTGTTTCATGAGTAGTATTCTGTGCTTACTTGTGAAGGGTAATTAAAAATTCAACGGAAGAAATCTGTTGAAAATGAAATTAATGCCGTAGAAAAAAGAGTAAACCTCAATATTAAAACAACGTTTCAATGTAAACTCGTATAGTAATTTCTTAGAACCAGTGATATGTAAGGGCCCTAACCAGACCGATGATATATCCAGTTGGTGACCGGCTGGTGACCGTTAAATCTATATTTCTTTTCTCTTTTTCTAAGTAAAACATGTAAGGAACGTCTAGCTACAAAACTCTATTAAGCAAAACCAATAAAGTTTTCTTTTTTCTGCACAATTGTGACTTAAAATTTGTCAAAGGCATTTCAAAACGACATTAGAACACGTGGTTTCTATGAGGTACACTAAACTTGAATTAAACTACAACTGTCCGTAAAAGAGTCTCAATAAATATTATTCACTAGGTATCTAATAAATACTCATTCCTAACGTTAGCCATTTGTAAGATATCTTTAAGTTTTTCACTTTCGCCAAGTTAGATTGTAACAAGAGAACGAAACTTAATGTGATTTAATAATTGAATAGCCCTCAAGTATTCCCTCAAGTCAAGTAAAATTAAATAAATAAAATATTCAGCCAATGTGTAGCAGATATTTTTGTTTCCTGGATAGAATTATTTTGCACTTGCTCGTTATAGCTCATAAGAGTTCACCATTTCTTCAAAACATTGGTCATACCTTTACAGGAAAGAGATTTTTTTTTTCTTTTTTAATTTATATTAAACAACTTTCAGGATCGGTGCTGAGCGATTGTGACAAGATGACAAAATTGTTTAGCCAATTCCGAAGTTGGTTTTGAAAGAATACTTTGTATTAAGCCTATGTTCAGTGTATTTAATTTTAGGTCGTTCAGCAGCGAATCACGTTCGGTTTTATTCCGGACACATTCCATCAGCAAATGTTGTACATCTTCAATTTTGTTGCATGCAGAACAATTAGGTGAGTCGTTCTTTTTCATTAGATATGCAAACTTTGCTGATGGATAGTGTCCGGATCAGGAAAGAGTTACAGGTGCATATTTTAACCGATGTGTAAATTAAGTGTGTAAACCGGTACTTAATCGTAGTAATATTTATAAGGTACAATACCTTGCCACCTATCAGAGACCAATGCCAATAAGTCGCTTTGTTTAAATAATTATATAAAGATCAACACGATTGTGGATTGATGCACTTCATTATTACAACAAAGTAACTCGCGAACTGTATAATATGCAAACTTTCACATCTGTACGTAAAGGTATAGTTTACTGTTACCATCTGTTGCTGAAGTGAACGCTCACAATCAAGCTTTCCATAAATGAGAGAACTAATTCCAGCATTCGTAATACTTTCGATTTCAGTGTCCACGCCCATACAATACGTTGGTAGAGCGCCAGTATATACCACTACTCGTTGTGAATTACTAATGAGTTTAAGACGCTTAAAATGGCAGTTATAAGCCAAATTTTTCGACCGTTTGGTTCTCAAGGCTGTCTTATAACATATTCAGCTAAATTGGAAAATAAACTCACGGCCCACATTATGGTTTTCGATCACTGACAATACCAATCAACTCCTAAACAGTGAATCCACTCACCAACTGAAATGTAATGCTACCCTAATGGTGCTGGTGAACTTCTCTAGACTCTTCAGTTTGAAGTCGGCGCAAATATGGTATTTTTTATTATTTGTAGTAATTGCAAATTATCTAAAAATCTTTAGAATATTCGACAATGGTGCTTATTCTGTTGTACACTAACTAAACTAAAACCTGACTTAATTTCTTCATATGAAATCAACCTTGTCTTCTTCGTAACAAGGTCTATTTGTTACTGGCATCTATTTCTCAGCGCCACTAAATTTCACTAAAACCTGTCAACGTATACTCAACTTTATTTCCACGCAGCGAGAGTCCCCATTTATTCAAATGCCTTAGAATTGCCACGGAGCGATAGTCCCCAATCATTCAAATACCGTATAAAACTTGTTCAAAACGAACTAAGATGACGTTATTTTAATCGATACCTACGAAGACGCTTATAAAAGCATAGAGCAAAAGAGGTGGCATTCAACGGATAGCGGCTCTCGCTACGTGGTATTAAAGTTTATTTAAGCGTGTCAGACTTTAGTCGGCAAATAAATTACTTATTTCGATAGCGACATATGTTACCTACTTGTTTAAATTTGAAATAAGACCTTGCTTCTAAGTGTACAATGTTTACATCTTATATGAAGAAAATTTTGTCAATTTTAGATTAGAGAGTAAAGTAACAGAATTAGCACCAATATCCTGCCAAATAAGTCTACTACATTCAACATAATATTATTATTATTATGTACATTGTATTTTGATAATTCTAAATTTCAAATTTCATAATATTAAATAAAACATTTGAGAAGGCGAGCCGACAAGGTTCAAGTAATAGCTTATTGATCTAAACCCCCATCAATTATTAAGTTACATGTTGTATGTCAATATTACATAGGTAAGTGAAGAAAATATGTCGTCCATTTTTTAATACAAAACTTTTGCCAAGTTTCCAGTTTTCTGTAAACCCTTTGCTACGGGTGATGAGAAATTAAAACAAAAGCGTCAAAGAAATCTAATCTTAATGGCACATGTAAGTCACGCCTTTAGAAAGTGAGATTGATGTTTACTAGCCGTGGCCGTGGGAACTTTGGATCGTCACGCCCATTCCTACAGTTTAATTAAGTCATTAACAACAGTTCCGCCTTTGAATGCTTCCGGTAAATTCAGAAGTCGCCGTATATTATTAGCCTTTAATTTAAAGAGACAGTTGCATTTTGTATCGAATTTCGAATAGCCTAGTTATCTCATTGTACATAAGATCCAATTGGTTTTTAAACTTATATAGAAATGCAAAAATTCAAGGGATATTTATTTCTTCCTTTCTTTTCCCAGACGGGCTCCGGTAAGACGTACACAATGGGTAGCGGTTGGGAAGGCGAGGGTGACGGAGATGAGGACAGACGCGGGATCATCCCTCGTGCAATCCGAGACCTATTCGCGGGTGCAGAGGCAAGAGCTGAAGCAGCGCGTGCACAGGGCCAGCTACCGCCAGAATTCTCTGTACAAACGCAGTTCATAGAGCTTTATAACGAAGATATTGTAGATCTGCTTGATCCTGCTAAAGATCCTTTTGCTAAGGTTTGTACATTCGCTATTTGAAGTAAGAAAATGGATATAACGGAATATACTGAAATTTTAGAAAACTCCGGACGGGACGGGTTTTCCCCTCCACCCGCCTTAGTAGCCAGCCGCGAGGAGGCGACATCCGCGTTTGCCTGGACGTCGCCTAATTGAGAAGTTATACCCGAAAGTGGTGCCAGCGGGATTTGTAACCGCCAAATTTGTACCCTTCTTTCAAATTTCCGTGACCATTACGTAATGTTTATATAATTATTTCATTTATATTGTCATGTAAGTGGCTTTTCTGTTTTTTTTAAATCGATTCTTTAAACATATCATAACCTATAGCCTCTTCCGGAAAGAAATTTAATTTAAAAATGTAACTTAACTGACAGTTAAAGTTTTTAATTTTATTGTAGTTAAACACTGTGCGCAATCAGGTCTGGCTTTTACCTATCGTCGTAGTATCAAAAATACGCGCACACCGGGCAGCCCCCACTCAGCACAGGTCACTAAGTAGGGAACAGTCACGCGTACGGTTTGACCGAACTACTACCGATCGATGACGAACATTATGAAAAGCGTTACCAGGCGTGGTGTTAATACATAAATAAAATTACTCGCGCAAGTTCAAGGTACATTTATTTTATATGTACTAGCGATTAATATCAAACGTACATATTCATTTGTTGCTAGTTACTATTTATTTAAATATGTTGTTAAAGAATCCAAGTATGGCAACTATGTAAATATCTTCGGCTGCCCGTTAATTCTTTAAGTCCATATACGACAGAGGCAATGAGTAGTTAAAATAAATTTACAAATATAGCACAACAGGAACTGCAATCGGCCTTGATGTGGTGCACGCTCGTGTCACCGTTAACTCCTGGTACTTACTGATGTGGAAATGAATAACAACGAACTATGCTGCACTTTGGGAATTATAGATAGGAGAATTGTGAATATATTGAAACGGATATTGCTTATACGGTTGAATTGGGGAGAGTAAGTAATAGCTCGAGCAGGCCAGGGTCGAACTATCTGTCGGGAACTCCGAGCCCTCTAAATAATTATATTTTTACCTTTTTTTTATGGTATCAGGGGCAAACGAGCAGATAGGTCACTTGATGGTAAATGACGCCTCACATGGGCACCTGCAACTCAAGAGTCACAAGTGCGTTGCCGGCCTTTAAGGAAGGAGTAGTGGAAGAGGGGGGGGGGGGGAAGTGTTAGGGCCTTCGGTAACCTCACTCACTCGGCGAAAAGCAATGCAATCATTCACTGCCGGTTTTCTGTGAGGCCGTGGTATCACTCCGGTCGAGCCGGCCCATACGTGCCGAAGCAGGGCTCTCTCTCGAAAAATTTCATTCATTCTCATTAAAATCAAATATTACTAGTCCTTTAGTCAAACCAGCAAACTTTGTGAATGCGTGCACAGGTAATAAAAGTATTTATGTATGTCTTTTTAGGGCGCCTTAAGAATAACAGAAGATGGATGTGGCGGAGTACGTGTTGTAGGAGCATCAATGCGAGCAGTCCGTGGTGCGAGAGAAGCCCTTGGAGCGTTACGAGCCGGTGCCTTAGCAAGAACAACTGCCGCCACGAATATGAACTCGTCTTCTTCACGATCACACGCTGTATTTACTCTTCTACTAAGACAAAGAAGGCTGGCGCCAGACCAGGAAGTAGTGGATAAGGAAGCGGAAACAGAGACGCCTGAACAATATGAAACGTTGACGGCGAAGTTCCATTTTGTCGATCTGGCTGGGTCGGAGAGGTTAAAACGCACAGGTGAGGTGCCCTTTGATCTCGGAATATACATAACAATAACAATATGATTAATATGATAATTATGACTAATTATAACAATGGGCGCGTAATATCTTAAGATATATTTTGAAAACAACTGTGGTGTTTGGGTGTTAGATATAAATGGATAAACAATCAACACAAGCATATTCGTTATAAGCAGGTTACAGTTGCAGAAACATAAGATTCTCTTCTATATATATAAAAATGAATCCCTATTTCCCTTGGTCACGGCATCACGCGTGAACAGCTGAACCGATTTCGCTAATTCTTTTTTTGTGTTAGTTATTGTCAGGAGAAGGTTCTTATGAAAGAAAAAATTAAGTTGCGCGGGAAATTAAAAAAATTAAGAAAACTTAACAATCATAATTAACTTTTCTAATGTAACCTTAGCGCGTTTGACATAACTGTTAGGAGTTTGACAGTTGGCGCCATTGACAGAATGCGCGCTGCAAATTATACCAATTCGGGTTCAATATTCATAGTTAAGACAGGACGTCCTTTACGGTCCTAGCTGTTCGTTTGTGGAATGCATTACCAGTAAAAATAAGGCTAGCTGAAACCCTTACAGCCTTTAAAAATTTGGTCAAGCAACACTATCTATCTCTGTAATATCATCATTTCTTTCTTATTCTACTACATAACTAAAATCATAATTACTTTCGAAAATACTACGAGTATGTAATATCTACTAACTAGCTATATCTTCTTCTTAATATTATATTATATTTATTATCTTCTTATATATATAAATCACGTGTCACGTTGTTTGTCCGCGATGGACTCCTAAACTACTTAACCGATTTTAAATTAAATTTGCACACCGTGTGCAGTTTGATCCAACTTGAAAGATAGGATAGCTTACATCTTAATTTATAGCCGCAATATTATTTTATTGCAAATTATTTGTCTATTGTTTGACATTCACAATTATCTGTTAACTCCAAACGATTTTAACAGATGGCGATATCTGTTGACTGAATTGAGTAAGTAATCAATGGCGCTGCTATGTTAAATCTACAAATGTGTCATATAAGCTACAATTTAATAGCATAACCACCACGTGTTGTTGAGGCTAAAGTATAAGTTAAATTTATTTTGTAGTAAACGAAATACCGTGAAATTAAATTGTTTCTACTTTTTAAATTTTTAATGTTAGCATAGCCGGCCACGTGTTACTTAGACTGAAGTGTAAATGCAGTATATATATATTTCTTCTGTACGTGTGTATCTGACTGAACTCCTCCTAAACGGCTGGACCGATTTTAATGAAATTTTTTGTGTGTCTTCACGTGGATTCGAGAATGGTTTAGATTTACAATTGAACCCGGTAGATGGCGCTGCGATAGGAATAGATAGGAAAATTTACTAATGCAGACGAAGTTGCACGGGACAGCTAGTATATGTATATATCTATATGTGTAAATTATTGTCTGTATATTCAATAGTACGCCATCAACTAGTATGTTTTTATTTAAAATTTCTGTAATTATTTCCATCTAAAGGTTGCCTGGTAGAGATCGCTATTAGCGATAAGACCGCCCATTGTACTCTAATATTTTATATGAGATCTATTTCCACTGTATGTTATTAATGGTGTACAATAAAGAATATTCTATCTATCTATCTGTCGGGTCAGCTAGTATTTTATAATATACAGCCGTCAAATATTTTACAGCCCGAAAAACAATCGTATTTATTCAAATAAAACAATCTAATTTTTTTTTAAGTAGCTATACAGGGTGTTACAAAAAGGAATGGTCAAATTTTAGGGTCGTATAGTAGACTAGACCCCGTAAATAACGTAAACGGCAACAGTTTTTGAAAAATTCGTGATTTTTAATACAGTAATAATATTTTGTAAGTGACAAATTGATGCATAAACCTAATATTTTGTAAGTGACAAATTGATGCATAAACCTAATATTTCGTATGAGAAAGGGCTGATATGAATGAACCTGTCGATGTGATGTCGATGTAATTTTCCTTCCACCTTCGTAGTAATAAAGTTGGTATCGCAATCTTACCAAACAAATAGACCTTGTCTTGGCGAAAAATCTTAAATCTATAATCTCGTTCCACAGGGGCAACCGGTGAACGCGCCCGAGAAGGCATCTCAATAAACTGTGGCCTATTAGCTTTGGGCAACGTCATATCTGCCCTCGGGGATAAGTCCCGCAAAGTACTCCACGTTCCTTATCGAGATTCAAAGCTGACTCGACTACTCCAGGACTCGTTAGGAGGCAACAGCAACACCGTCATGATCGCCTGCATCTCTCCCAGCGATAGAGATTTTATGGAGACGCTCAACACGTTAAAATATGCCAATAGGGCGAGGAACATCAAGAACAGGTGTATCGTCAACCAGGATCTGACTTCTAGGACTATTCACCAATTGAGGCAGGAGGTCGCGAGGTTGCAGTTAGAATTGACTGAATATAAACAGGTGAGGCAGAGGCTATAGTTCACATCATTTTTCAAATTTAACATTGTCATATCACAGTACGGAATCCAGAACCCAGTATTATGGGAGCTGACATGAGAAGTAGACTGTCTCCAACTATGTTAATTAAAGTTTATAAGGAGAAGAAGTGCAGAAAGCTAACATATGCGTGTAAATTTAAAAAAATATGTGAAAACGGCTTCATCAAGTGACACGGGTCCAGTGTATATTATTATGTTGACCTATCACGATACGGCATGTCTATACAATGGCCGTTCAACTTATACTGGTATTGTATGATATAAAATAATCATACTAGATAAGTAAATGAGTTTGCCAAATCTGCCTATTTAAAAAAAAACAGTCAGTCGTAGGACTGCACGTCAGAATTGAAAACATAACTTCACAATGTATTTGCATATACATACACACACACACATCTGTATATATACTTAGGTTAAAAGTAAAAAGTAGGTAAAAACATATCTAAATGTATACATAGGGTATACTGGAAGTTCTGCGCTCCTGGCCGCTCATAAATGTTTGAATTTCGAATGTTATATTCTTTTAAATAAAATAAACTCGGCTCCGTCTTACGAATTTTTGATCAGGTCACGTGTCCTGACGCGAGTTTAACAATTTTTACCCATCCCAAAAAGTGCACAACGCCGCTAAAGAAGTTTTCACTTCAAAAGTTTACATTGTTCATTAGCAGGTGCAATTCGTTTGTATTCTTCTAAGTCCAGTCTAACGTTAGTGTGTTGAAAATATGTGTTTTTGGCAGGGTAAACGAATTGTATCAGAGAACGGCGAAGAAGGTTGGAGCGATGTGGTTCAAGAGAACGCTATCCTCACGGCCGAATGTGAAGCCCTACGGCGAAGAGTAAAAGCCATGCAGGGCACTATAGAACAGTTGTCGGCAAGGAATAGTGAACTATTGTCGCAGAAAGCGTTAGGGAACTTCGCGCCGAAAGATGGCAGTCTTGATGCGAATGACTGTTCGCTCACGTCATTAGTACAGGTATTTATTACTTTTATCCAAGTAGTGTTAGAGTGCTCAAGAGCCAGTTCGAGTTACAAGTACTTGATGTGCTTGAGCTATTGTTTACGCTCCCCAATCCATCCATATAAGCAACATCCCTCTCCTTCCGTTGCCTTCCCTTTGGATCTTTCACTATACACCGTCCCGAAGAACTTACAAAAACGTCTTTCTTTGGATACTTATCACAATGCAAAAGTCAGTTCATCATAAAAATGCGAGATTAAGGATTTACAGTCAATAGTTTGATTTTGAGCTACGCAATGTAACGCAACACGCATACTGTACGGTACGGTGAATGAGCGCACGGCGCCGTCGAAGCACCTGATTGCATAAATGTTTAACATTGCAGTTTTTGACCGAATGGGGTATTTACTGATTTTTTTCCGGTAAAATGTTTACTCATTGTGATATCACTTTTAACAAAAAAAAATGGAAGAAAAAAAGGTCTGAATTCACTATTTCAGGATTCGGATTCGGTACGGTGTCACTTACATCCTGTATACTACCAATTTTCCTATCTTTAATTCCCAAAGTGCCTGGTTGAAGACAATAGACTTGCCCTCTATTACGTGAGTGGGACTAAATTATAGTTGGGCAAAATGTGGGTGTTGGTGGTTTGTAGATCTTTCACGCAAAAACTACTGAACCGATTGCGATGAAACTTGGTATATAGATAGCTGGAGACCTGGACTAACACATAGGCTTTTTATCCCGATATTCCCACGGGATCGGGACTTACGCGGGTGAAACCACGGGGCGCAGTTAGTATATGTGTGTATATAAGTTTACATGATGATAAAGTTAAAGGAGCAATGAAAATCTTGCCCTATATTGATCAAATGTTGAGGTATGTTTAGTCAACAACGCATTTATTAATTTTATCCTCTTCTGCATAGGGTTATGTAAGCGAGATAGAAGATCTGAGAGCTCAGTTGATGGAGTCGAACGCGATGTACGAAGCGGGCAGACGACGGGAAGCTACCGTAGCGAGAACACGACACGACTCTGTGCCCGACCCGTCGGCCATCATCGACGATGCGAAGCGAGAATTATATAAGGTAATATTACAGGGCAGATACTGTCAGAATGTAGTGATACATTCATTCACTAGTATAAGTACTGTAGCGTCGGAGGTATGATGATCTGAGATAGATAGATAAACTCTTTATTGTACAACAAAGAAAGAAATTAATACAAACTTGTATACATATATGTAGATTCTTACGAAACTAAAGCCTGAGTACAATTGGCAACCTTATCGCGATTTGCGATTTTTTCCAGGCAACCATTGGATGGAAAGAGAGATTATGAATGAGATGAGGAGTTGCAGTGTACAATTAATTGAAGACTTTGAATTAGTTTATTATGCTTTATGTGCTTGGCTTGCAAGTGGATTTATCTAGGAAAGTGGTGATGTTGTATGATGGTGGTGTGTTCATTTGTAACAAACTATGCAAAGAAATCTTAGAAGTAAATTTTAACCTACTTCTAATTGTCGTATCGTTGCCACAGGTTTGCATTTATTTCCGTAATATTTATATTTGAGAACTAATTTCGGTATGTATAGGAATGCCAATATGTCCTATCTATGACTGGCTTGTTGGTCTAGTGGTTAGTGATCCTGACTGCTGAACCAGAGGTCTTGGGTTCGATTCCCACCCAGGACAAATAATTGTGTGAAGAGCATGATCATTTATTTTGTGTCTGGGTGTAATATATGTTTATCAGCAGTCTGGTTACCATAGTACAGGCTCTGCCTAGTTTGGGGTCAGACGGCCGTGTGTGAGATGTGTCAAGTTATTATTATTATCTGTATCTAAAATATTTTTTTGCAGGAAAAGGAATTGCTAGCACGCAGCATGGGTGAGCTAGAATTCCAACGTAAACTGAACATGAGTGAAAGTATAACAAGTGCTGTAGACGACCGTCCAATAGGAGAGAGAGAAAGGGCTGAAGGAGAGAGTGCCGAAGACTCAGAACCGTCCGACGGAGAAGTAGCGGCCAGTGATTCGGAAGATGAGGACTCTGAGACTAAAGGTAAGGGATACATTAAGATCATATCTGATTCTGAGAAGCTCTAAGGAAACTTTTTTAATGTGATCTGTATTAATATTGATATCATTCCTGTCCAGGAATAGTTTTACTAATAGGCATTGGCTTACTCTCAGTACCTATAATAATAATAATCTTTATTCATATGAAAAAAAAAATATAGGAGGCGTTTAGGCCCACGACGCTCTCCTGAGGTTGATTGGTGGTATTCACAACCCTTCAAAAATATTGTAGAAAACTTTCGCGTATGCAGGTTCCCTCATGATAACTTTCTTTGTCTTTAAAGATACAAACATTAACATCGAAAGTTGATGACCGGCTGGGGATCAAACTCCTCCCCTTGCCTACCACTGCTACTCTTAACTTATTTGTGATTATTTTTATTCAAAGTTTTATTGTAAATCCTTATCATTTTCAGGTCAACGTGTTCTCTCGGCGCAACTAGCAACCTTAAGCGAAGACATTGACACCAAAGCTCGTTTGATCGAACAGTTGGAGCTATCACAACGTCGTCTGACCGCTCTTCGCACCCACTACGAACAGAGACTTGACACACTACATCATCAGATAAAGGCTACCAACGAAGAAAGGGACAAAGTGCTTGCCTCGCTTAGTGAGTATCTGTGATGCATTATATCATGCAATCGTCAACTTACATATGGAGCAGTTACTTGCCAGTAATGTATCGCACAAAAAGTAACGTCGCTTCTGATGTATTTGCTTTGATCGTTCCGTAATCAGAACTCAGTCTTGACTCATCGTCTTTTATGTAACTTTAAATACTTGAGTATGTGAGAACAGTTAAAAAACAGCAATATTTAAAAAATATTGTTGATAAACTTTTCTCAAACCAATTCTTATCTGATTTTAAAGTCGCCTGCATAGAATTCATTATTATAGCTTCACAGAATAGAAAAATATTTACTTTGCAAAGTAATGTAAAAAAAAATTAGGAACACAATTTCATAAAAAACAAACATTAGTTTAATCGGACTAATAAATTGATTGTACAGCAACCCAGGCCTCCCCTCCGACGGAGAAGCTGAAACGCGTGAAGGAGGACTACGAACGTCGCGTTTCGGCCATGTCGCGCGAGCTCAAGCGGCTGCAGGCCGCGCAACGCGAACACACGCGCCTGCAACGCTCACAGCAACACACCGCGCAACAGATCAACACGCTACGTAACGAGCTGACCAACATGAAGCGGGATAAGGTCAGTACAATCGTTACGCTGTAGCTGTGTCGCAGCAGATCAACACGCTACGCAACGAGTTTCATAACACAACATAAAGCTCTTAAAAGCCATAGCAATAATTTCCAACCACTTTACGGATAGATTGATATAATTGATATATTGATAGATTTGTCAGTAATAATTTTGTTATATAAATATTATAATTACAGTTTAAATATTAAATAAAGTTTGTAGAGATGATGAGCTAAGGTTTATAAACATGTTCTGCTCACAGGTAAAACTCGTACAACGAATGCGCGAAGAAGCCAAACGTCATGCACAATCTGAAGCGGCAAGAGCAAAAGAGGTATGAAATATGAATGTTTTTAGGTACCACCCGTGGGCTATAATATGATCTATGTTATATTAACTCTATGAATTTGTTTTAGGTGGCACAACTTCGTAAAGAATCTCGCAAAAATGCTAATTTAATAAGATCACTTGAAGCCGAAACAAAGATGAAGGAAGCGGTGAGTAAAAAAATCATTTATGTATAATTATGTGTACGAGTATTACAAATCCATAGTACAATTTAAACATACAGAAAAGTATGTATAACTCTTACAGAGCTACCACTTCAATTCATTTCATTTTCTAATTTCATTTCAAATTCATTTTTAATGTACAGAAACGCAATACTCTTGAATGTCATGCCATGGTCCACTAATTCCCAGTTCCTATAATCAAATAACGATTCGTTTTGCTTACGGACGGTAAAATTTCGTTGAATTTTCGACGAAAATTGTACCGTCCGTAAACAAAACGAATCG
The DNA here is from genome assembly GCA_963859945.1 of Euplagia quadripunctaria. Taxonomy (NCBI): domain Eukaryota; kingdom Metazoa; phylum Arthropoda; class Insecta; order Lepidoptera; family Erebidae; genus Euplagia; species Euplagia quadripunctaria. The sequence continues at coordinate 22,921,780 of OY982561.1, forward strand.
TTTCTGATTATAGGAACCAGGCATTAATGTAGCTACATAGTACGGTAGTTGACTATTAAGTCAAATCAGTTACTTTTTATGAAATATAAAAAAGAAATAACTATTTTGACGTCATAATTAGCAATCGTCAATTGTTTTTTATTTGGATTTACATTTTAAAAATAAAAACACTCATATAAATAAAAACTAATCAAATTTTTCATATTCTCATATAAGACTTAATTTCATGAAGAATATGAAATAATTTATTATAAACACACCAAACCTATACTCAATTGCCGTTGAGTTTAAGTGGTATAAAAAGTGAATAAAAATAGATTTGACTTGCAATTTATTCAAGTATGTAATTTTTTACGTATAGAATTAATATAAATAACAATTGTACATGTTATTGTTCAGGTTTTGCGTCGCAAACAAGAGGAAGTATCAGTACTGAGGCGAGGGTATCGCGACAAACTCAGTAGTAAAGCGGCAGGCAGGGTGCAAGGTAAAACCACTTAGTATTAAACATCTCTTTCATTCTTTCGTGTGCCGTCTTTGTGATATTAACAATTAATTGATTGACGACCTACTTAGCGGTAGTGCATTCTTCTACCACGCCGGGGATCGCGGGTTGGATTCCCTCAGTGTAAATATTTGTATGTATAAATATGTACATATATTTATAAGTATTTGAAAAAAAAAATAAGTATGTTAATTCATGGTCTAGAACACATATAACAAGTTATCTGTAATTTTGATCTAGATAGCGCGCTTTTCTCCCTTTGGATAGGCTAGGGCCACTCCGCACTGTAGGTATAAACCGACAAGTATGCGGGCTCGACTAAACGTGCTAAAAATTCATTGGACTGCCGCGCGCCGGCCGTGCTGTACGTTAGTTCGATGCTCACGCACTCGTTGGGTCATGTCATCAGTTCTTATCTAGATTATCGAGTTATTAGTACCTAGCCTAGGTTAATTTGTTCATAAAAATAGAATAAATATTTAATTCAATTAGTATTTAAAAAAAGACAACTCTAACGCCGCGACGTCGTCAGAACAGATAAGAGTCACGTGATAGAAAGAGAGGCAACTTCTAGGTGAATATAACTGTTGGTAATTACCGACCGACCTGAATTGCGACTTTATTGTGTCGGAACAAGAGTGGCTATTTATTTAAATAATTTGGTTGAGTGGGACTTCTGTACCTGTACTATTACGTATTCTATGCTTTGGGGTAGGCCGAGACAACAGCCCGCCACTTCACGAGCTTCTTCTACTGTCATTAACCTTTCGTATAATCCCACCAGGTACTTCTGCCCTTTCTTCAGAACATTACCAATTCGATCAGCGGTGTAATATGTGATAGAATATAATGATTAATACGTTCGTACAGATCGTGCCCGTGCCCGCAAGCGTGGCGCGTACCGCGAGGTGTGGGCGCGGCTGGAGTGCTGGGTGTCGCGCACGTGCGCGGCGCGCTGCACGCTGGCGGAGCTGGAGGGCGCGCTGGAGCACCTGCTGCGCCAGCGCGAGCGCGCGCGCGTGCCCGACGCCGAGCCCGACGCGCACCACCTGCTCGCCTACTTGCGGGACGCTATCGCCGACACGCAGGCGCAGATCATGCAGATCGAGGTAACATCACCGACATTTTCCAAGGACACTACTCACTCTTATTGTCATTGGTTCGAGTGCCTAATGCTACTTCGACCATTTCTGTTCTTTGGTAGCGTTCACTCTATTAAAGTTCACTGCTCAGACTGCCATTATGGTTTCGAAGATCCTCCAGATATTATGAGTGATTGCTTGTATTGTATTTCCTTTGGTTGTATGATGTGTGACCCTGCCTACTCAAACTCAATTCTTGAATACTTTCTGAATGAGATTGTGTGAACTTGACAAATTCCTAAGGTGTCGGACATCGTCGTCTTTTCTATATTTCCCAATATTATTTGGGATTTCCACAATGCGTTTTTTTCTTCCATAGGAAACTCTATAATTGTCATTTCAATGCTCTCCACACTTATCCTCTTTCACCAAAATAAAGATCTATTTAAACCCATAACCCAACATCAGTTCTATGTGATAAGTAAACATATCTATAAAAAATTACATAAAGAAATAAATAAAATACTAAGTCTAAATACCTACCAACTAAAAACCACTATCACACACTGGCTACTGAAACAGAACTACGATAAAACAGAAACATTTTTGACTTACCTAGTATAACTTTGAGACAAACACACACACACGCGCACTCGCACACGCACGCACAAAAACATAACGGTCTCAGTATTTTACCACAAAACAAATAAGTAAAATTTTCTTATTTAGGAGGAAAATGACGAAAATGAATTACCTCGTTTGTTGGACAACATCGAGACTGCTAGCGCAAGTCGGTACGCGTTGGAACGGCTCGCCGCTCTAACGTTACAACACGCCCAAGATGCTGCGAGACATATCAAAATGTTGGAAGACACGCGTGCACAGTTAAAAGAGGTTAGTTACTAGCACAAACAGAGGAGAGATATCGAATTAGAACGAATAAGCGAGATATTATGAAGTACTCAATATAATCGAACCTGTTGATACTACGTACTACTTGTACGTATTAGGTACGCGGTGTATACACGTTTGGTCGGCATCAGAGTACGAACACAAAGTGGACGTTTGTAAAATTTTTAGGGAGCTACAATTATTAAATGACTTCGACAACCTTTTTAATGACTCTAACTTTTTGTGTTTTAGGGATAAGGATGAATTTACAGAAAAATATAAACGTGCATTAGTTTATAGCCGGAGAATCAGGTATAACCTAAGAAGGAACAGACCCCCGACAGACTTGACAACCTGTTCATAAAACAGATAACCTTGCAGTCGTGAGTGTGACCCGTGTCCCCCTTCATTTTAGAAAGGCGCGCACGGTACATGTTTCTCCACTGTCTTGGGCTTATTTATTTTTGTTGACGTATTCAGACCAGCACCCATGAAGGCCATATGTACATAAATGCGGGACGGAAAAATGCTAGTCCTCTTTCGTTCTCTTTCCCCTGCCTCTTTGGCATACATTACCTCGCAAAATGAGGCCGTGGAGTCCCACGCACACTCCGTACCATCTATGCTGGCTATAGTATCGTGGTCTCGAGCGAGAGGCTGCCCACATCCATAGCTATTTAGAGGTCTTAGCGCTACTGGACCCACGCTGAACACTCCACTAGAGTGTGGAGCTCAGCATCCTCAGGACAGCTCTCGCAGCAATTGCACCCTCAATTTTTCCCGGTCTATGCGACACTGGTACTTTCGAAGCAACCATGCCCATTAAGCACCTGCGTCAGCTGGTTAGAGGGGCTCCTATTTCGGCTCCCTAAGGAATCCTTCTCGAGGAGCGTTTGAAAAAACGCAACATTGCGGTTTGTCAGAGTCCCTGCTCAAACTGATGCCCGGAAACCTGCATACAAAGTTAAAGACTGCATAATAGTTTCGCAGGATGGGTAAAAAGGCATCTATTCGTATTTACAAACACTCTTAGTACTCTTACTACATTGGTATTTTGTTTGATAATATTGGACTCTGTTCACCGATGTAGGCGGCAATTGTATGTGTGTGTGTCGTTCCAGTTGGAGGAGAACAGCGCCCGCACGGCCAGCGCCCTGCGCGCGGCGGGCGACCACAACCTCAACGCGTGGGGCGCCGCGCCCGCCGCGCTCTGGGCGCACGTGTCCTCCGGCACCTCCACCCGCTCCGTGTCGCCCGTGGACCCTTCGCTGCACCACAAGTACTCTCACTGCATTCTCTCTCTAGCATTATATAAAGGATACATATAGGCGTACCCAGTTAAGGCCAGCTGTCCTGCCCTACCGATATTTCTTAAGTTACATTTTAATCCCTGTTCGGACTCACTTTACGATACACTGTGATGTTTCGTGTAGGTGTGGAATCAACTCATTTATTTACATAGAATGTCGGTAAGTACATAAAAGTTGGGTACGCCCTTGAGCATACGTACTAAACACAGGAGTTATATTGATAAAAGAAAAAAAAAATTCATTTTGTATACACAATTTGTTCACAGTGCAGTGGAATCACGGCCACCGAATGGTATTCGGGAGTCCAACACTGCGCCTGCGTCGCCGCCTGACGATAACGTCAATTCGCCCTTCCAACGAAACACGTGAGTGTATCTACTAATATTTTTTTTTTAAAACAACATAATTATATATTTTATAACGGTTCAAGGCTTTGAGTTAGTTCATACGGCGAAAAATTGCTATATGAACTAACTCGAAGTCTTGGACCGTCTAAGATGCAACTTATTTGTTAAAAGTTTGATCTCGATAGCTATGATAAATAAATGTTCATTGGTATCCCTGATTCCAATAATCTCGTATATGGATTATGCCAATTATTTTGTATTTGTTAGTTATTTTAATGTTCTGCCGAAAACTTATTGAGATCAATCGATTTTCGTCCAACGATCATTTATTTTTCAATGTTTTTATGTTCGAAACCACTATCAAACATTACAACCGGAACACTTCGACTAGAATCAATAAGTTTTTTTTTCAGCCACTTTAATGGAATAAAATAAAACTATCTCAAAGTTTCTTGTTGTTTAGTACCATTTGTTTGTGCGTGTGGAGACGGGTTTCTCGTGCGGCGGTGTATATAGGAGAGATCCGGGAACAGTTTTTATTAAGACATCCGGACCATTGTTTAGTAACCCTAGGCTAATCCTTTTTTTTCAGCGTCCGTCGAGGCTCAGTACGTCTCCGTGACCTAGGGGTGTACAGTCGCGAAGATGACCCCATGACACAGTCCATGATAGAGCCCACGTCTCCTCGCCCCGTGCCTCTCAGCCGCGTGCCCAGCGCACCTGGCAGTCTCAGGTAACTAGCACAATTTTTTGTACTGTTATGACAGAAATCGTTTATTCTAGTTTTCTGGTATTAAATACTGAAAAAGTTTAGCTACTTTCGTTGAAACAGTGTGCCACCCAGGGTTCGTTTACAAATAAGCACTTAAATATTATCTTAGAACTTTTATAAGGTGTTCAAAATACTTATTTATAATTATAATTTAATACTTGACGTCCAATCTACAGCCGTTACTAAGCTATACCACAACGATCTGTCTGCTTTAAAAATTCTATGCCAAGAATATATGTGAAGTAGAGTCAGGTGCAGTCCATTAAGCAAGAATGAAGATTGGCATACCGACACTTCAAGTAATTGGGGATGCTCTTTCCCCACCATATGCGCACACATATATTAACACATCGTTCTGTGAACGTACTCAACACTAAATCTAACTGTCTAACATAGCAAATACTCACTCAACTCAAAATAACTACCTCTCATATTTTTCCTTCCTAACCTAATTATTCCCATACATAGCGAAATCGTAATACAATTTGGATCAGATAGAATATTTTATAGCACTGTCTCACAATATCGAAAACCAGACGTAAGTGCACTTACGTCTGGTTTTTAGATATATATCATATGATTTTGTACCGTTGTGGATTAACAGGGTGTAATGTCCCAACAATACAAGGAAAGGATCCTCGACCAGGCTGGTCGTCATACCAGTGGTACCGCGGCCCAACGGTTGATATTGAGAAGTCGTAAACACTAATCGTTGCGAGAATTTTTATTGCGCTATACAGAATCAGTAGTTGCTATGTAGTTTGGCTTATCTTCCCTAGATGGCGCTGAAGCATGTATTGTTTGTATGTGGATGACCTATCACCGTTGCTTCGCTTGCAGCGATTTGTGCGTTTTTGACGGACCTATAAACGTTAAGTCCCAACAACATATAACACATGTTCCACAGAGGGCTCCAGCCAGTATCGGTGACAGGCGGAGTGCTGGCGTCCCCGGTGGCAGTGCGGCGCCCGCCCCCGCCTCCGGAGAGCCCGCGACCACCGCGACGTCACCACAACCTATCCAAACCTGCCTCTTTGTACGTATAAACAGATATTTTTCTTCACTTTTCTATTTAGTGATGAATTTCGATAGTGTTGTGGAGGTACTTAAGGATAACCTCCCAGACCAGGCTAGATGATCAGGCCTGGAGGGCTGCGGCACTTTGGTAATGTAGTATGTGCGTCTTAGTAGCTTCTCTTGTTCGATCTATGGACCGAGAGGCAAAGATGGTATAAAATTTAAATTACTTCAGTAGATTTTTTAAAAAAGAAAACAAACTTCTATAATTGACTTTTGATGTTTTCGCCTTAGTGTTGCCAAAGTGTATAATTATGATGTATGTTTGGGAGTTATGACGATTACTACAGCTAAGGTATTAATCTGAACCGGGAGGGGAAGGGTTCGAAATCCAGCCTTTACAGAAAAGTACCTCCTAGTTAACTTTCTTTTTTACTAGAACATCATAGGCCATATAGTATACAAAGTTGAGTTCTGAAAATAACAGACACACAATTTTTTTAATATATATTTTTACGATTGATTTTTCAGTTTTTTTTTTTAATATGTATGTGTTTACTATTACAAATTTTTAACAAAATTTACTGGGTTCTTTAGACACTTTAATTATGTAAAATAAATATATATTTTTTGAGGTTATCTATCCAAGGTATCGTATTCTTCTACTGAACTTAAAATTACCTGGTACAAGAAAAAGACAAAACACTGTTCTATTAATCCACGACACTAACAGATTGTTTACCTAAAGAGTCTTTAAACAATTTTTAAATTCCTTTTTCTCATGTAGATAATTTCGTGACGCTTATGTAGTTAGTGTCTGTCTCTATCACTCTGGTTATCGTTCAATATCGCTGTCCCTTTCTGCATGGTACACTGCTTGGGTATATGTGCTACAGTGTAGAGGTGTGAGGTAGTTACAAGTAGACTTTAGTTCTGGGACTTCTGTTTATTATATGTATATAGATTTATATACTGTTACAATACATCGTGTAACTGTACGTGCTATTTTTTTTTTAATATCACGTTTTAGTATCTAAAGCTACGTTTTTTGTAGCTAATGTATGTTTATCCGTATTCAAGCACAAGCTTAGTACCTTATATGTCCTAAAATATTATTATTATTCGACTTAAAGTGAATATTATAGGGATACACAACTAGGATTATAATTTTCTGCAGTAGCTTTAATCACATCACGAGCACATACAGTTACACAGTGTTGGTATCCGGGCGAGGTGGGTTAGCGGGCTGACGAGTATGTTGTTCCAGCCTGCTGACTGAGCTCTCCATAGTCGAGGACTGACGTCACCACAAGATGGACGCACCACAAACAGTTACTGTGTCTAACATCACGACGACGCTGCATGCTTTTATTTATTGCTTTCTACGTTTAATCTCGTAAATTGTATAGTTAATATTTATACGTACACTTACTACGGACGCTCACGTTGTCTGCGTGCAAAATGCGTACTCATAAATATTAAAAAAATGTCGAATAAATAATTATATTATTTTATAAAGCTATCTAATCAAACACGTTTATAATCTTAGACACTAGAATACGGGTATCAAACCAAATTAAATCCAAAGATGCTTGATACCGTAAACAATTATTATATAATTCACTGAATGCAATTTATATTTTATTGTGATATATTATAGTCTAATATTATATATTCACCCTTTAGTGTAAAAAGGTAACACGCATTTTGTAAGAAGTGTATAGACGATTAATAATACTAATCTAAAAAAATATTATAGCTTTGTCCAGTGTAAATGTGCGAAGATTCTGCAGCCTGATTCCTTCTCACTTCCTCACTTCCGACCTTATTAATAAAAGAAATTATACATCAGTTTAAATAATTCTTCAATTATTAAAAGCAGATTATTTTTTTAAATGTATAATAGTTCAAGTAGTTAAGTAGTAGTTAGGTAAAAGTTAATTTAAAAGACAAAAAAAAACA